>JAQHUG010000063.1:563886-575796 GCA_028555095.1 Dicrostonyx torquatus
GTGTTTGGCAATGTTCCCTCTGTTTCTATTGTGTGGAATAATTTGAGGAGTATTGGTATTAGTTCCTCTTTGAAAGTTTTGTAGAATTCTGAGCTGGAACCATCTGGTCCTGGGCTTTTTTTTGTCAACTCTGTAATCTTATTCTCATCTGTAAAATGGGGCGATGCCCCCATTTCCAGACTTTAGTAAGGAGAAAGTTGCTATGCTCCGTGAGGTACCAGGCATAGAGCAGGCCTCCCCAGGGGGAGGCTGTCACTGTAAACCATGTTCCTGCTCATCTGACGCATGCTCACAGAGAGTTCTCATTCCAAACCTGCTCCACGTGCAGCACACAGCCCAAACCCTGAATGCTGGGACTGACTCCTGCCCACCCCTCCTGGATGTAGGGCCAGCCTCACAGCCTGTGCCTAACCTGTACTGGGAGGGAAGCAGGCTCTACCCCAGCACTAGAGGATTGAGCTCAGGGATTCTGAGTGGAAGCTGGACACTTTAAAGCAATCTTTGGTGGATCATCTTAGGTCAGATGAAATGGTCATGGAACCTTCAGAGCACCTCGCATGGAGGATCAAAAGAGTCTAGGGACTGCCTGACTAGAGGCCTGGCTGTCCCTGGATGGAAGGACTCCTTGCCTGCTCCAGCTACCTCTTCCACTGCTCCTGATCACAAGGCCCCTCCTACCTGGGAGACTGGAACCCTATCACAGAAGGGCGTCCACTCACCACTGGGAAGTCCTGTTGTTGCTGAAGTCTCTGTGAAGAAAAGTTGGGGAGACTGCTCAGCCTCCAGGACCCCCTGACCCGCAGCCTCTGTTGTGTTCCCAAAGCTCTGCTCTGTTGCCCTAGTTACTACCATGCTTGGCCCTCCTCAGCCAAGGGCACTCTGAGCAGTACGGCTGCAGAAAGCTCATCTGAGGCAGCATCTGGTCACCTTGACCAAGGTTGCTCAGTTCTTACCCAAGACCCTATCTGTCCCATCCCATAGCCACCTGCCTGTCTCAGCCCTATGCTGCTAGTAGGAGGGAGTGGAGGGGAACCCTGCACCTGTGCATTCCCAGATGGCCACTGCTGGCCACACAGAGCTACTAGGCCTTGAAATAAGAGAAGAGCAAATTAAAGGAGGCTGTGCACGTAAATACACTCTAAATATACTGGGGGAAAGGTAAAATAGTGTTCTAATAATCAACAATTGGTTACATCTTTGAAAGATGGTATTTTGGATATAGTGGCTATATAAAATTGCTATTAAAATTAATTGCACCTGCTGGACAGTGGTGGCACATGTCTTTAATCCCAGCACTCGGGAGGCAGAGACAGGAGGATCTCTGTGAGTTCGAGCCTAGTCTACAAGAGCTAGTTCCAGGACAGGCTCCAAATCTACAGAGAAACCCTTCTTGAAAAAAACAAAAAAAAATTGCACCTTTGGTCTGAGGCATTGTTTAGTGGTAGGACACATGTGTAGGAGAGACAAGCTTCCATCCCCAGCACCATAATAAAAAGCTACTGTACTTTCTTGCCTTCTAAATTACAGCTACTGGAAAAATATTAAATTACACACATGGCTTGCATTATTTATTTACTGTGTAGCACTGCCTAGAGTCAAACCAGGGTCGCTCAACAGTAAAAGCTTCCAATGTCTACTTCTACCACCAACAGAGGGAGAGAAGGGGGAGGGGTAGAATGAAGGGAGGGAAATAAAAAGAAGCCAGTATGCTGGCTCCAAAGCTGGGCGCACTGGCTCCTAGCCAGGTGGAGGCAGGAAGATTATGAGTTCAAAGCCAACTTCCAGTGCCCATTCCTCATGGCAATGCCTTCCTGTCATCTGCCCACACAGCCACCAGAAGTTCCTGACTCTGACATCCAGCCTCAATTTTCTCACATGTTGCTCTTGTGGCAAGACAAGGGCATTTCTGCTGGATCACCTGTTCTGCCCTGCCCGTCTCCGCCTGGCTCGGGATCTGCTCTTCATAGGTGCTCAAGAATGAAAGAACAGCTGAGCAGATGAGCAGAATCCCTTGCCTTCTCTAGCGCCAGTAGAAGCTGACCCTGCTCTACGCCTGAGGTGAGCACTGACTAGCCAACTAGAGACAGAGAGGAAGTGGGACCTGGTTACTGTGGCATCCCCAACATGGGAAGAGGAAGGGGCAACACAAGACCCTACGACCCCATGTGTTTTGCTCCTGTAACCAGGCCTGGGGCTAAGGAAGACACTTTCCTTGCAGGTGCCCTGTGCTGCCAGGACCCAGGCTCCTGCCACCCGTGCCACCCCAGATCCAGCAGAGAACCAAAGAAAGTGCTGCATACATGGCATTGGCGGTGACCAGAAGGTCAGCGTTGTCAAAGAGTGTGACGCCGGGCACCTCGACGATGAGCACATAGATGAACTCAATGGCCAACATGAGCACCAGCTTCCCGATGCAGCTGATCTGCAGGAACACGGAGCAGGCCAGCAGGCTGAGCAGCACACTGTAGGTGAAGTACTGAAGAGAGAGAGCCTGTCAGGTCCCATGAGGCCCTGGGCCTCGCTGGCCCCTTCCCACCTTCACCTGACCTGGGGGTGGGGCTGGGAGCATGTTTGGGAAGGGTCCTGCTAATGGAAGTCAGCCAGCAGGGAAGACAAATGCCAAGAGCCTGTCTAGGAAACTGGAGGTGGTCTTCAGGTTGAAGAGGACCCAGAAGTTGGTACAGGTCAACTGTCAACAGGTCAGGAGATCACTGGCATAGCTCCAAGCTCAGGCTGACCTGACTCACCCTCTCTAAACCTCAGTTTCCCTGTTAGTAAAGCTCCTTTTCATATATGTCCATCCATGAACACTGATGGTGCTATGCCTAGCACTGGCAGCAACTGCAGGGAACAAGGGCCCCAACCCGAGCTGCTGCTGTTTGAACACAGAGTTCTGAAAGCCCTTGTGGGCTTCAGGGGACACCTGAACTAGCCCGCCTAATGACATGCCAGACAGGAAGTGCCATCTTCACTCCACTTCCTGTGACTATTCACATACGTGACTGCAGAGTCAGTACTGTCTGGCCATCACGTTCTGCCCGGCCTCCTCTGGGCACGTGGGAGGCAACCTCCTAAAATCTGAGAACATCTGCAGGCCCAATACACTGGCTCTAAATGAGGCTTCCCAAGAGAGACCACCAGGCCCTGCACTATGACCCTGGAGCCTATCTATGTCCTTTGCTGGCTGAGGGGCTAAGCCAGGTGATCTCAGGGCCCTTGTGAATCTTTCGTCTCCTGGTGCTCGCTCCAGACTTCAGCATCTGTTCTTTGGCTCTTTACATCCGGGAACATTATTTCTGAATTTTCTCCACTCTCACTGTTTCAGCAGTGTCTCTGCCTCTGGGCTGCAGCTGGCTGGTAGTGACTAGCTGTGGGCAGCCCCAGGCTTTCAAGAGTCAACTGAGGCATATAAGGGAGGTCCCGTGGCGATTAGGCTGTTGCAGAACAGCCTAAAGTCACCACCATTATCAGAAAGAAGACAGGAGAGCATGCCCAAATAATTCAGTACAAGAGCCCCATCTACCCGTCCTGTAGAGGGAAGGCCCTACCATCCAGCCAGTACCTGGTACAGGATAGGTACTGCCTACACCTCAGCTGTGCCATGAACACTGTCTTTGTAATAAGGAGGCTCCTGGGGTATGGGAGGGACTGGGAGAATGGGCCTTTGTGGCTACGACCTTGCCAGATCTGTGGGGGCAAAGTGGGGAAAGCAGGAACGTCTGCCTTTGCGGCCATCCCCACACCCTGTCCCCATCTCTCAAACCTCTGGGAAGTTGCAGTTGGGCTGGGGGCTGCCACAGAAGCCCTGCTCGTCACCCAGGCTGTAGTTGAAGGCCGACTCCATCACATGACATGCGTTGACCTGGTTCACCGTGATGTTGTACTCCATTGCCAGGCAGCCCACCAGGTTCTTAGAGTTGCACATGAACTAGGGTGGGTAAAGAGGGGATTGAGGTTGCTCAGCCCCTGCAAGCCAGGCTAGGGAGGCCCATCCCACATGATGGTGGGCAGTACCAGTCTACCCTGTCTCCAAAACACGGCTGTACACACACCAGAACAAAAGAGGCACCTGAAGGAAAGCCTTGCTCTGGCTACAGACATGGCTCACCCATGTACTTCCAGAGGCGGGGCCTTGTAATCCATGCTGGGGATATCCCCTGTACTCTTTCGAGTTTGAAAACAAGGAACTGAAAGCCTGTGTGAGATGCTAACGACAGTCAAATTAGACCCCAGCCTGAGACGGGACATGAACTTCCAGGGAAATGCTTGCCCTGGTCAGCCACAGGGCTCCACTGGTTTGAACCCACAGAGCTAAGGAGGCACCTGGAGGCTATGGAGGTACCCACCATGTTGACAAAAGCCGAGAGGAACACCAGGGTGATGGTGAACACCCCAACCAGGGTGCTGTTCGTCTTGGATCGCACGATCTTCCTGGAGAGGGTCTGCAGGGGAGTGGGGAAGAGCTGGGGCAGGAAGGGGGAAGACACAAAGCAGAGTTCAGTCAGTACCCTTCAGACAGCCGTGGAGCTCAGCGGACACACCCTGTCCTTGACGCGGCTCTCCAGACTTTCCTGAGCTCGTCTAGGGTTGCACAGCTCCAGCCTCACAGTACTGCCTGCTGCTTCAGCCCACCAG
The DNA here is from genome assembly GCA_028555095.1 of Dicrostonyx torquatus. Classification (NCBI taxonomy): domain Eukaryota; kingdom Metazoa; phylum Chordata; class Mammalia; order Rodentia; family Cricetidae; genus Dicrostonyx; species Dicrostonyx torquatus. Next base: position 568,522 of record JAQHUG010000063.1, read on the forward strand.
TGGCAGAGCCTCAGCCCTGGCCAGGGGGACTGCCAATGGGGCGCAGCCCACAGGTGACAGGCAGGATGAAGGAAATGATACTATCCTGACCAGATAGGAAATGGCAGGAAAGCCTGTCACCTATGGTGGGAGCCTGGACCTTGGGCTCTAAGCACAGAGGAACACTGGGTGGCTGAGGAGTCGGGGTGGGGGAGGCCCTCCTGGGAAGCTTCTTGGAAGGAATGGAGTGTCAGAGAGGGCCCTCAGAGGAGAGGGGCCTGGGAACAGGAGGAAAGGGGGCTTGAAGAGAGAGGGCATTGGGCAAGCATTTTCTTCGGCACAAAGGTTCCATGGAGCTGCCATTTGGCTTACCCAGATTCTCCTATATCCCCCCTAGTAAGACAAGCCATACATCTGCTCCAAGACCCTCTGTGTTTTTAGCAACCAAATGACAGCCTGCTAAGCCCGTCCTGTCACCAAATCTGACACACTTCACTGGCGTCATATACCACACCCTCCTCATCTGTTACACAACCTAGACTGACAAAGACGTTTACAGAGCAAAGCAGGGGACCTGGGCTTCTACAGTTCTACTGCCTCAGCTCGTCCCGGTGAGGCCAGTCTGCTGCCGAGAGTGCAAGTGACCTTGAAAACCCCAAGGACAGAGGGTGGTGGGGGTGGAGGGGCATGGGAAAGGAGGCAAGAAGCCTGTGCTCTGGGCTAGTCTGTCCTGTGACCCTGAGCAAACCACACTACTTCTTGAAAGGATCTCTGTCTGTCTGTCTGGGCACCTTAATTCTTTTGGTTAAGGAAAGTAGGCATCCACAGGTCCTCAGCACTCCCTGGACATTTCAACAGAGTATGCCAGGCCACCAGGTCTCTCTGTTACCTAACACTGAGGGCTAATAAGTTGACATCAGAAGCTACCTCCCCCATGCCCCGAAAAAAGAAAAAGAAAACAGATAAGTTAGCTTTTATCAATTAAAAGATTTTGTGGAGAAAATAAGTTCAAGAAAGCAAAATGAATATGAGTGAAGATGAGGTGACATCAGAGCACCCATATGCCACTGCAGGAATGCTCCTGCTGTGGGCGGGCTGCAGCGGTGTCTCAAAAATTAAGGGCAAATTATATTCAGCAGTTCCGGCCCTGGGTTTATACACAGAATTACCGGAAGCAGGGACTTGAGCAGACCTTTGAGTATCCAAGTCCATGGCAGCATTGCTCCTATTTGGGTGAAGATGGAAAAGTGCTCAGATGTCCATCAAGTGATAAACAAAATACGCTGCAGCCACACGGCGCATGTACTGGGCCATGAGATGGAACGACCTGACGGCGCTATGATGTAGGGGAGCCTACATTTGAAAATGCTTTGTAAGCTGTTAAATATGGTTTGAATGGGAAATGTTCCTCACACGCTTTCGCATTTGAACACTAGGTTCCTGGGTGGTGGCTCTGTTTGGAAATGCAGTGGAGCTGTGGGGCAGTGAGGAAGGGTGGGAGGAGTCTGCGCTTCTGCCACCCCCAGCCCCATCCCCATCTCCTGAACTTCAGGGAAGTGACAGCTGGGCTGGGGACCACTGCGGAAGCCCTGAGCATTGCCCAGGCTGTAGTTAGCTTTCTATTGCCTTGATGAACCCCACGACAAAGAGCAACCTGGGGAGGAAAGGGCTCATTTTACAGCTTGTAGTTCATCACTGACAGAAGTTAAGGAACTCGCTGGAGACAGGAACCTGGACACAGAAACTGGTGCAGAGGCCATGGCGGAGTGCTGCTACTGGCTTGCTCTCCCCGGCTTTCTCAGCCTGCTTCCCTATACCATCCAGGACAACCTGCCCACAGCAGTGGGCTGGGTCCTCACTCCCACAACAATCATTAATCAATAAATTGCTCCACGGGCTAGCCTACAGGAAGTATTTTCTCAATTGTAGTTCTTCTTCCCAGATAACTAGCTTGTATCATGATGACAAAAAAACTAAACAAGACCCAGCTGAGTGTTCTTGCTGGCTTCTGTGTCCTTCTGGAAGATGCCAGCCTTCTGCATGAAGCTGTGCTGAAGTGCCACAGGAAGGAACAACAATTGGAGTGGGAGAAAGGCTGCTGTCCTTTCCCACTGATAGGCACAGGCCTGGGCTGCTACCTAAGACAATAAGGTTACTACGGAGACACAGATGGAGCAGCTGGAACGGGCACAGAAAGGAGGGGCTGTACTCAAGACACATGGGTAAGTGTGCTCTCACTGGAGGTGACCAAGATCAGCTGGCTTATCTTATGCAGAGTCCAGAGAAGGGATTTTGACCTCAGCAAGATGGCAGGACTGCCACTGCTTAGGGTCCTCCATGCTGAGATTCTCTGAGTCTGGGATAGTGTGTGATAGTGGAGAGAGGCCTAGTATTTTTTTCGAAGAAGAAGAGTACCAGAAACTCCAAGACTGGCAGGATAGCTACATGTTGATTTGCCCTCTATGATGGTGGCAGCAGAGAACAGCCTTGATGAGGCACACTAGGGGCTGTGGGGCTCCGAAAGAAGCTGACACACTAAGAAGTGAGACCAGGCCTGGGGACAAGATGAAGAGCCCAGCACTGAATCAACCTTCCCAAGAAGTCTGGATGTCTGTGTACGGTACCAGATAAGTGATGGGAAGGTGAACTGGGCCTGAAACTGAAGGTCAGCCAGAACCCTTCGTACAGGAAAGGGAAACCCTGGCACCCAGGGAAGGTGATCAATCAACCAATCCTGTCCTCAGGCATCTCTTGGCAAAGAGGACAAAGGATGGACAAATTAACAAAGGAAGCCTGAGCGTTTGTGGGAGATGGAAAAGCAAATGAAGTAACGCGGCCTGGCTGTGGCTCACTAGAGCCTGTGCCCATCCATAGTAAGTGGATTTACCACATCTGAACACCGGCCCGCTCAAAAACTGAAATAAGATTAGGGAGATTTAGGTATTCTTTTAAAGGGGGAATGCTTTCTAACGGCAAACAGAATGACCATGACCAGCCAGCTGTGGTCAATATCACACAAGGTGATATGGTAACAGTTACTTCCTCCAACCCCAATCAGCCTTCCAGGGCCTCAGTCATAAGACGGTCTGCACTCTGGGGGAAGCATTTAATATTCCCTGCTATGTACCTGCCCAAAGGTAAGCATTCCTTTACATCATTGTTCTGAGATAGGATCTCACATAGCTCAAGCTAGCCTCAAACTCACTACGTAACCAAGGATAGCTTTGAACCCCTGATTCTCTTGCCTTTATCTGAGATAACAGGAATGCACCACCAAACCTGGTTACCTCTTACACATCATAATGCACCATCAGGTTTTAGTGCACAGCATAAAGGAGGGAAGAGGAATTAAGTGGAAATAGTTTGTAATGGAAATATTTTCTCGTGTTTGGCTTCTGCTTTGCAGAGCGGGAACAAATGAGGACAATCTGGCTGACCAGAGGAAGCGGGGAAGGAGGCAGTGGGAACAAGGGTGAGGATTCCTGTCTACCTAACCTGGAGCGGCAGGTTCCAGAATTGACAATATGTGGGGTTTTCTCAACACAGATGCAAAGGAACTGAGTTTGGCTCCCAACACCCACATCAAGCAACTCACAACCATGTGTAACTCCAGCTTCAGGGAATTCACTGCCCTCTGAAGGCATTTACACACATACACACACACACACACACACACACACACACACACACACCACATATACCACACATACAATTTAAAAGGTAAGCCTTTCTTAAAAGGATATATTCTCTTTAGGATTTAGAAAAGATAACTTAAGAGTGTTTTAGCTATGGTATGCTTTAAACAATTGTGTTTATTTTTGAAGACAAGTTATCACTAAATAGCTCAGACTAGCCTTGAACTCTGTTATCACTATATAGCGCAGGCTAACCTTGAACTCTCTGTTATCCCTATATAGCTCAGACTAGCTGTGAACTCTCTATCTACCTGCCTCAGCCTTCCCAGTGCTGGCATTACAGACTTGTGCTAGAATGTTCTGTTGTAATGTTTTTATTGTAGTGAAAATACCATAGTCATTTTGATGTGGCATCCATTACAGTCACAACACTGTGTAACCATCACTGCTACCTATCGCCAAAATTCCTTCCCCACTCCACACAGAAACATTACCCACCAATCAACACCTCCCCATTCTGCCTATGGGAGTCACCTCTAATCTACTTTCTATTCGAAATAATACAGTATGTGACCAGAGTCGCCTGGCTTCTTTCACTCAGCAGTGTCTCCAAGGACCATCTGCGTTGCATGTGACAGGACATTGCTCTCCTAGGCACTCAAACATTAGCCTATCACAGTTATGTGCCATTATTTTATTTTGTTTGGTTTTGTTTTTTTGTTATCTGATGACGGACACCGAGTTGTTCTCACCTTTGGTTATTGCAACAATTTGGTGTCTTATTATGATGTCCATGGATGAAGAAAATGAATTTATTTCCCTTTCCTCTTTTTTTTATGTATTTATTTCACTGTCTATTAGGGCCAAACAGGCTTAGAGGTCTTGACAACTACAAGGCCAAAGCCGGAGGTGACTGAACACAGAGGGGCTCAGCCTTGAGGAAGGAGAGCCAGTGCTCGCTTTCACTGCAGTGAGCCACCCACCATCCTCTCACGTGGCCCATGCTCAAGGAGACTGACCTCTAACCCACGCACATAATTCCTCAGGTCCTTACCAGACCTCACAGCCACTCCACCAAGACTTTTGACTATGGGGCAACTAAGCAAACAGATTATGGAAGGGCCCTGCTTTGAGGGTGGAGAGTCCTTGACTCACTACTGATGGAAACAAGGGAAGGGGACAAAGGATTTCAGGGCAAGGGAAACAAGCCTAGATAATTTCTAAGACACACATATGGCCCGGGATCAAGTACTGCCTAGAGACACAGCTTAGACGGGGCCTGGCATGCTCAAGAGAAATGGAAGATAAAATATACAACAGGAAGCCATGCTCCTTGGTATCCACTGTGTGGCTCTTCTAAAACTCTTTGCCTCTCCAGGGTCATATCCCTCGTGTGCATGCTAGGCTCATCCCTATTCTCAGAGAATGTCCCCAGGGCACCTGGGGCCACTATGTCTAGGGGTCTCCTCCACACACTTCTCTAGCAAATGTTCATGGACCAATACTGTGTTTCTGGTTCTGGCGAGCAATCCTCTGGTCCCATCTGACACTGAAGCAGCAATGGCAACCTTGTTGCAAAGATTAATAAGGGCTTAAAGAGGTGGCCAATGGGAACAGTCTATAGTCTCCAGAGAGGCTTGCCCTCAGTGCCAGTCAAGCATTGTGGACCAACATCACACACTCCCTTGTCCACTACCTGAGCCAAGTGTGATGCTCAGGTCCCGACAGTGGCCTCTGCCACTGGTAGGAGGCCCTCTGGACGGCATGTTGAGGGAGACTTACCTTTACACAGGCGTAGATCACGGACACAAACACCACCAAGACCAGCAGCAGGAAACACGACAGGTAGAAACTCAGCATGAACAAGGAGCTGGGGGAATTAAAAGGGTGAGAAGGAGCCGCATCCTAGTAGGAAACTGAAGTCCCACTTCATCCCTGGGAGCCTGCCCAGCATCCATGGCTGGCTGCACAGCTCTTGGGGACAGCAGCTCTGAAAACAGTTCCATTTCTCCAGAAGCCAACTGCTCCATCTTCATCCCCAAGAAGAGCTCTCTCAGCAAGGGCCCATGTAGGACTATGTTGTAATACAGTCCATTCCTGCTCTCTCCACCCTCGGGCCACCCCTCATGGGGGACCAGTAGCCCATAAGGAGCCAATGGAGAGCTACAGAACCCCTGGGTCAATAGTGTGCCTCTTAGCGATTCTCAGGGTGCTCATGGGAGAACTTATTTAAAAGTTGCCTGATTATTCTTACTCATCAGCACTCACAGGTTGATAACAGGGCCAAAAACAGACCTGGGGGTCACATCAGCTGCCCAGGCAGCTCCTCTTTGAGACAGTGTTGTATGTATATTTAGCCCCTGTCCCTTTCCATTGTCAGGGCCCTGCAAAGAGCACTGCCCAGTCTTAGTTCCCTGGTTCTTAGGCAGTCCTGGTTTCCTTGAGAAGAGAGCAGGCCACGAGGACAGGAAGCCTCAGACAAATGAGCTGCGAATGCTCTTTTTCCAGAAAGCTCCACTGCCCTCCTGGGGCAAGAGCTTGTCCAGGTTCAGCACACGCACAAGGCTGCAGGGGGTGGGGATGGCCTCCAGATGCCAGACATTGTTGGCAGGTTATAGGCTATTGGAAGGGAATACTGAGCTCTCCTGGGAAGGGGGCACCTCACTCCTGTCTTCTACAAAAACAGCACTCAGCTTACGTCAACAAGGGAACAAGGGGAGAATTCTTCTGAGGGAAAGAGAGAGCTTGAAAGTTGCTGTTAAGGCTTCCCCATTGGGCATGGCTGGAGAAGGACCTGAGTCAATACCTTGGCCAACTGGTGTTGTGGCCACAGGCAGGAATGACACTAACCACTGGAAATAGAGCAGGGAGCTGGCATGGCCCCCACCATAAGCCTTGCTGCCCTAAGACAAAGGGGCAGGACTGTGCACCTGAGCTAATGGACTGCCAGCTGCAATGGGACAAGAGGCCTAGGCCTCTCGTTGATGGACGTAGTTATCACCTGTACCATGTGAAAAAAAATGGGGTCGAATGACCATGAGGACCCACAGTTGCACAGCTCTGAGCAGCCTCCACACAGGGGAATGGGCTGAGCTGTCCAGCCGGGGTGTAGCCAGTTGCCAATGTCTGGTTTTCACTTGAGGTGTCCCGACAGTCAACAGACACGTACGAAGGGGCATCTTTACACAACGGATGCCACAGAAATAAAAGGTGTTAAGAAGGCAGAAGTAGGGTGAGCAGGATGGCTCAGTGGATACAGGTGCTTGCCACCAGGCCTGGACCCCCCGAGTTCTATCCCTGGGACACAAGTAGTGAATGGAAAAGAGCCAAAACCTGAAAGCTCTCCTCTGACCGCCACACACATGCAATGGCACATGAGTATGTGTGTGTACATGCACACACACACATGCACACATACAAAATACATAAATATAATAAAAAATGTTTAAAAGGCAAGTGAACAATGTGTGGCTCCTCTGGTTAAGATGCACCGGGAAGGACAGACACGGCACCCATGCTGGGAGACGTTATCGCAGCCACGGGAATCTAGTCAGGAGGCCCTCAGGCACGCCCAAATGAAAACATTCTGCAAACCACCTGGCTGGAGTTCTCATTAATACAGATGCGGCCACAAAAGACAAACAAGGCTACAGAATTATCT
>JAQHUG010000063.1:576473-646469 GCA_028555095.1 Dicrostonyx torquatus
AAAAAAAAATCAGAAAGAAGTAACTGAAACTGATATGGGAAAATATTAACAATTGTTCTAGGCAAGGAGTGGCAGTTGTCTGTGTGACTTCCATGTGCTTGAATGATTTCATAGTAAAGAATTAAATGTATACATAGAAACGCACCCATCATGAATACATATAAATGCACACATACATAGGACAACACACTTCTCTGCTAGGTGTGACTCCTGTGAATGACTGTCATCTAAACCTCATTGCAAAAACCCTCTTTCTGCTCCCAGGTGGTCCTGAGTGTGCCAGTCAGTCTTTGTTAGAGCTCCGGTGTGCCTCTTGGTAAAAAGCCTTCCTGATGCCCCTCCTTTGAAATGCTTTTCAGTAGTAGAAAAAATAACTATCTTTTAAAGATCACACACACACACACACTTTTTTGTGGGGGAGAGCGTGCAAGAGCTAAAGGTCACCTGGAGCCAGAGTGGCAGATGCTTTGGGTGACTTGACCAGGTATTAGAGGAGGTGGTGACAGAAAGGGGTCTCATGTGCAGCTGAGAAGTGCCCAGTGAGGTCTCCACCCAGGCAGGAGCACCCACCTCCCCAGACCAGAGATAAAACTCCCGACTTCCTAGATCCACAGAGGAAACCAGGAAACCTACCTCCCAGCCTGCACACCAGCCCACACTTCCTTCTCTGTTCCCTTCCCACTCTGGGGACCCTGTAGCCAGAAGAGGGAGTGCATGGCAGGGTTGGGGGAATACTTACTGGGGCACAACGGTGACCTGGACAAAGCAGATGAAGAGGAAAACAAGGGAGGCACACGCCACGTAGGCACCAAATCGGTCGTCCACCTGCTTGGAGTACTGAGAGGGATGTGCACAGGTGAGCTCTGGTGGCCCCACCCGCTGTCTGCTACAGTGCAGCCACTCCTAGTAACCCAGTCCCCAGAATACCCTACTCCAGGACAGAGAGCACATGGAGCCCAAAGCTAGGTTAGATGGAGGGCAGTCGGTGTAAATGCCTGTATGGTAGAGCCTGTGTGACGGTGACAGAGGCTTGGGATTGGTAACCAGACACTTTGTGCGAGCTGACCCATGATGAGCACAATTCATAATGACCACCCTCCACACAGTGCACCCACGTGGGCTGCTGTGGTTTCTCCGTCCAGGAAACGCTCATCTCACTCAGGGAGCTCAAGGTCCCAACTCCCAGTCTCACCTCCTTCTGTGACACCGCTCAGCCACACAAATGCTGAGGGACACATCAGGCAGGTCCATAGCTGTGCTTTGCTAATCAGGCCTTCCTCGCTTAATGCTGGCCGTGGCTCCTACGAGGCCATTTCAACTAGACGCTGGGGCATAGTGGGGCTTAGGGTAAAGGGAAGAGCCTGGTGGCCCTGTCACCACTCCACTGGGTAGCCCATTGGAAGGTTCAATCACAATCTAAGGTGGGACAATGCAGCCCCTGGAGGTTCTGATGGGCCCCAGGAAACCGGGTGGTTCCATGATCGCAGCAATGTTATGAACACAACATTTACAGCACCCTTTGTGTGGTAGACGCCACTGTGCGTGTCTGACAGAGCTCAATTGCTCCTCACTGTGAGCCTGAGGTAAAAAACTGAGACACAGCAATAATAAGATGTATTCCTTTCAACCAAGGAAATCTCTTCAGAACTCCATCCGGGGTTAGGACACTGGCTCTGGAGGTGACAGGAAGCCATTCTGTGGGCTGCATCCTGTGCCCTGTCTTGGTTCCGCTGGGGCCCTCTCCTGGTACCATACCTTCTTCTCTAAGTCGGGCTCCCTGAAGGTCAAGAGGAACTTGCGGACATGTTCAGACCGCAGTCTGTCAATGCTCCTGGCATCAATGGCACGGCCCAGAAACTCGTCTACTTCATCCTCAGGGTTGGCACTTTCCTGGGCATTCCTGGAAAGCAAGGGGGCAGACAGACATAGGCAGGCTGACACCCAGGGACACTGTCACATGGGTAGCTCTGCATGGCCATCTGGACTGGCCAGAGACACCTGGCAGACCCCCTGAGAGTTGGAAGGGACAGTGGGGACTGAGCCCAGGCTGTGTTCTTAACTGCACATGACAAAAGGTGCCGAAGTCCCAGAGGACCTTGCTGGCATTGTAGATTACTATTGAAAATTTCATTGTTTTTGTTTGTTTTGAAACAGGGTTTCTCTGTGTAACAGAGCCCTGGCTGTCCTGGAACTTGTTCTGTAGACCATGTTGGCCTCAAACTCAGAGATCCAAGTGCTTCTGCCTCCCAAGTGCTGGGATTAAAGGCGTGCTCCACCACTACCTGGCTGAAGATTTTGCTGTTATTCTAACATATAAGCCTCTTTATTCTCTAGCTGTCTCCTCATCCTGAAGCTCAGGCTAGGACTGGTGGGTGGGACTCCTACCGCAGGGACCGTGGTCCAACTACCACTTGAACCAGGAACAGGATCCCCTTGGGAAGCATCCTTATGGTGCCACATTTAGAAATCTAATTTCTCACAGTGGAACCTGGTCTCCGAGTACAGTCTGGCGGTCTCGAGGGCTGGGAAGCACAAGGGGAGGAAGAGAATGTTCCCTCCGGATACTGGGTACACTCGGGCCCTGCTGCCAGCATGTAAGGTCTGCATTTTCCTGGGGGAGCTGTGTAGAGAGAGCGCAGCCTCCCGGGCTGCTGCTCCTGCGACTGCTGAACATCTGTCACATGAACGGGTCAAGGGAGAAGGAGGAAAAACAGGCATATACTCACTTGTCCTTGGGGTCTTCAAAGCCCTGAAGGAGAAGGAGAGAGAGAAATGTGAGAACAGAGAGCAAGGAGCACACGCAGGCCTGCGGTGGCCATTGAGTCCATCAAGGTGGCTGCATCTCATGGCTCTCTGCCATGGAGCACCGTGATGAACAGAGGATGACTTGGTGAACACAATGGGTCCTTCCTAAGGCACAGACTCAGTGCTAGATGCCAGGGTGCATTGTGATTTCATCCTATCCACTGGCACAATGCCCACCCCCTCCACCATGACTCCTTATATTCCTTGGGCTGCTCCTCTTTCCTCCTGAGCCCTGGCTTGAAGAGAAATTGCTGCTCAAAACTTGACATGTGTCCACACTCATCACCACATCCATGCACATGTGTCCACATTCAGCACCTACATGCACACATGTGTATACACACACACACACGCGCACACACACACACACACACACACACACACACACACCACAAAATCTACAGGAAACCAGAAGCTTCCCACCCCCAAACAGCTTGGTTCTGGTTACCTACAACCACATATGTGGTATCTGGGAACCAATATGTTCCTCCAAGGCTAGAGTTGACTGGATTTAGGAAGCAAGGAACCCATATGCCACCTACAGGGGCTGAGTGCCTTTCTGTGGTTCAAGTCTGCAAGCCCTGAGGGAGGCTGAGACCCTCACAGACAGATGTCAACCACAGAGACCTCCTTAGAGGTAATCTATGAACATCACCAAAGAGAAGCACTATGGGGAGGGTCATCTGCCTGCTGTGGTGGGACTGGGGGAGGGAGTGTCCCTGTGGTCCCATGATGTTACCAGCAGCTCTTTAGCTGCAGGTAAAGCACAGACTGCCAGAGCAGGAACAGAGGAGGACCTCGTGTGGAATATTAGTTAGCAAATGGAAAGTTCAGCAAGCTCTAAAGAACCAGAAATCCTAACAGATCCCTGCTGTGGGACAATGGTCTGTATCCTGTCACTTGTATTTTAAATAAACACTGATTGGCCAGTAGCCAGGCAGGAAGTATAGGCAGGGCAACCAGGCAGGAAGTAGAGGCTGGGCAATGAGAATTCTGGGAAGAGGAAAGTTTCAGTCTGCAGTCATCACCCAGACACAGAGCAAGGAAGATGTGACTGCCTAGCCGAAAAAGGTACCAAGCCACGTGGCTAACACAGACAATAATTATGAGCTAATATAAGTTATAAGAGTTAATAAGAAGCCTGAGCTAATAGGCTAATCAGTTTATAACTAATATAGACCTCTGTGTGTTTCTTTGGGGCTGAACAACTGCAAGACCATGTGGGACAGAAACTTTAGTCAACAGATCCCTGACCCCCTTCATTCCTGTGAAGAACTTGGCTGTGCCAGGGCTGGCAGGTGCTGAGTAGACCTGGCATACCTGTGATACGAAGGGCTCCCAGGACCTCAGCAGCCTATGCTGTCATTCTGATCTGTACCTAGGTGCCTATACCTAGTCTGGGATGGCCAATCAATCACTTGTCTGCCCAGACCAGCCAGACTCTTGTCCTCACCCTCTGAGACTTCATGCAGCCTTCTCTTTAGACTACAGAGACTTTCTCATGTCACCTTCTTTGCTGTAGAAGTGGGTGTCACACAGCTGAGTGTTTTGTCTGGGGACAGGCCCATGCATGTGCTCTCATAACCTTTCAATGAGTTCAGCATAGCCAGAAACAGAGATGGATAGGCAAGCTGTCTACAAAGGGCCACCATGAGCCTCCAGAGTTCCATCCCATGAACCATGAACCAGCAACAAGCTAACTATACAACTGGGAACAATGGGGCTATACATATATAAGCCCATCTCCACAGATCAAAAATACCCCCAAATGCCTTGTTCCTGGCCTCTGTGGAGGATACACTGTCTTCCCTGTACTGAGCAGAAAGATGGATTGAGTATCAGTCCCTGGGGATGCCATGCTGGGGTGGGTAGTTCAGAAGCCACTGAAGGTGGTAGGTACATTGACAACATTTATTGGTATCCATAAATCAGCTCAGTACACTATTAAGAACAGGCCAGGCTGTGGCTCAGGGTTGGAGCACGAACCCATATGACTTTCACCAGTACCACTGCAATCCACCTAGCCACCCATGCATCCATCCACCCACCCGTGCATCCATGCACCTAAACCTCAGTCTAGTCAACTGGGAACACCCCACCGTCTATGCTCACTACTGCTAAGACCTGGTCACTTCATCTCCCTCACCCTGCTGGTCTCATCCTGTCTCCCAGCAGGGCAGGCAGAGAGCATCCTTGGATTAGTCAAATAAGCTCAGGCCACACACGTGTGCCGGTCAGCCATTTATTAATATACAACCTTAAAGCCTTGACAAGGGGTGCATCCAAGCACAGAAGCCCAGCTCAGCAAAGCACTTGGCAAGCTGAGTAAAACCTTGATAAAGAGTCCAACAAACAAAACTGCTGGCCAGGGATTAGTACCTTCCTATCTGCTGTACTGCTTGACTGAATCCAAACCATCCACCTTCGGGGGGCTACTTTTGAGTTTGTGTATTTTTTAATGCTGTGTTTGTTTGTTTTTAACTCACCCACGTGCCAGAAGTCAGGCAGAAATGCTCTTTTTGCATCTTCCTCAAAGAGTTCTGGGAAGTTTAATGCCAAAGCCAGTGGCTGGCAGGACAGCTGTTGGAATCGGCTCCATACCCAGCCCACACTTCCCACAGGGTGGGTGAGGCTGGGAAAGGAGGCTTTGATGCCAGTGTCCTCAGAGAACACTGTGCCCAGTCAGCATGGGGCACCTTGTTCTGAATGATCTTCGTCCCCTGCTGGGCTAAGCAATTAACACCCAAGAGCCTCCCCTGAGGCGCAGCCTCCTCTGGAGCCTTCCCTTCCCAGTCACAGCCCCTACTGCTAGTTCTTCCAGAGTTCCTTGCTCTAACAGTGATGACGCCTGCCAAACCAGTGCTCACAGCCCAGACTTCCTAGGAAATTACTGAGGTTGCAGGTTATTCCAAATGTCACTGGAAAATGACCCCAGGGACTGCAGAGAGACTGTGGTTTCCCACAGAGCTACTTTGTCGCTTGCTGGCTGTTTCCTTCCTCCTCTGTACCTCCTCTAAGTTCCTTTTCTTGCTATCTCTTCCTACTCCAGATTCTCCTCTATTCCCCCCCCCTGCAGCATCTATCTTCCGCCCCAAAACCCTCTGGTCATATGGACTCTAATTCTGTAGGAGATTACTAAGGAGCAAACCAGCAACAGGGAGGGCTGGACTTTGCTTTGTGGAGGGCCCTGGAGGATAGCGTGGCTGCAGGTCATGTTGGCATGGATCAGGCCTGTGGACATCTGGGTTCACAGCCCAGAGTAAGGCCGGGCTCCTCCTGCCTTCTCCCTTGCAGTAACAGTGTAAAACCAGTAGTTTATCTACCCTCAAAATTTTAAGTGGATGCCAGGACTCTCTTTTTTTTTTCTGGCTGTACATCTGTGTATCATCTGCTACTTGTTAGCTGACAAGGAATGGAGCAACCAGGTCCCCTGACTGTTTCTTCCTTCAGGTCACTAGTTTTGGTCTTTCTCATCCCCTTGGTTCTAACTCCACCTGGTCTGATCCTGCTCCAGCTTACTCCCATCACAGAGTGGCCACACCTCTTGCTCTTATCCTTGAGCCTCCCCAGCTCACCTTCAGTGTAGACAGCTTCCACCTGAGAGCAAGGTGGCCTTGACCTGAGCAGTGTCCCAGGGGTGGCAGCTGAGGTCTAGGCAGAAAGTATAAGTACTACCATTGCCCCTGGCTTCCGGTAACTCCTCTTCTCCTTTACGAATCAGCAGCACATTTCTAAATTATGTTTAGGGTTGGCCAGGTGCATGTGTCCCCAAGTGGACTAGGTGCCTGGAGTAGCTGTATGACCTATGACTTGATCTATGCTAGTAAATTGGTGTTAGCAGGAATAGGGTGTTTCTCAGCACAGAAGCACAAGGGGTCATCACCAGGCACTTGGCCAAAAATCACTGGGGTGGTTTACGAGCAGCAGAAATAAGGAACATGTTCTTGACTGCCCGGGAAATGCATTAAGGACTGGAAGGGACCAGACAGGCCAGTGCCACCCAGTTCCATGGGGTCTCTCACCAGTCAATACTAAGGCTGCTAGAGGCCCTAAGTGGTACCCCGAGTCTGGCCAGCCTGCACCAGGAAGCTCTGCCAAGAGAAAGGGAAAGACGCTGCTGCTATGTCCCTGAGCCATGAGACCATGGAACTCATGAAGCAGAACCAGGCCAGGATGGGGAGCTTCATATTCTAGCATAAAGTCAGGTGATCCCCAACTTCCCTCCTTTATAGAGTCCCTCAGGCTGAGACCCCAGGGCCAGCCTTCATTCCCAGCCCCAGGAGCACCATGCCACCAGAGACTCACCATCCTCTTCATCTCCTTGGACACCTGGTTACCACCCAAGTGGTTGTAGAAGGGGCGCTCAGCTCCCCAGTGGGGCGGATTATGTCCAATGGAATTGGTTCTCTGGCGGTTCATCTTGGCAATCATGGCTTTCTCTTCTTTCTGAAGAGCAACATAGATGACTCAGTGTGTGGGCAGAGCCATGGGAAGAGCCCCAAAGAGCAGACCCTCACTCTCTTTCTAGGAACAAGAACCTGGCCTGGCAGAATGAGAAGCAGCTGCCTTTGCACAGCCCTGGAACTCGCTGCCCCAAAGTCTGGGGTGCTTGGGGTCGATAATTATGACAGCTGGTCTCATGAGGAAGTCAGGGGTGTAGGGATGCCTGTCGCATACAATAAGAACTCCTTACAAGTCTGAGCACAACTGGAACTTCTCAGTGTACTTGAAGGCCAAGCTCCTAAAGTCCTAAGATACACCACCACAGCCTGCCATCATGTAGCCTGCCCTCCCTTCTAACAGGTGGGGGTGGGGGTGAAGCAACTCCATGGGAGGGTTGAGCTTCCCTTCTAGTCTCCCAGGTAGCTAGGTCAGCTTGCACTATGGTCTCCACCCATGGCAGGTTCTACTCACTGGGATGTGGGGCTCAGCACCTATTAGTGTCTGTTAATAGTTCCATGGGTGGGTAGAGCCAGGGCTGAAGGTGTTCAGAGACTGATGGAGGAAGAAGGGCCCTGGACTCCAGTATCTACTTCCTCTAGGGTCTATCAGCAGAATAGATCTGCCATGCTCCAAGAGCAGCTCCCAGAAACCTGTCACTGAGTTAGGAAAGTCAGAGACGGCAAGACAGTAAGTACACAGAAACCCAGCCTCCTCCCTTAGGACAAACACTCCTAAGTACCTATCTGTCAGACTGTCTTTCTGTCATTCCCAATGGGCACCAGAGGTAGATGACATAGGGTTTAGGGGACACTCAGCCTTCCTTGGCTGACACTGCCAGGGATGGGGCTGTCACATCATTTGTCTGTCCCTACTGCATGCCTTCTGTACTAGCTGTCAACTGGAGGAACCGAGACCCAGAGGTCTCAAGGCAGAAGGGTGCAATAGAGGCCTATGCAGCAGGGACCGGAAACAGGGATATGGAGGGCCTGAGGGGGTCACGGTTCATTCACACTCTGGCCAATCAACAAGCGAATGTTTAGTAGATCGTTTAGTAGATCCTCTGAAGTGCTGCTCTCCCCAATACCCGCTCCCTTCTGCTGCTGCGGCTGCTGGGGCGTCTGATGCATCTCCTCACAAAGGCTACTGCAGCCAGGACCTCTCTTCAGTTTCATGGCAAGGCATCCCCCTGCTTCTGTCTCAGGATGGATGGCCACTGTTCTTTCTGCCCCACCTCTCCTTAGAGATGTGCTGCCTCCATCCAGGGTTCTCTGGACTCTGTCTCCACACAGCTGTTCTGTTTCTAACACCTCAGAGCAGGAGGGAGCTTCTCTCTACCAAAGCCCACTGGCCACTGGATACCCTCAGTGGGAAGACAGCAAGGTGCTCTCATTTGGGGAGAAACAGAAAAAGCTCCATTTGCCTTAAAAATTAAGAACATGGAACATGACACTATTAAAAATAGAACACTGAGGGCTACTAATAATTCAGTTTTTCTACGTTTGCAGATGTGGGCTGAGACAACGAGGAAAGAAGAAAGAAACCAGAAGGTGACAAGGAAGACAGTTTCAAGAAACAAAGACGTGGGGGCCAGCAAGATGACTAAGCCAGCGGAAGTGCTTGCTGCCAAGCCTGACGACCTGAGTTCAATCCCCAGGAGCAGCAAGACGGAAGGGGAGAGCTGACTCTTGTGAACTGTCCTGACCTCCACACACGCGCGTGGCAGGCACACACTTGCAGACCTATATGCACACACAATGCACAGAAAATAAATATGTAAAATACAAGTGTTTAAAAATGAAACAGATACACATATAGAATCAGGCTGAAGCAGGCATCCACAAACACATTCGCCAAAAGGAATGAGAAAACAAGGAAAGGGGTGGGAATTAGAACAGGAATAGAGAAGAGGGGAGGAGAGATGAGAAAAGACAACCACCTAGCAAAAGGCAGAGAGCGATTCCTGGGATGCTCACCCTTCCCTCCTCCCCACAGGCATCCTTGCTCACTCATCTGAGGCCTGTTGCAATTTTTTTTCAACCAAAGTGGAATGAAAATCTCCTTTCTCCCCCATCAGCTCTGCAAGGTCTCAGTCACTTTCAGGTCCTTTCTGAGAGATGGGAGGCAACACTGAGGGATTCATAGCCTTCCTCAGGGAGAGAAGGATAGAGCCTGCCAAAGACTGCCCCGCCCCCTGACCCACAGGCCCTGCCCACCGACCCGTTTCTGGGTACAGCGCAGGATGAGGAAGGTCTCGATGCTGTGCTCCTTGAGGTAGGCATTGCGCTCGCCACCACAGCCTGGCTCCACCTCATAGTCCCCATTCAGGTAGTTGAGTGTGGCCTTGGTGATGTGGATGCGCCTACGGGGGCGGGGCGGGGGAGGGCAGAAAGTGTGAGTGGAGAACTGCAGTCAGATACCATTCACACCTCACGGCCTCTAGCTCCACCTTGCTGTGATCAGTACGTCACCCACAGGTCTCAGGCCTCACCCACAGCACCCAATCTAGCAGCCCACTCAAGGAACATGCCTCTGGTCTTACTCCTGCTCAGAAGCCAGCAGCCATGGTTCCTGCCACCATGAGCTAATCTCCCCAGTGCTATCCAGGTCTCTCTTAGTCACTGACTGGCTGCCTCTACAAGTCAGTCTGTGCTACTTCTGTCTACTGTGTCTCCCCACACCTGTGTCCTTGGTATCCATGCCAGCTGGTGCTTCAGAGTCCTGTAGGGAACTAGCCTCTCTCCACTGAAATAGGTTGTTCTGTACCACAGTGCCACAAGCCACTGTTTGTCACCCAAACACTTGGATGTTTGAGACAACATTCCTTATGACTTAGACATAAATTGTGGTGCATGATTTGCTAAGTAAAAAATTTCTTCCTTTGTTTTCTTTCTTTCTCCTCCCTTCCTCCCTCCTTCTCCCCCCTCTCTTCCTCCCTCCCTCTCCCTCTCCAGTGCTGAGGGTTCAATCTAGGATCTTTTGTGTGTTCGTCAAGCACTTTATGGTACAGCTACATTCCCAGCCCCAGAACCACCCCCCCCACACACACACTAAAGAAACCTCTAACCCCGCCTGCTCACAGCACACCTGCTCCTCCATCCTGCCTACTCCAACTCCAACTCAACAACAGTGTCACTGGGCTTCCTACCTGCACCACTGCAGCCCTCTCACTCACCCTGCTTTGCCACCAGCCTCCATGTGGTTGGCCAGTGTGACATCGTTAGACCATACGTCGAACTGCCACTTTCGGAGACCAAGGACGCCGCAGTGTACTCTCCCGCTGTGAATTCCCACACGCATGTTCACGTTCACCCCTGTCACCTCCCGGACCAACCTGGGGATGGAGCAGGGATAAGGCTGGGAGAGGGTCAGGGGCTAGGCATACAAAGCAGGGGTGAGGCTGAAAGGAAGGACTGGGGTGAAAGAGGAGTTGGGAGGGGCAGGGGTCAGCTGCATTTCTTTCTGATCTAGTCTAACCTGAAGGGGACTGAGCGGCAGCAGGTGTTTGGTTGCCTGCTCAGAGGAACCAGACTTGCTGTTTCTGTCTCGGCCATAAGGTGGCAGTGTGCTGCACAGTAAACGGAAGCAACCCCCCCCCCCAACTACCTCCATTGCCTTTGCCACTGTCAATTAGATAGACTGCTCAGAAAATTGTAAATGTACTGTAGTCTCTCTTGAGTCCATGGGGGAGATATGGTCACCCTGAACCCTAATCATACAATGCTCTGGAGGCAAGGTAGACTGGAACGATTTTCCCAAACATTGATTGATTGGATTTAATGCCATTGCTCCTCTCTCAAGGTTAGCAGGACATAGACGGGCATTTACATGGGTTACATTGTATGATGACATAGGAAGAGGTGAGTCTGGGACAATGCAGGGAACTAGTTTGCTCCTTGAACTACAAAACATCTGTAATCCAAGCCACAAGCACCAGCACAGGAGTGGGGCTCACAGTCTGCTTAGTGTCTGCAGAAAAAGGTTTAGGAGTTGTGAAAGAGTAGGTACACAGTTTGCACTTTAGAAACTAGCTTTCCATGACACTCAGCAAGCCGTGAGACTGCCGGGCTAACTTGGTATGGTGGGCGGGCTCACCCCACCAGGACTGCTGCCAATCTCACCTGTCAGACCATCTGCCCCCCACTCTGCCCAACTGCAGGAAAGACTTGGGGCTCCCTCATTTCTCTCATCCTGGGGTCAGCTCATCAAGCATTAGTGCTGGAACAGTCCCTTCTGTCTGAGGTGTCTATGGACACTGGCTGAGGATAATGACACCTAGTTTTAGTGTTTCTCCGGAGCTACCTGCTTTGCAAGGCTCCTCAGTCCTCTCCGTGGAATCAACCACTCCTCCCTACCCATGTGTTCAGTTGAAACACCGGCTATCAGTGCAGAGAGGGACCAGGCCTCCCCTCTTAGCAGTGGCTGTATCCGCGGCATGACTGTGTAATCGGGGCTTGACTGTGTAGCCGAGTCAGGCAGGAGACAGTCAGGAGAAGCTACTGTGCCCCAAAATGGGCCTACCCCCCTTCCTGGCCAGCCACTCTGACCTCTGACCTTACCATCTATCTTTCACTTTTACTTTCATACAGGCTATTTCTAAAGTGCAAAGTTACTGGACATTCTCCCTAGCTGGTAATGCCATTTATGTTGCGCACATTTTTCAGTGACAAAGGGCTCCTTCCAGGGACAGAAGCAACCAAGCCTGTCCCAGGCTCCTTCTGCTATTGCTCACAGAAAGACGCATTATCTGTGCTTGAACCCCAAGAGATCTCTTTAGCACACAAGAGCCTAACCCTCCCACCTAGGAGGACGTGGACCTAGCGCACTTTACGTTGGGTCTGGGGTTGTGAGAAGTGGTGAGGGTTTTGAGGACAGGCCATTGACTCAGACACGGCCACTCCTGAAAGCTCTCCCTCTCACCTCCTCCAGGAAAGCTGCCCTACCAAGGAAAGCAAGGAGCCAGGGAGCAGGGATGAAGGTTGAGGCATAGACCTGCCCACCAGCCTAGCAGGGGGCCCTGGGTGCATCACACCACTGCCCTGCCTCCATCAGTCACTACCCAGACTGTGGGTTAGTTCCCTGGAATGGATAAAGCCTGGAGGAAGGCACTTACGAGATGGCCTCGATCATGTCCATGCCCATCTCCACACAGCAGTGGGCGTGGTCAGCCCTGGCTTCAGGCAGCCCAGAGACGCAGTAGTAGCAATCCCCAAGGATCTTAATCCGTAAACAGTGATTCTCCTGGAAAAGCAAACTAGTTTTAAGAATCTAAACTAGTGGGAAAGAAGAGTGGGAGGGAAAGAATTAAGAAACCAAGAACCACCCATGCCTTGAGTGAGCTGCCTTCTAGAGAAGCGGCCACAGCTGCAGTGTCAGAATTGAGTCTGGTCACAGCCAGGGCTATTGGAGGCAATGCGACCGGGGGGGGGGGAATAAATGACCAAGGGACAGGCACTGCAGTCTTCCAAGCCTAGGAGCTCCTCCCCCCGTCCCTGCTTGGGCTAGTATCTCTGGTCCCACTCCTTACCCTGGGACCATACCCCTGATTCTTGCCTGATTCTTATAATTCTATCAAAAGTTTGGAGTCTTCATATATGTATATAGACTAACGCCAGCAGAAGTGAGCTTGAACCAGAAACCCATCTGACCCTCAGCCTGCCTGTGGCCGCCGTCACCGCTTCGAGACAGGTGCCACTGGGCATGGAGGCGGGTCACCACCAATGCTGAGCTGGGAGCGAGAGGGGCTCCGTTCGTCATCAGCTACTCCAGCTGCTTGAATCTGACTCTGTGCTACTCCATGAAGCTGGTCAGTGAGGGGCGGGGGCTCGTGAGGAGCCTACATCTACCTCGTTCAAGCTCAGTGGCCCCAGAAAGCCCCCGGTCACAGTAGACCCTTCTCCACATGCTATCCTGACACCCTGTCTATAAACAGGGCTGTGCTCTATGTCAGTGGACACCGTAGTAGGTTGCTACTTACATGGCACGACTCTACAAAGACCCATTCTGGGGCAGAATGAGTGAAAACACAAACCAAATGAATGAATGTCTTGGTTGCCACTCCCCACTATAAGGTGTCACTTCCGTTTTTTGGTCCAAGTGCCAGTGAATCCCTTTCTGGAGGCCCTTAGAGAAGGCACCCAGCTGCTTACAAGCCAGCTGGAAATTCAAATGTGGTCTCCCATCCCTCCAGCCAACTTCATCAGGAATGCAGCCATGTGGCACCTGAAATTTCACTGGAAGCTTGGACACTATGCCCTCCAGGCGGGCATGGAGACAGCCCCTTCAGACTTCCTCACAGCCAGGGATCACGTCTCCCACTGTGTTGCCAGAGATGGTATGGGACATCAGGACACACTCTACAGCCTGACTGATGTCTCTACCAATCACAGGTGCCCAACACCAGCTTCCACCAAGCAGAGTGCAGACCTGGATTAAAGTCCTCAACCTCCAAGTCCTCCCCAACAGCCCAGGCCAGGCAGGCTACCCTCTGGTACCCACTCCGGGTGACTTACCGCAGCCAACTTGTCAAAGCGGGCGAAGAGCTCATTGAGGGTCATGACCAGTTCCTGGGCAGTACACTGGGATGCCAGGCTAGTGAAACCCTCGATGTCAGCAAACAGGATGCTGGGAGATAGAAGGAAAAGGAAGACTTGCTATAAACCGGATGTCTGTGCCCCCCACATCCACACAGTAAATCCTAGTGTCCACTGTAAGGTTGTAGCAACAGGGCCTTGGAAGGATGATCAGCCCATGAGGGTGGGGCCCTGGGAATGGGATTAGTGCTTCTGTAAGGGGGAAGAACAGGAGAGCTTGCTTCCTGGCTCTGCTGCCATGAGATTCTGAGAAAGGGCTGGAAGATGACCCTCACCAGCCCCCAGCCATGCTGACACCATGGACTTGGACTTCCAGCAAGTAGGAGACAGTTGTTAACAAGCCACCCAGCGTGGCACCCTGTCACTGCAGCCTAGACAGGACTTTGATGGGAAATAAAGTTGGGGATATATCCAGGGACTTTGGGAGCTCCTCCGGTGCTAGGAAGGCTATAGGCTCCAAGAGTCCTGGGGGATTTGTCTTAGGGTTTCTGCTGCCGTGATAAAACACAAGGGCCAAAAGCAACTGGGGGCAGAAATTTCTTCTTACAAATCTCATAGCAACTCTGTCCCTGAGGGACGGCAGGGCAGGAACTGAAGCACAGGCCATGGAGGAGTGCTGCTCTCCATGGCTTCCTCAGTTTGCTTTATTATACAGTCAGGACACCTACGCAGGGGTGGCACCCCCCACGATGGGCCAGCCCCTCCCACATTAATCATTAATTAAGAAAATGCCCCACAGACTCGCCTATAGGCCAATCTTAAGGAGGCATTTTCTCGATTAAGATCCCCTCTGCCCAGATATGTATAGATTTGTGTCAAGTTGACAAAAATCAACCAGGAAAGGACTCCAAAGGGCTGCTGGGGAGGGGACGAGGGCACTGGCCTCTCCTACTACAGGGGGAGCCCTGATTCTGTTCCCTAAACTTTCTCTGTACTCTCATCCCCAGGCAGGAGGATGGGTGCAAAGAGTAAGCTTTTTGAGAGTCCCCCACTCTCTAATCACCTTGCAGGCCTGCCCCTGTTGACCCCTGAGCTACCCCTACCCATAAGGAGCCTGGGCATGCAGCCCTTTTATACACTTGCTCTGGGAAGCATGGGCCAGAACAGAGCCCACAAAGACTCTCACTTCCCAGTCTCAAGCAGACCTCAAGCCAGAAACTCCAGGGAAGACCTTTGGAAGGGACAGACTGAAAGAGGACCAGGGAAGTGGTAGACCCTCCCCTGCGCGTCCCCCCATTCCCTCCCCATCACCAGGAAGACCCCTGCTCCTCCTGCAGGGGCCTCCAGCCTCACCATCCATGGCTGTTATCAGCCACACCAGCCAGTTATGGCTCTTCTGTTCATTCTTGTTATCCCTGTCCTTTAGTTTGAAAAATCTCTTTTCCTTCACAAGCGGGAGGGTCTCAAGACCAGGGTATATAAGGGCCCCTACATGTTTGGTTCCTTAAGAGGGACACAAAAATATTCTAACTCTTAAGGACTGAACTGCTTCTGGTAGACAAGCCCTGAGCCCTCTAGAACCTAGTAGTTCACACACCAGGACTAGGTCTCCTTTCCCTAAGTTTATGCTCTCCCCAACACACCTTCCTGAGGTGTCAGCATCCATAGACCTAGTTTCAAAATTAAGAACGCATAGCTAAATATATTTGGTAATTGTATTCCAAATGTTTACTGGTATATGGAGCAGGTCTTTTATTATTTATAATTAAAAATTTGAACTGCATGTGAGAATATGTATGCAGATGTTTGTGTGTTCACACACATTCATGTGTGCATGAAATGGAGTGTATATGAAATGGTATTCCTCAATTGTTCTTCACCTTATTTTTGAGATAGAGTTTCTGACTGAACCTGGAACTTGCTGATTTGCTAGACTGACTGGCCAGCAAGCCCCAGCAGCCTTGTGTCTCCTCCTCTTCACTGCTGAAACTGCAGGTGCGCTCCATTTTGTCCAGCCTTTTGTATGGGGAGCCAAACTCAGCCCCATTCCCGTACAGACTTTATGAATTGAGCTATCCCCCAGCCCGGATTTTTTTATTTTTGAACATGACAATTTGTGTTGTGACAGTTAATGGGGGTACTGAGTTATGCGACATATGCAGGCTGCATCAAATGCAGGCAGAGTAACACACACATTGCTTCAAGGAGTCATCGTTTCTCCCTCCCATTGAACCAACCTGTACCTTTAGATAAAGCATGCCTTTTATCATGATGTTACCTGGGCCTTTCTGACCCTCGCAGGGCTAGTCAAGTTCCAGCGACAGAGAGCAGCTCACCTCAGCATGGACTTTTCACACACAGACTAGCCAGGTGAGACTCCCCTCACTCTTGCAGACTCTGATTACCCTAGGGACAGTTAAGGGATGCCTTGGGATGGCCCCCACACTCCAGTGGTCCCTGGAGTTATGCAAACTGGTCAATTAAGAACTTCTTTGCCCAACATCACTTTCCTTCCCAAGGAAGCACAACGGAGGCTCTGGCCTGCATTTTCATCCCCATAATAAATATTGATTATTTTGTTACCATATTTACTAGTTTAAGTAAGTTAATCGTTTTTGTAAAAAGATATTTTAAATGCACGAAGCTATGGGTGCTTTCTTTGCATCCAAGGCCCTAGATTCTATCTTCGGCAGCACCAAGTAAAATTACTTAATATGTAATAATATATTTCTTTATGCTCCTACATATATTCACTTCTACATATATTCACTTCTGCCTCCTATGAGGTTGGCTCTTGCTTTTAAGAGAAGGAAGTTAAGGCACAGAAATACTGAATCACCAGCCCAAGGTCACACAGACAACCTGGATGCCCATTCCAAGAGTACAACCAGTAGATGTTATGTGGTCTGTCAGCCCCATAATCGCTCAGAGAATAAAAACAGCTGGTGCCCTGGCTATGAGGGGCATTTTCCACAGTTGCTCACAAACCCACAGAGCAAACCATCAGGGTGCAGGTAACATGGGTTACCAGGAAAGACATCCTGGGATTTGGGCTAGGCTATCCCAGAGAAGAAACACAGAAACAGCTACCAGCCTCTAGGACAGAGACACTTCCATGTCTGGGATCACACACACACACACACACACACACACACACACACACACCATCCCCACTCTCCAGTTCCAACCTAGGCCAGCAGTGGTGACTGCAGGATAACGGTTGGAGTAAGAGACATGAGAGACAGGGACAAGGAATGCCACCTGCTGCAGCCAAGAGAAGAAGAAAGGTGGGGGCATCAGACAGCTGCCTCATGGACCGCCATGGCTGTGGGACTGTGGGGCCTCAGGAACTCTGGCACTTTTCCTACCTGTAGATGGGTTCACTGCTCTGCCTAGAGGGAGGCCACCTGGTATGCTAGGTAGCAGTGTGTCACCTCCTAATCTTGGTTCATCTTTCCCTTCTTGTTTCTCAGGTGGGGAGAAAGAGGAGTCTTTCTCAATCTCTTTAAAAGTGTTGGTTACACTTTTATTCAGGATTTTTTTTTCTCCTAAGAAACTAAAACCAATGGCAACTGGGGTCAAGATCAGCTGGACATAGGTAAAGCAAGCAGAGGGACTCCTCCCTGCTTAGCTGTCCTCCTGTTTTAATTGCAGATTCACCAGGCGTCATACTTACTGGCCCACCTGGGACTATGACTTTGAGACCCTAGTATGGGAAAGAAAGCCCCCTAGCCCTGCAGAAGCAAGATGACCATGGGCCAGCTCTAAGCAGAGAAGAGAATGGGGAAAGTGTGGTCCCAGAAACATGAGGCAAACATGTGTGATCTCAAGGATTCTTCAAAGCAAAGCTCACTGGGCCACCCAGAGAGAACAGGTCTCTGTCACCCAGGCAGTGTAAGGCTCTGGCCTGTTGGTCACTGCCCTCCACAGAAGACCTTGCCTGTTGTGTGAGCTCTCTTCTCCATCACTGTTCATACTGCCATAGATCAGCAGTCCTTGGACACCACAGTCCCTGGGTTGGTGTAATGGTCCCCTGGGAAGCTTTCCTGTGGAGAGGCCTCAGAGCCCCAGCCCTGGGGATTCTAATTTAATCCATCAGTGGTGGGATTCTACTGTGGCTGTTTTATGTTATTGGTCTGTTTTATTTGAAGCTTCTCTGGTAGCTCTAATACGCAGCTCGAGATGAGGACTATTGCCATAGCTTAAATGGCACCTTCTTCACAGTATCACACCACCCTGATGTAGACGTGTGACCCCTCATTTATGTCCATTGTCCTTCTCTCCCGCATCTCAGCCATGTTTAACCTGCTTTCATCTCGGTTGCCTTCAGCCAACTGTAGTCTAAAATCATCCCTGGAAAACTCTAGAAATAACAGCTTGTGAGTTCAAATGGCACTCCTTTCTAAGCAACGGGAGGGAATCGAGTCTTGTTCCATCCCACTCAGTCTCCCCTGGGCCTGAGTTATCTCCTTGTGTGGCAGTGTGTCCACGCCGTATGTGCTACCTGCCTAGCAGTAACTCAGTCGTCATCTCAGCCCTCAGTTCCACGGTCGTGATTATCACAGTGCTGTGTCCAGGCAGCTTCCTCTCACTTCACGATGGCTCCAAAGCACATGACTAGAGAGGGGTGCTGACAATGCCACACAGAAGCTGGGAATGTTCCTTTTGGTTTTTCCAGACAGGGTTTCTCTGTGCCACAGCCCTGGCTGTCCTGGAACTCACATTAATCCACCTACCTCTGCCACCCTAGTGCTGAGATTAATGGCATGGACCCCACACCTGGCTGTAAATGTTCCTTTTAAAAAGTGAGAAAAAAGTGCAAGCTTATTTAGTTTAGTAGAACAGTGAAAACACTGTCCAGGCAGGGTTCTAGGGCGTCTCTGGAGGTCCAGGAAATTACTCTCTATGTATCAGGTGGAGCACCACACACAACACTACAGTTATGTGTTTCTTATTCTGTCCTTCTCCACCCCTTTACCAGAAATGTGAATTCTTTGAGGGAAGGGTCTCATCTCACTGCTGTATCCCAGTCCCTACAGAATTTGCAGCCACAGGACTGACTGACTGGGGACTGGCTCTGTCTGCACTGCTCTCAGCTTAACCCGTCCCTCCCCCCAATATGGCACCTACATCATAGGAGCCCATATTAGATAAAGGACTGCCATTACAAAGTAGCTTAAATGCTGGAGAGATCTACACTCCCTACAGTTCTGGGCCTCTGGAAGTCTGAAGTCAAGGTACTGGTGGGGCCAGGGCCACATTCCCCCTGAGATTTGCGCTTCTGGGGTGCCCATCCATTTTTGATATTCCTAAGCCAGAGACTGAAATGCTCAGATCTCCGCCTTTAGTGTCTGTGTCTTCTCATGACGACACAAGCCATATTTACACGACAAATATGTGCTTACCTTAACCTATAGGCTCTATGGGTCTCCTCTAGCAGTCTCTCCCACCTGTGGGGATCTGTTCCAAAGCCCTTCATGAACAGCTGAGGTCATGGCTCATACAGAACCTGTGCTGTATCTTATACACACACACACACACACACGTGCAATAAAGTTTCACTTATGACTTAGACATAGCAAGAGGATAAAGAAATAGGACGATTCTAACAATATACTGTAGCAACAGGTATGGGAATGTGGTGCCCCCCCATCTCTCTCTCTCTTCCTTACTGTGACACCCAGCCTCCCTCTCCTTGCACATAGCTGGTCATAGATAACCTAAAGTAACCTAAAGCAACATTTTAGATAAGGAGGTCAGTTCACAACACTTATCTTCTAGGGAGACACAATTCAGCCCATAGCAGTGCCTGATGCTCATTTATTGGAAGGGAGAGAATGTCCACAAATTCCGGGCAACCAAGAGGACAGATCGTGAACTCCCCATTCTGCCTCACAGGGCCTCCTGGGATCCCAACATGTCACCTTGAAGAGGAGCCTCTGAAGCTTGGGGTCCCTCACAAAACCAGCATGGTTACCACGAACAGAAGGCACTGTGTGGTTATCACCAGGGAGGCTTAGAAACCCGAGATCTCTTCAACTTGCTGGCATGTGGGGAGGGGTCTCTGAGGCTCTCTCAGCTCCTGGGGAAGCAGAGAGGGTGGGTCACCCACAGCCACCCAAGAGTCATGCCAAGCACATTTTCTAACCTGGGGTGGGAGAATCTCATACAAGGTCTCTGAAGCCCCAACTCTGACCCCAAAAGCCACTGTGACTCTTCTGTGGAAACTGGCAATCACGTCCTAATTCACCCTTTGAGAGGCCTCTGTTCTGTGGGAGGATTTTGCTTTCCGGCTGTCCCTTATGGAGGCTCCTATGTTTCATAGAGTTCCCCAACACAGACCATCTCTTCCACTCACCTGGCTTTCCTGGCTGTATCCCTGGGAATTCTAAAGCCAGTTCACAGCCCAGCACCAGGCCCAGAGAAGGAGAAAGATGTTGGCTCATACATTAGCTCATTTGAGACCTCCTCTTGCCACACTAGTGGGTCCTTGGAGAGACTAGACACTGGGGACGGGCCCACATGGGGAATACTTCCCTAATGATCTCTGTCACTCCCTACTAGCCTGACTTCTACTCCAGAGGCACAAGTGTGGGGCATGTCATCAATTACCACTTCAGGCCCTCTGCAGCAGGCATTTCCTTCCACTCGTCCCCTCTTCCTGCCAACAGGCCCTGTGACTTGTGAGTTGTCAGCATTTGGCCCAGCTCCTACACACAGGGGCACATCCTGCAGCATCACTGGGAACTTAGGACTGGGTGGGCTGCAGTGCTAACAACTGTGCCTGAAGAGTCCCGGTCCATGGATCCTTATCCAGATCAGGGCTATGGAAGATGGGACGAGAAAGAAGTGAGGTAAGGTTTCAGTCCACCTCTGAGGATGCTGACAGCACCCCGGGGTGCCCCACCTTGTGTATGTACAATGAGAGCCTCAGTGGTTAGGCCTGTGTAGGAAGCCATTTCATTGTGTCCAACAGAGATGCCCCTGAAGCACCCACCCTTGATCTCCTCCACATCCCCACCCTGGACACTTGAGTTTGTGGCTTTGTCCGGTAAAGGGGAGCCAAGAGTCATTCACGTCCATTGGGCGAGTTGGCACTACCAGGTGTGAAGAGTCGACAGAGGGCTTTTTATTCAACAGATTTAAAAAAAATGAGTTCAGCACAGGCTGGAAAGGAAAAGGGGGATGACCTAGGACAGGACACAGAACACTAGTGCACAAGGCCATCAAGGGGAGAATCTGCCCGGGTGGCTATAACCTCTCCACCCTGGCAGGAACAGGGACATCACTTCAGTAAGTGAAGTCCAAGAGGAGAAGTCGGGGGACCCCGGATCAAGGCATATCCCGTAATCCACTTTGCTAGCAAGCCTTTGGGCCTCCTGCAGGTTCCAGGCCACCCCATAATCACATCTCATCCTGACCACGCAAGTAACGGAGCCTGGCGGTGCCTGTGGACACTCGTCCAGGAATGTGAGAGGCTCAGGAAAACACCTTTCAAAGGAGAGGCCCACAGAGGAGGCTGCACCAAACCCCAGCAGCAGTCAACCCGATCTGCATGAATTCCTTTTCTTTTCTACACCGCCTACATTTTCCAATTTCACTACAAAACACAGGCCTTTATATAATGTTTATGTTTGAAAAGGCTGAAAGCAAATCACTCTTTCTGTTTCAGAACCGATTCTGACCCACTCATCTTCACGATGCCTTCCTCGACTAAGCCCACTCAGAATAATCCTTATGTCTGAATTCTTAGTAGGAGCCGACCCACAGGTCACGCCTGTTTGTACTTGTCTCAGAAACACAGCCCAGCGTGCCCAGCCATCACAGTCTCTCCCCGCCCCCCGTTTCCTGGCTTGCCAGAGCCCCGATTTCTAGAGTTTAGAGCTTAGCCCTGGCTGGTTGCTGGCTCCATTCCCCCACTGGTCCTTATATTGTGTCCCAACACAAATATGGGCCGTTTGTGAACCCCAGAAAAGAAGAGACAGAAGCCCTTGAGAGGTGCTGGCAGGAAATCTGGAGTATAGAGGCACGAACAATACTTGTTCACCCATGCACACAGCAGCATCACTCACAGCCCTGAAAGGTAAAGCTGCCTGAGGGGGCATCCCAGGAAGAGAGGATGGCTGGAATGCGGCATACTCAAAAGGCACGTTACTCAGCCTCAACAGGGGAGAAAAACTCTGACGAATGCCACAACCTGGCTGAACCATGAGAACATTATGTCGGGTGAGCCAAGCCAGTCATCAAAAGCACAAATTCTAGAGTTCTATTTATATGGTATATCTAGAATAATCAAACTGCCAAGGACAGGAAGAAGAATGGAGTGGGGTCGGGGGGTACAGGGACGTGTTTAACAGTTATACTTCCAGTTTGGGGATGACAGCACTGGAGGCAGGGGTGGGTGCACAACACCAACGTAGTTAATGCCACTTACAAGGTTGGATTTTAAGCAAAATATCTTATGCTAGATCTGTCTTTTAAAAGGTTTATCATCTATTTATATGTATATACATAGAAATGTACATATGTGGGTATGAACATATATGAGCATGCAGTTGGCCATAGAGGCCAGAAGAGAGTGTTGGATCCCCTGGAGCTGGAGTTACAGGACATTGGGAGCTACCAGATGTGGGTGCTGGGAACTAAACTCCAGCCTTTCATAAGAGCAGCAAGCTCTTCACCACAGAGCCATCTCTCTAGCCCCTTATGCTATAATATATATGTGTACACACATACACACATATTAACCTAAAAAGTAAATAAAAGGTCCAACCCAAGTGGCTCCCAACAGAACTGGCTGGGTTGTCAACTCACTGCTCCCACAGCCCTCTGCTCAGCTCTTATGTTCCCATGAGGACTAGATATCCCCTCATAGTGCCCTTCTAATAGCATCACCTGGCACATAATAGGATCTCAGTAATTGTTTATAGGCAGAGACCATTTGCAGTCATAATTGGTATGGAATAGAGGTGGGCATACTTCTAGCATCAGGTTTGAGATGCCCATGGTCCACTCTTTAGATGGCTAAGGATGGACTAGAGGTCGGTTCTTTCCACTCTCTGCCCCCAGAAAGCACACTCCATCCGTGGGTATCTAAGCAGCTCAGACATGGTCCATGATCATTATAATTCAGAACCATACCACACTGTGGCTGAGCCAGACACTAGAGCAACCTAGGGAATGCAGCCATGTCCTTGAAGGAGACAGGAGAGAAGATAACCTTCAAAGGGGAAAGAAATTAGAGAGAGGGGGGCTGAAGGAAGGAGGAGGCATGGAGGTCATTCCCACAGCACTTAACAGGGAGAGTGCATACGACCTCATTCACAGCCCAGGCTGAGCAGCCCCTCTGCTGAACTCCTGCTGAAACCTCATGGGTACCAGCAAATGAAACACTAAGGCTCAGATTCAATATCCCACATGAACCTTCAGAAGTGGGGAGATAAAGATGGGAACCAGGGAAGAGACAAGTTACCCTGGAAAGAATATACTTCCCCAGCAGGGATCTGCACCCCCTAGAGGTAGTGACCTTCCACCCCTTCCTACAAGGAAGAGTCTGGAACAGTCCTAACCATTCTACCATCTAACAACTTTAAATCCTAAGGAACACCAGTGTGAGTTAGGAGAGTCAAGTGGGGTTCACCTTCATTCAGTAGAACCACCATGGAAGTTCAGGAGTGCCCGGCATTCTCTGCCCCCCTGGCCTTTGGAGTAGTGGACTACCACCTGATCTTGAAGCCAGGTTGGCAGTCTCCACGGACTCAGAACACAGACTACTAAGCAGGCTGGTGGCTGGGGGCTTTCCAGGCATGTACCCCTAACGTTAAGTGTCTCCCAACATTGGGCACCTTCGAGTCACTACCAGAGACAGAATGTACACTAACTTCAAGCATCCCCAGGAGTGGCATGGACCTTTCAAGTGCCTCCAGGGACAGTATAGATCTTAATTTCAAGTCACCTTCAGAGACAGTGCCCCTGAGCTCCAAGCCATGCTCCTTGTGTCTAGTGCATCTTGCGTAAAGCTTGTGACTGCACAGATTGGGCGACACATGCATTAAACAGATGAATGAACACACACATCTATCCCCAGGTTACAGCTGAGAAAACAAGGCTCCAATCAGGTGACTGTCCACAGTCCCAGTTCCCAGCTGACAGGGCTGGGATGTGTGCCACTCTGCTCCATGTGGACACTTGTCCTGCTCCACTTCACAATGTGACCTCCTGGCAGGAGTGACTTGGAGTGTCTGCATCTTCCTATACTGTGTCCTCTTTCCCTAACCCAGTGGTTCTCAGCCTGTGGGTCGTGACCCTTGTGGGGGTTGAATGACCCTTTCAACAGGGGTCATCTAAGACCATCAGAAAACACAGATATTTACATTATGATTCATAATCATAGCAAAATTACTGTCATGAAGTAGCCATGAAATAATTTTATGGTCGTGGGTTGTAAGGAACTGTATTAAAGGGTCATAGCATTCAAAAGGTTGAGAACCACTGTTCTGGCTCCTCTGAGGCCTGATGTCCCCGTAGGGGTGGAAGCACTCTCTGAGCCAGCAACCACAGGGGCTGACACAGCTCATCTGTCAGCACTCATCAGACAGGAGCGGCATCTGGGACCTCATGCCACAGACAGTGATAGCCCAGGACCAAAGCATTCTTCAAACTCCTTGGTCAGTGCCAGCTGGTACCCCAGGAGCTGCATGGTATAGGGTTGATTTACTTTCATTGTGGCCTTGCTCTTGTTGGGGGCAGAGAGCGGATGCGATGGCCCTCTGTAAATATTACAACTCCGTAGAGAATTGAGGAATGTGACTCATCATCCTTGCCCTCTCCAGCTAAGAACCGAGGGCCTTCCCCTGTTGATTACAGGCAGGAGAACGACCCAGAAAACAACAGCAACTATCGCAGCTCCTGACTGCTGCACACTGAGACACCAGCACAGCTCTGCACTGTCTCCACATCACCCCATCCACTCTCGAGACCACTGCTATTCTATGTGCAGACAAGGAAGCATGTGATTGAACACACACAATATTATATACACCCCCCCCACACACACATCTCTCCCTCCCTCTCCTCCAAGAGCTCTTCAAACTTCCTCTCAGAGTTCTTGCCCAAACCCCTCTACCTAGGTATAGAAACATATATTCAAAGTCAAAAGGTCAGAAATCTTACTGGGGACAAGCGTCCCTCTTAACCAGCTGTGGGCCATAGATAAAGAGTAAACCTCGGGGCCTCCGTTTCCTGGTCTGTACAGTGGGGATGATAACGTGGGGACTGTGGGAACATAGAAAGCACTGATGGAGTGACATTTCACACCCGAGGACAGGCGGAGGAGCCAGTATGCCTTCTGCTTCCCAGGGCTCATGTCCATTAGTCACATGGCAGCCTTCACACCTTATCCAGGTGGCCATCTGCCTGGGAGACTATGGTGGCTACTGGCCATCTTGGCTCTGCCTGATTTGCAGCGTGGGTGGCTTATGGGGAAGCTTCAAAATCCACCTCCAAACAGATCACAGATGTGTGGTGCAATCTATACTTGCCCCTCAAGGCCTTGGCCTTTGAGTTTTAAGAGACAGGTGGGACGGGTCATTAATTAGTGCAGAATGGTCATCGCAGACTTCAGAGCACATCTGGAAACTACATGGCTCTGCTGGTTCTACAAGCAAATCACAGTGTTGTGTTCCCCCTCCTTCCCAGCCTACAGCCATAGTGGGGGCAGTTTGCCTGACCCAATGGCTCCCTTGACTGAAAACAGCCCATGCCTCCCACGAGCCTCTTCACTCAACCTCAGAGGACTAAGGCCCTAAGAGAGAGAAGATAACTTTCCCGAAGCTCACAGTGGCTCCTTTCCTGGGCATACAGGAGAATTACCAGGCTCTTAGGAGCCACGTGGATGAAGGCCACCTGTATCGCTTACATCCCTGTGGAGCTTGTAAGCAGATTTTGCACTCTATTAACCCACATCTGTTTGCACATCCCTGCTGTCAGCGGCTTCTGCCTAGGGAGGCAGCCAAGGTGCAGCAGAGGCAAAGCGGGCTTTGGAGCAGGCTGGCTTTACCATCCTGGCTGGGGGCCTTCAGCACAAGTCTCAATCCAACTAGATCTCTAAATTAGGAATGCTGTTTGTGTCCCCTTGTGGAGATGTCAAAGGATCAATGACAAAGGTGGGCAATGCCTGGAACAGTGGCTCGCACACACAGGCTTAGAGGCCATGCAAGAGGCTGGTGAAGGGGACTGTAATGAGGGCGACACCGGGGTCCAAGTCCACGTGTTCTATCTTTGTCAGGTGGGAGGTTCCCCCAATACCTGTGGTCCACTTCTTTCCTCCCCTTCTTTCTCTATTCTCTTACAATCTTGCTACCTACTTCATACCCTGATAGGAAGTTAAACAGTGCTAATTCCCCAAGCAGACAAATGTCAGAGCTGGCCTACTCCACAGCAGCAGACCACCCTGATAGGCTGAGCCCCCTCCCCCGTGAGGGTGTCTTCATCAGGGTCCAGTTCCCCCACCCTGCCCTCACCCCTACCTCACATTGTCATGCTTCTGGATGTAAATCTTGTGGAACATCATATCCTCCTGCTTGGCGTTGATATCTGCTTTCATCTCCATGGCAACATGACGGGGAAGGACAGACAGCAGGAGACGCTCCTGCAGAGGGAAGCAGATGAGCCTGTCACCATTCCTTCCACATTTCTGGCAGGTCCCCTCTCATCCATACCCCTGCCTCTGGGTGCAGGACACAGGAAGACCTCCAAGGCTCTTCTGAGAACCATGGAACTAGAACCAGTGTAAGAGGAGAGAACAGCAAGAATCACAGCCCAGGATTCTCTGGGATGCCTCCTGGTCCATCGCCTATCTTGCCTCCATCCAATTCTGGGAAAGGCACTCCGGGTGGAGCCTTGAGAATCAAGCAGCTTGGGTTAAAACCTTAAAAACCTCGGTGGCCTTGGCCAAATACTATTGACAACATTAGCCAGACCCATTCAACAGTTATCGATTATTTATAGATGTCTACTATGTGCCAGGCAGCAGTCTGGGTGTGAGAATCAGAGCCATGCGCCTACAGGCAGGCCTCCTCTGGAGGCCACGAGCAGACTGCCTGCCCTAGGCTAGAACTGCTGTCATTAGAGAGCCTGCAGAGCCTTTCAATCCCACGTGGGAGACAGTGGCCCAGGAACAGAGAAAAGAAAGTTAATTTTGCAGAACCAAAAGAAGATAAAGCCAGTCATAAGGGAGGTGGGAGAGAAGCAGGGAAAGGGGACAGGGCCACATCATGGCAAGTCATGTCAGCCTGGACTTCACTCAATTTCTGAGTTTTCCTCCATGGTCTGTTCTGCTCCAGGGTACCCAGCTGCTTCCTGTGCAGAGTGGCTCTATCTGAATGCCACAGCCTTGGCTCAGGGCTAAGCCCTCTGCCGGGCTCACACACTTAAGTACTCTCCTCTCAGGCCTTCCATTCTGGCTGCCGCCCATTCTGCACTGAATTCTGTGTATCCAGTCCCCCAAGGTAGCCCTGAGAATGAAGTGTCCTCTTTGGTTCCTCTTCTTCTGGGTGCCCAGTGAAGCATGGCACTTCTGTCCTCAAAACACTCTTACCTCGGGAAGCAGATCCTCTCTGGAGCCACCACCATCCATCCATCAACTCTGTCTCCTCCACTCATCTCCAGCCCCATGGCTCATTGACTCCCAAATGCCCACCTGTGACATCCCATTCCCACCAAGACTCCCCTCCGATCCCTCCCTTCCGTTGCCTTTGAAGAAGATGCTGCCTCAGGGTCCAGATCCTGCCTCTGTAGAAACTGCTTATGTTTCTAGAACTTTCTTCTGGTACTCATCCTCTCCTCTTAGCTCCAGCATTCAGCACTGACCTGGGAACAGCTCTCAAATGTATCCTTTCCTTTCTGTGTCCTCTTCTTGTGGCTCTAGTGCTGTGCTCACCTGTTTCAGGGACTCAGGCAGCACCACTCTGCCTCTCCGCCTTCCCCTTAGCCCTCCCTGCTACCTGTACAGCCTAACTCTCTCCAAAACAGGCCACTATAGCACACCCTTGCTTAACATCAATCACCACATCAGGCAGAATTCTAGACCCCTAACCCTGAGGCTGCAGGAGATAGGGAGAACTCAGGGCAATCTGTACTACACAGGGAGACCCTGTTTCAAAGCACAGAAACAAATGACCATCATCCTTGGGGAAAGAGGACATCTAGAGCGATCCTGTAAAATGCAAGTGAAGGAAGGGGTTCCATTCTCAGGGGAGAGGCCCTGGAGTTGATAACAGCGATAAGACAGGGTTCTTGAGGAAGGCAGGGACTTAGGGGGTGAACAGGGTGTGTGCATAAGGGGTGGTAAGCCTGTCAGGGCAGTGATACTGCTGAGCAGAGCTTCCTTTGAGAAGCTGGACCAGGGGCCCAGGCAGGGTTGAGAGAATGGAGGCTGGGGGCAGAGCTGGGGCCATATGGTTTAGGTGGAAGGGAACCGGTCTAACAGGCATAAAACCCTGAGTTTGATCCCAGTGCTGTAGAATCTGAATACACTGATTTTGAAGACAGGGGCAAGGGGAACAGAAGTTCAAAGTCATCTTTGACTACATCTACGGTTCAAGGCCAACCTGGGATATGTGAGGTTGTGTCTCCAAAGTGGGAAAGCATAAACAAGGACAGCCAGACTTCAGATTGGTCAGTGTCCATTTGGGCATCTGGCAAAACATAGCGACCACAGGGAGTAGCGTTAGAGGGCACAGGCAGGAATAGGAGGACTTGGAAAGCTCATCCCCTACCTGGTCGTCTGGATGTCAGCGGCCATGACACTGTAACCATCTAGCACGCATCCAGACCAGACAGAGACACCTACACTTCAGTGAGCAGAGCAGTCATAGTGTATACTTTTCCGTTGCCTGGCCATTCTCTTCTTGTCTCGAGCTCAACGAGACAGGGGCCTGATGGCATGTGGCACACGGGAGGCCTATGCCAGCGTTTGCTGAGGATCCGTGGGGAGGACCCACTGGTCTACAGAACTCCCAGAGTTATGCTGGTCCAAGTGTAGAGATACCCCTCTCCATGCTGACCTCCCTCTGGGGAGAGCATCCACTACCCTCAGCCTTTCACTGTATAGGCAGTGTTAGCAGGGGGAGCAGGGACAGATAACCATCTGTCTGGATTATATGCAGGAAACAGACAACAGTGACCTAGATATGAACCCCAAGTAAAATCTCAGAGTAGGATGACCTAGAACCTTGATGCCAACCTGAGTCGCCTTACCCAGGAGAAATGTCTGAGGGTTTTCTCTTGGCACAGAGCTGTGGCCCTACAGATGGCCAGTCTCTCTGGTCAAGTACAGTCTGGGGGTAGGGAGACAGGATGCCCTTCCTTCTCTGAAGCATCCACACCCAGGATGGGACAGAGAACAGCTGGGTCAGGGTACCCAAGAGGCTGACAGTACCTGCTCCTTTTCCTCCTCTTTCCCTTGGGTAAACACCTCTGCCCAGGCTGGCTGGCTGTTCTCACTTCTTCAACTTGTGGGGGCCCAGGATAGAGGCCGCCTTTTGCTGCGTGACCACAGGGCCACATGAGGAGACTACAGGCAAGGGACAGGAAAAGCCAAGAGGTTCCTACAGAGCAACAAAGTTCCTAAGGGAACTATTGCTCGGAGGAGGGGCTGGGCAGATGCTGAGCACAGCCTTGGGAGCAGGCAGAGAACTAGCCAGCTGCTCCTCCGCAGCAGGCCTTGGCTGCCATCCAGGTCTCACTCACCTGTTGCTGGTTCTCCCGCTGTGAGTGGAGCCGAGCCTGGATACACTCCCGGGTCTCTTGGAAGGCCTGTCTCTGGGAGACCTCAGCTGGGTAGTGAGTGCAGACACCCACAATGTTGGTGCAGGAGAAGATGAGGACATTGGAGACAAGCTGCAGAGGAAGAAGCCAAGCACACGGAACTCAAGAACATTGCAGGCATGGACACTGGAGCCCTGCCCAACCCTAGTCCTCCAGTTCGAAGTCCAGAGCCCCTGGTCCGCATCTCAGCATACTCACACCTCGCTAGTAACAAACAAAGGCCAATTGTAGCTAACACAGGACTAGAAGTCAAACTTAATCTTTAGTATTTTCTAATGTCCCCAAAGACCTAAGCCTGACTAGCCTGTGATAGAGGCACAGCACCTAAGAACACAGAATCTCTGAATAATCATACCACATATGCCAGTGTTATCACAAATTAAAAAGACTGGCGTTGAGGGCTACCAAAGTCCCCAAAGTGGCGGGACTTCTCTTTTCAAAGTATAGGAGTTGGGAGGGGCACACAGGGGTTCCTTCCTAAAGAGGCCCTGACTCACTATTATAAAACCTGTCTCCCACAAGTTCAGGCTGCACCGGCCACGCAGGTCACAGGACCATGACAAGCACTCTGAGGAGTGAAGTCTGGCCAGTGGAGATGAGAGGAGGCTCAGTTCCTTCCTCTCCAGGCTTCTCTGGACAGCTCCACGCTCCAGCATCTATCCTCCGCTACTCCTCACGGGTCCCTGCTGAATGCTGACTGAGATGTGTGTGGAAACGCATCTTCGCCCTGTTGCTCAGCAGCCCTAAAGCTAGGCTTCTTTTGAAAAGAGTACTTAATGAGAGGCTAAGGTAAAACAAAATGATGTAACAGACCCCCCAAAAGGCAAGGGGATGCCACTCACTGAGTTCCGTGAGCTGAGGTTCTTCAGAACGAATCTTGGCAAGCAAAGCTCTATGGATGTGAACATGCTTAACCTGGTCCTATCCTTGCCCCGAGACACAAGAAGCCAGGCGAGATCTTAGGTCTGGAGCTGTGGGGGCTTTGAGCTCCACTCCAGTCCCACTCCTTCGCTTGTTAATCTCAACCTCAGAGCTCTAACCTCAGCCCTGCATCTTTCACTGTGGCCTTCTGACCTCTGAGAAGCCTGCATTGGTTGCCAGGTCGGAGTAAGGAAGGTGCTTGTCCATATAAATCTCAAAGAGCCTTACTTGGAATGTCCCTGCCCAGCAATGGGTGTAACACATGACTCCCACAATCCTCTGGGGCTTCCATTGTATCCGTCCTTGATTCAGATCCACACCCTGCATGAAGGTTTCCCCTGTCATACTCTGAGGTGTTGAGCCCCACATCCTCCCCAGCCAAGTGAAGGCCCAGGACAGATGAGCTCATGCTGGCTACTGGCTACAGTACCATCTCTCTCTAGAGATGTTCCAGAGAGTGTCTGCCCTGCTCCACAAACAGAATTCATTGTCTCATTTTAACAATCCAGTATCCCCCTAGCCAAAGAGGACTCTGAACTCCACAGCAGAAGCAGGCTCAGGTGACCAATGGTCCCAACTTCTTTGGCTAATATTACTGTTACCAACTGCTACCCAAATCCTACCAATACCTAAATTCTGACATTTTATGTAAAGACCTGACATTGAAAATCTATTTATGAAAAGGCGGGGGGAACCCTGCTCCATGGCAACTAGCAAACCACCTAAAGAATGTTACATATGGGATGCTCAAGTTTCCTTAAAACGCCTGCTATTGGCAGAAAGAGAAGGAGATAGGATCATCAGGGTAGATACCTCATGAACAGGATTAATGGCTTGATGGGAAGAGATTTTTGCTTATTCCCTCACCTCTGCTGCCCACCATATGAAGAAATGAGAACCCCAAAGAGCTCACCAGAAGCCAAAAGAAGATGCTCATCAGAACCCCAAAGAGAAATCTCACCAGAATCCAGCCATGCCAGCAATTTAATCTCAGACTTTCAATCTCCAAAATGTAAGAAACAAATTTCTTATGTTTACAAACTACCCAGCCTATGGTATTCTTAGCAACTCAGACCATCTAAGACAAGTAGATAGGTGATAAGACCTGAAGGAGAACCAGGAATATAAAACAGAAACAAACACACATCAAGAAAAAAAGTAGAGGTGAGTGCTTACGTGGAGGGTTGATGAGGAGGCCTCTGGGCAGGTCAGAGTGTACTGGACATTGAGAGATATGTAGCAAGGCCGAGAAAAGCAACTGGTCCTTGAGTAAATAACTCAGATTCTCCAGAAATCCAGAAAGAAAATACATAGCGCAGGCTGAGCAAGCTGGACATAATCCTTATACAGTGGGAACCATTAAAGATTG
This sequence comes from Dicrostonyx torquatus, assembly GCA_028555095.1. Lineage (NCBI taxonomy): Eukaryota > Metazoa > Chordata > Mammalia > Rodentia > Cricetidae > Dicrostonyx > Dicrostonyx torquatus. The sequence continues at coordinate 608,370 of JAQHUG010000063.1, forward strand.
TTGAATCAAAAATTCAGGATGAGCAAGCGCATGGCTTCCAAGACTTATAAGGCCAATCGCATTGGGAATGGAAGATAGGTAGAACACTGCCACACAAACCAAAACAGGAGAAAACTAAGACCTGTCTGATGTTGGGGCCAGGCAAGGTGGAACCCTATGACAAGATAGGAGTGTGTTCCAGAAGAAACAGACTGTGGCCTTCAGTGTAATCAGCCAAGACCCCAAGAGCAGGCCTCTGGGAAGTCACTGGGGTCATTATGATAGGTGTGAAGATGCTGAAGGGTAAGCTAGTTAGGGGAAATCTGTGAAAGGAGAGGGTCATGAAAGCAGCAGCAAGACAGAAGAAAGTGGAGAAAACAAAGAGTTAACCGTAGTTAAGACAATGAGTAGTGATAACCCAACCTGACTAAGAGGAGTTATCCCAGTAACGGAGGCTGGTTCAACTTCAAACATCTAGCATTTCTCCATAATAACAGAATAAAATAGAAAAGCTACATGACATTTCAATAGTTACCAGCAAAAACATTTGACAAAATATAACATACATTCATGACCCAAAGGGGGGAAAACCCACCAAATTAGGAATGCTGTCACTTAATCTGATCAATAACACATACAAAAATTTATAGCTACTATCCTTCTTACTGGGAAAGACAGACTGTCCTCCTCTACGGCTAAGGAAAAGTTACGTATATTTCTGCTCATCATTTCCATTTATTGTGGTGATGGAGGTCCCAGACCACGCAATAATACAAGAAAAAGAAAGACATACAGATTGGAGCCAGCAGCAAATGTATACCTTAAAGCCGAGCTATCCAAGAGACTACGGCAACATAGTCCATGAATTCAAGACCGGTCAAGGTAGCATAATGAGACCCCATTGAAAGGGGGTAAAGAAAGGAAAGAGAAGAAAGGAAGATGAGAGATATTGAAAATAAAGCATAACACTGTTAGTTTGAAGACAGCATAATTGTTTTCACAGAAAATTCTAATGAATCTAGAAAACCATGACCAGAATTAATATGCAAGTTTATAAGTCATGGGCCATAAGACTGAAAAAAAGCAACCGTTTTTCTATATATAAGCAATAAATATGGAAGAAAAACTTAGCAAAATACCATTTAAATAGCATTGAAACCATGAAAATTATGTACACTATAAATCTAACTAATAATTTTCTACAGAACCCTGATAAAAAGTATTTAGACTTTTTTTTTAACTGGAGAGGTATATCTTGTATTAGATGTCATACAGATGTCAGTTTTCATCCCAGTTCTTCAAGCACAACATGATGATCAAAGCAATATCAGGCAAAATAAACCAAAGTGATTTTGAAAATTATGGGCTAAGCTGAAACTTAAAGACTTATTACAAGGTGTCATTAATTTAGAAACTATAGAGGTCAATGGGATAGACCATTAATAGATAATTAAAATTATCTATTAATGGTTATGTAGTCGGAGGAGGCTGCTTGTTCATTTCCGGCTCCCCAGACCTGAAATAATCACACAGAAACTGTATTAATTAAATCACTGCTTGGCCTATTAGCTCTAGCTTCTTATTGGCTATCTCTTACATCTTAATTTAACCCATCTCTATTCATCTGTGTATCGCCATGTGGCTGTGGTTTACTGGCAAGATTCTGACTCGTCTGTCCCCAGTGTTGGCTACATGGTGTCTTCCTGACTCTGCCTCCTCTCTGTATAAACATATATACATATACATACACATACATCTTTCAGCCTGGCTATACTCTGTTAAGCCATTGGCCAAAAGCACCTTCCTTATTCATTAACCAATAAAAGCAACACATATGCAGAAGGACTTCCCATACCATGACTGGTTGAATTTTGACAAAGATAGGCAATTAAATGGAGAAAGAGAAGCCTTTTCAACAAGTGAGGCTGTGACAATTGGTTGTGTACATACAAAAGAATGAAACTTAGACCCCTGTCTCACACCACATATAAAAGTTAAATCAACGAGAAGTCTGAGAGCCATAGTTATAAAACTACAAGAGAGCATAGGAGCCTCTTTGTGGCTTTATAAAGACAGGTATCACATAGTCTCCTTCTTTGTAAACCCTAGCTTAAAAGTTATTATGTATATAAGTGCTTTGTCTGCATGTGTGCCTGCACACCAAAAGAGGGCACTGAATCATGAGTTGCCATGTGGTTGCTGACAATTGAACTCAGGATCTCTGAAGAACAGCCAAGTGCTGCTCCACTGAGCCATCTCTCCAGGCCATAAATCCTAGATTTAAATTTCTCTGCTTAATTTTGAATGTCTGTAGAGATCAGAAAACTAGAAAGGGACTAAGATTGGGGAGAGAGGTTGTAAGCCAGGAAAGGGATAGTAGGACACATGTCATATGAAAGTAGGGGTGCATCACTGGGGATTAAAGGTTTAAGTGGGATGGGATGGGAAAGAGGAGTTGGGAAGAGGAAGGGGTTAACCAAAACCAAAGATGTATGAAAAGTCTTATGGAAACCCACTGCTTTGTAAGCTAGTTTAAAAAATATTTTAAGGAATTTGAACTGAGGTATCTTGCATGGGTAGACAATGCTTTCCCAAGATGACATGGTTATTAAATGAAAAGCTCAGTGTTGAATGTGGGATATTTTCCTATAAGTCATTGGTCAGAGAGGCTTCTCAAACAGCACAGGCTACTGTCAGTGTTTTTTGTGTCCATCATAACCCTCTTGGAGAAGACAAGCCCTTTTGGTTGAAGGTCATAGAGAAATCGAGCTGAAACTGACCTGGAAACTTCCTCCCTGCTGGCTATTTTTCAGTGTCAAAGAGTGCTATAAGGTCATCAGGAAGAGAGAACATGTCCAGTGGTGCACCTACATGCCACAATACTGACCTGTCAGGCAAGACATACCCAGATGCAGCAGTGGCATGACTGACATAGGGCAACCAATCACTTTCTGACTGGATTTGAGGTCTGTTCCATAAAAGGGAATTCATGTCTGGCACTGTAGACCTGGTTAAAAGCTCATGGCTGAGGAAGTCATGGCCCGAGAGGGGGACCCTACTACTGTTGCTCTGCTAAATGGACATGATATCAAACTGCTCTTTGAATATTTATCTTATACCCATTTGTTAGTTCTGCTGTCAACCTTGGTCAGGCGGTTGGAGTGGGAAGCAGTCAATACAGAGACTCACAACTGTTTAAGTGCTGAGAAGTGTGTTTGGCCCTAAGTGGGACATTATCACCCCATCCCCAGCCAAGGCTTAGGGAACATCATAGAAGAAGGGGTGGAAAGGACATAAGAACCAGAGCACAGCCATGAGTGCTGTGAAAGGCTCCCTTCTGGACATGGCATGGCCATTGTTAGCAGCTACTGCTACCTGCATCAGATCAAGGCAAGCAATGATTACAGCATGGATGCCGAGGAGTGTGCCCACGTGTGCACAAAATTGTCAAGGAATAAATAAGCATTTTAGGGACAATAAGAAGTAGTTTAGATGAGAGATGTCTCTCATAGGCTCAGGTATTTAAATTTTTTGTATCTAATTGGTGGCACTGTTTGGGGACCTGGTATAGCCTTGCTGGAGGAAGTACATTACTAAAGGCAGGCTTTGAGAGTTTATAGTCACGTCCCACTTCAGTCTGCTTGCTGCTTCATGGTTTTGGCTGAAGATGTGATATCCAAATTCCTATTCCTGCTGTCATGCCTGTCACTTGTTTCCATGCCTCCCCTTGCCTTGCTTCTGCCATGATGGACCCATCCTTTCGGAACCATAAGCTAAAATAAACTCCTATAAGTTGGTTCTGATCATGGTCTCACTATATAGCTCTGGTTGACCTGGCACTCACTATGGAGACCAGCTGGATTCAAAGTCATAGAAATCTGCCGGCCTCTGCCTCCCAAGTGCTGGGATTAAAGGCATGAACCACTACATAAAAATATTTTAAAAATCAAAAATTATTCACGGCCTTGTATTTGACAACAATCCCTTAGATGTTTCATCAAAAACACAAAAGAGGGGCTGGAGAGGTGGCTCAGAGGTTAAGACCACTGACTGCTCTTCCAGAGGTCCTGAGTTCAATTCCCAGCAACCACATGGTGGCTCACAACCATCTAGAATGAAATCTTCTGTTATGTAGGTACAGATGCAGATAGAACACTGTGTATGTGATAAATAAATAAATCTTTAAAAAAAGAAAACAAAAACAAAAACACAAAAGACCAAAGAAAAAGACAAAAACAGATTTTATTAAAATTGAATTAGGAACATCTCTCAAAAAAATTTCTGCAACTTTGGGTCAGGTTAAACGTACACTTGCCACGTGACCCAGAACCCCCACTCTTAGGTGTTCATTCAAATGAGATAAGAAGTTACACAGATACAAAGAACCTACACTTTCCTGGCTATGAACACCAACTCAGCTGTGGAAAAGAACAAACCATGGCTACGTCCAATATGGATCAACCCAAATACATTACACTAAAACGAAAGAGGCAGATGCCCTAACCTGTGGGCAACCCAATTCCATATATAAAGCATTCTGGGAAAAGCACAACCACAGTGACTACATCCAGATGCATGTTTACACGGGGCAGGAGTGGGGTTGACTACCATTGGGCAACAGGAGGAAATTATTAGGGGTGATGGAACTCTTACGTATCTTGGCTGTGCTGGTGCATATATTTCTATATAAATCTATTGAACCCACAACACTAAAATGGATTTTTTTTACTGTATATAAGTTACCTTGGTTAAAAAAAGAACACTGAGTCAGTGTTCTGGGAGAGAGAATATGAAGGGCTGGCCAGACAGAGGAAAGGTAGGCTTTTCTCTTTCTAAGGCCAGAAAGGAGACCAAAGTGGGTTTTGAGACATGACTCCAAGGTAATTATCAGCAGGCTGTGGCTCTAGCCTGTGGGTCCTAATCCACAGGTCTCAACCCTCAAGTCTCTATTGCTGTATTCTAGTCTCTCCTGCAATCTAGAGTCCAATAGCAGTGGTCGGTGCAAATCCAGATAAAGCAGTGGCAATAACCCAATAGGGTCCAAATGGCTTTGCTAAACACTGCTCTCACTCACTAAACACATAGCCAAGACCAAGACGGTGCTGGGGTGCTGGTGTTTCAGAACCAGTGATAAGATCCGGGGAGTGGGGGGACCAGCAAACAGAACTAAGAAGGAAAGAGTCTAAGCTTGCCTCACTATCCACTACAAAGCAGGCATCTGCACACAGCAGATCTTCATGCATGCTAAACCCTCTCTGCGGGTGCTCCACTTGGGTTAGACTAGAGAGGAAGCACCAGCCAGCAGGCCTCCTGGAATTCTGCTTACAGACACCTGGGAAGCCTAGTGTACACATGATACTTTGGACACAGGGATGGGTCCATGCAAATGCTGCCTGGCTCTGCTCCATTGACACAGTGATCACGTCTGTTGAGGAGTCTCTTCCCGGGTCTCCATGGAGGCAAACAAACTAAAAGCAAGGACAGGGTCTGTCTTCTATAAAAAGCTTCATTAGTAAATAATTGTAAGCGTACAGTGGTCAAGACTGCTAAGACTTCGAAATGACAGGGCTGTTGATCGTCCCCATGCTGAGGGTTCGATTTAGGCTACGGTGTAGATTACGTTACTGGGTTTCTGCCGTGTTGATGTGGCAGGAGACGGGAAGAAATGCCAGCAGCCGGCCTCAGACAGTGCAGTCCGTACTGAGGCTCCTGTGGAACGGACTCACTTCTCAGACCACTGCAGAGGGTTCAAGGCCTAGTGCAAGGAGAAATAAACAAGCATGGGCAAACCAGAAGGAAATAGGGACATGGGCTAGGGAAGCTAGACCCTATACAGTTTTCTCTTTAACCTGGCTCCTGTTTCCAAGACTCAGCTTGCTGCCTGCAATGTGGTTAATTTACTGAGGTGGTAGAGGGGATGGTAGTAGTGATGGTGGTAGTGGAGGGGATGGTGATAGTGATGGTAGAGGTGGTGGTGGTAGCGGCGGTGACAGTGGTAGTAGAGGGGGTGGTGGTAATCAGAATTCCCCACAGACCCAAACTTCACCATTTGGCAATGTGAGTCAGAATACAGGGTATTCTGTTATTTGGACTTCAGCCAGTGATTTTTAACCCAAATAATGTTTAGTAAAAGTCAATCTCATACAACATAAGAGATCATTCTCTTTTTCTGAAATTTAAATTGAGCAGAGTGACCCAGGTTTCACCTGGCAATCCTGCCAGAGAGTTTACTGGCCACACCTGCCAGCCCTCAGCTGTGGCTGCCCTCTGCCCCACACATCCAATACTCGGCCCAACCCGCATCACCTCAAGTGTACCCTGAGTCTGCTGGAGTGACAGCTGCAGACACAGAGCAGTCCCCCAGCGTCTTCTTGTACATGACGTTCTGAAATCTTCCCCCAGCAAAGTGCAAGCCACAGAAACAAGATGCCATGTCATTTTCCATGCCCAGCCCAGGCCTTCTGAAACCAGGTGACCACAAGACCCTGGAACTGAGGGACAGATAGGTCTCCTGGTATGGGGAGGGATGTGGCCCCTCCCATAGGTGTGTTCTCCCACCTCGTTCTAAAGAGTTCCCACTCCTTCCTGTCACTAGCAGGTCCCAGTTTATAAACATGTGAAGCTAACAACCACATGGGTTCCAAATGAAAGGAGCTGACAAGCCTGCTGAAGCGCACTCCTCCCACACTGGCGAGCCTTTGTCCCACGCAGTGGGAGCTCAGGGGACTGCAGTAGAATCCCATTAAGATTTGAAATCAAATAAATGAAGGGAAGATTATCTTAAATTATATACTCTTAGAAAATCTATCACCTAGGTTTCTTGTCTACTGCACCATGTTCAGGTAGATAGATACCCAATGCCTTTTAAGAATATTAAGATATTTTTAGGATTTTAAAAATATATCTCTAAAATATATTTCTTGCAAAGAATAAGGATTTTTTTTTGACGGTGATTGTATTTGTTTTTGAGACAGGGTCTTACTATGAATCCCTGGCTGGCCTTGAACTCAGAGAGGTCCACTTGCCTCTGCCTCCTAAATACTGAGATTAAAGTCACATCACCTGTGCCTGGGGACTTTACACGCTCAGGCACAGAGCATGACTAGCCGTATCCCCAGGGCTCCGGACCCAGGAACAAGCCAACCACTTCTCTCCACTCCAGCTAGCAGGCTAGCATCCTGCTACTCCGGGACTGCCACTCTAATGTGTTAGCTCAAAAATCTCTCCCAAACCGACACATCTCCTGGGGGGCTTCCAGTTTCTCTATGCAAAGACCCTGGAAGGATACCTTAAACACCAGATACTTTCTACGATGCACGGGACTCTCCACAAACTGTCAGCTGGAACCCCGGCTCCTGCATTGCCATTAACATCCTACAAGCCTCACCATGAACCAAGTTCCTGTCTCATCACCAACCCCAGCCATGTCGGTTAACTCCCTGTCTCTGGGAAACATCACTCCATAACGTGATTCCCAAAGTACAACATGTGTTAATGTAATTGTAATATGACTAAAATCAAAGCCTGAATTGCTGACAAGTTAATCATTAGCATCTGCTTAATACACTTCAAGACGCCTGGAAGCACAGCTTACAGCATGGGCAAGGTCCATTCCCAGCCGCTTATAAAAACAGTAGGGGGAAAAAGAGCTGGAGCGATTGCTCAGTGGTTAAGAGCACTTGCTGCTCTTCCAGAGGGCCCTGGTTTGGTACCCAGAACTCTCATTATGGCTCACAACCATCCATTAGCCCCATTCCTAGGTGTTCCAATGCTCTCTTCTGACCTTCCCAGGCACCAGGTACATATGTGGTATTCATATACACATGCAGGCAAAACACTCAGACACACATAAAAGTCTAGAATAATTTTCAAATACTAGGAAAAACAAGACGAATCAGAAGGTGAAGACAAACAGGACTCATGGAATGAATAACCATGGACAACAATTTCCAGGCTTAGAAACACTTTCACATAAACGTGAAACATGTTCATATAAATAAACACTTTAACATAAACACCCACTCTCCAATCCTACAAGACAAACAAGCCAAACGCCATGTCTGCCAATAAGGAAGACAGAGGCTCCGCCTGAGGTCACAGACCAAGGCAGAGGCAGAGTCAAGATCATAACTTCATCATTCCAAGCTCAGAGCTAGTCCCATGCCACTTATACTATGCTGCTATTTATCCCAATTTAATTTAAGGCCAGTTTTGTTTCATTCTATTTAATAAAGAACACTCAACTTTCTCTCACCATGTTGTAGGAGCCCCAGGCCTTCTTCACAGACCCTGGTCACATAAAGAACTGCTGATTAGGTAGGGCCAACTCCCAGCCACTGCCACGTGGCTCTCCAAGGCACTGGCTGCTATGGGTGAGAATGGCCAGCACCTGCCTAATGAGGCCGAGCCTCACTCTACCTGAGCTGCCCTTAGTTATCAGCATTGTGGCGACAGAATTCAGTTACCAGAGTCCTCAAAATGTACAAATCAAAGTTTAGCATATTGACACAGCATCTGCAACCTTCCCCCGAAACCCCTCACCCATCAGAGCCCTGCTTTCCATACCCACTGCCAGCTCCAGCCAGCTCCTCATCTGCCTGTCTCTATAGGTTTCCCGATTATAACCTTTTCATAGACATAAAATCAGACAAGTCAGGTGGCCTCCACGCCCGATGCATCTCACTTGAGCACGGTATTTCCAAGACTCATCTGTGTCGTAACGAGTATCAGTGCTTTGTTTCTTAGGATGGCTAAGGAGTAGAAGCATGGATCTACTGCATTTTGTCATCTATCGTCAGTTATGGACATGTGGGTGGCAGTCACTCTTTTGATATTACGAATGATACTGAAATGGCCAACATTCATGCACATGTCCTTGCATGGAGGTATGTTCTCAGTTCTCTGGGATATACACTCAAGATGCATGGTAGTGACATTTAACATTTTTCAGGACCTGCCTAATGGTGCTCTAAAGCAGGTGCATCATTTTACAGCATTTCCAGCAATGCAAGAGAGCACCACTCATTTTTTTCTCCACAAGTTTCCCCAGGCCTTGTTCATTGTGTGGTTGCTGGGTGCTTTGTTTTGTTTTTATATGACAGTCACATCAGTGGGAATGGCACCTTATCTCACTGCGGTTTTGAGTCCCTCAAATTTGTAAAGCAAATAGTGATAACAAGTGAGACCATGTATTCTGTGCCCTACAGAGCTGAGCAGGTTTTGCTTTTCTCTCTGGTTAATTATTCCTGGGAACACCACAGGTATTGTGTATGACTCTCATGGAAAAACGGAGGCTTCCACAGAACAGTACGTATAAAAGCAGGGCAGCCCTGCAATTAACTGATTCAATATTGATCAGGTTCCCTGATATGAACACTGAGCAGAATCCCCTAGCCCTCCAGTCTCCACCCTGCAGGACCCTGAAGCTGGTAAGTGACTGGCGGGAGTGGCAGAGAGGACACGATACCAAAGGTTTTCTGGTCTTCAGTGTCTATCATCAAGCTAAACTCCCAAGCAGCATTCAGTCATGTGTTGGGGGAATCAAGTGAGACAATATCCTTAATATGCATAGTTTTATAAATCCACCAGAAATAGTTTAGGCTTTAACAAAGTATCAGCAACATAGATAAGCTCTTCCAAGTAAAAAATGGCAGCAGTGGTGCATGCCTTCCATTCCCAGCACTCAGCAGGCAACGGTGGGTGATCTCTGAGCTTATGGCCAGAGCAAGTTCCAGGACAAACTTGTCTCAAAAGACAAACAACAACAAAAAACACATATAAAATAAAATAAAAAGAAAACAAAAAGAACATAAAGTATGAAATCTTGCAGCATTCTGCTTATAAAAATAGAAAGTTTTGTTTTTCTTTTTCATGATAGTTTTGGTAAGAATACAATGGAACAGGCCTCCATAACCACCACCACCCTCCACCAAAGTTTAAAAGTTGGGGCACAAACTAGTAAAAGCTCTCTGGAAAGCAGTTTGGTGAAGAACCTGAATACTGTTCAAGCCCTTTGCCCCCTCCTGCAGTCTGTCCAGAGTTCCTGTGCCACAGCTCCCCAGGGGCTAGACTGCTTTCAATCTAGAGAGGACTGTCAGGCTTGAATAAATTACCGTACGATGGTGTGCAATGCCTCAGGCTTATGCTGTCTCATTTAAAAGAAATTTAGCATTATAGGTGATTTTTTTCAAATATATCAACTGAGGGAAAAGAGAATATGGAACTATACAGTGTGAACACCAGTTTTTCAAAAGTATATACTTAAAATACTAACAATTAGTAAAATGCCTCTTGATGGCAGGATTACAAGTTTTCTTTTCTCTAGACCACTAATTACTTTCCCCTCATATGCTGTTCTTTAAAGAGAATATGACAAAATACAGAACGGAGGGGGAAAGGTCTTGCTTTTTATGATGAGCGAGGCAGACTGAAGAAAGCGTCTCTTCCAGAGGCCGAGATGCGGTGAGAACTCAAATGCTCATAAATCCAGGCAGAGAAACCTAGAGGGGAGCAGAAAACCAGACCAGGAGGAGAGAGTCCCAGCTGAGCAGAGGTCACGAAGAAGACTGCATGGAGGATGCTGGAGGATGGGCCTCTGGTCTGAGCCTCAGAGCGTGGGGTGAGACAGGCCAAAGGTCCAGGCTGCACATGGCAGGGAGCCCATGCGAGCAGGGATAGAGGAAGTAAGGAGACACCTGACCAGTGATGTGATAGGCTCCAGATAACCAAAGGCTAACTAATGCTAGGTCACCAGCGATAGTCTCTGTTGGGGTAAGAAGCTGGCAAATGATGTTGAAGGAGTAGAGACTTTCGTGGGCCCCCTTTCAAAAACATACAAAAAGTGTAACAGAAGTTTCAGATAAAATTTGCATTCATGATAGAAAATTTCAAAGCCACAGGAAAATCAATTATCACCCAAAGACAGGCAGTATTAACATTTCCTCTCATTCTATTTCCTTGCTTCTTCCTTCTTTCAATGCTTTCTGTTTTGTGTTCATGAGGCTGTGATTTTACATCATGTGGTACCTGCTTCCCTCACTTAATATTACACAGAGGCATGCTCCCCTCGCATCAAACTATGAACATTGCCAGCGCTCACCAGGGCAGTGTGACCTGAGCTGCATTTTAGGGAGGAAAATTTGACAGTGGGGAGCAGGCCGAGAAAAGAAAGATGCTCAAGGCAGAGAGGCCAAAACCAGCTAAAAAAAATGGCACAGGCTAGGGATGCACCCCAGCTGCCAGAGCACTTGCCAAACATTCAGTGAGCCCTGGCTTCAATACCCAGGCACTGCATAAAGCTGGGCACAGTGGCTGCTCATACCTGTAATCTCAGCACTGGGAAGTGGAGGGAAGGCGACAAGAAGCTAAAAGACATCTTCAACTACATAGTAAGTTTACAGCAAGGTGGGTCCGAGCCAGGAGCTGACCTCCCCCAGGGAAAGGGGCCTTTGGCTTATAGCTATTCAGGGAGGGGATAGTTTGGAGGTACGTGAGACATGGAGAAACATGTATTGGTACTGGAGAGATGAGTCCGCAGTTAAGAGCACTCGCTGCTCTTCCAGAGGTGTCAGGTTCAAATCCCAGCACCCACATGAAGACTCCTAACAGTCAATACCTCCAGTTCTAAGGGATCCACAACCTTCTTCTGGCCTCCATGGTGTATGCAAAACACACCCATGCACATGAAATAAAAATAAATAAACCGTAAAGTCGGGGAGAAAGGTCAGGCATGATAGGAAATGGGAGAATTCAGTGGAGGGAGAGGAGCCAGAATCAGGTGCTGTAGAAGACGGGGACCTCTGTGCCCACAGGTGATCTCACATCTCTGTGATCAGGCCGAAGAGAAGGCAGTCTACCAGGGACTCAACAGAGGGTACGACGTAACCATCACTGTGTCAGGATGCATGGCAGCCAGGGCACTAAGAATGGATAGCAGACGGGACACAACATGGGGGCTGAGAGGTGGAGAGAGGGAAGGAGGGTGAAGCAGACAGAGAGGCAGACCCCCACAGAGCCACACCACAGTAGCCACCAGTCGCATGTAGCCATGAACACTTGAAATTGCTTGTGCCTCTGGGTCTTTCGTTTGTTGCATTCTTACTTCTTTAGCTGATGGGAGAGCTACCATTGAGCACGGGACTCTCCTTGTGTTCTTGTTGGACAGTATTGTTGCTGAACACAGAGAAAGCCAGGTAGGAGAAACAATATAAATTGACTCATCAACATCCTAGCCTGCGACTGGTGGCCCCCTGTCGGGACCCAGAGGGACCTGTCTCCCTCCACCCCTGGGGACCATTTCCCAAAGGTCCAGATTCACCTGACTGGTTCTGAGCAGTCTCCCGAAGGTAGCATTTATGGCAGGCAGCCTCTCTTTGCAGCTTTCAGGGAAACAGGTGTGGCAGTGGGAAGGGAAGGGGTGACCAGGGCCTGACAATCAAGGTTAGACCCAAGGTGTCAGGTGGGAACATGGGTGTGATGACAGAAGTCTCCAGGGTGATCTACGCAAGTTACTCAACTAGAAACCAACCTCTTTATCACGCTGCAAAACCAAGAGAGTTTCGGGAGATGTCTGAATTTAAGCCCATAGCAGGGGAAGGGACACCTCCATGAGCAGTGAAGGCTTCTGGAGGCAGCAGTGTCTTGGGGAACTTAGATCTGAAAACAATGAGCACTGTGGCTCTGGGCAAGTCCCTTTTCCACTGTGAACTTCAGCTTCCTTGTACATACAGAAAGGGCAAGAAGTGGAGAACGGTCAAGGTCTTTGCCACCTGGGTATGTTCACCTCTGACTGCCCAGGAAGGGCAAATTTGCAGTTTATCAACACAGTCACTACTTACAGGATCCTCTGAAACCTCTGGTGGAAGCTGTCTGTGCTCTATCCCCTGCAGGCTCACCAGAGCACCGCCGAATTGTAGCATGCTGCTCTAGCCCCCACCCACCTGGCCCATCCTGGATGTGGAGGGGAATCCCACAGGAAGCCAGAAGTCCTTCAGAATCCATGCCAAGTCAAGACTCCGCCTCGCCACCCCTGAATATGTGGGAATCACAAGTGTGGGGCAGTGTAGAAAAGCAAATACGTTCCCACATTAAAGACAGAGGCTCACTGGATGTGGGACAGGCTGCATAGTGGCCTTGCCCACCCACAAATGACTTCTGCAGCTCCCTGACCTCTGGCAGAAGGAAGAGTTTGCTCTGTGGCCTGGCAAGAAGGTTTGTGGGCTAGAAGTTTATTTATAATCCAAGTGCATAAAGTTTCGCTCTTCCAAAAATCTCAACTTGGAGAACAATTATCCTCTCCCAGACTCGGCTTCCTCCTCCTGATTCCAAGGAGTCAGACAAGCTCTCATTGTTCTCTGTGAGCAGTGGTGACAGTTGAGGGTGATGGGGGTGGTGTGGGTGGAGGGAAAGGGTTCAGGGCAGGGGAATGCAGCCCCACCTAAACACCAAGTTCCTGCTTCTACCCCACAGGTGAGGGGCAGCACGTTTCAAGCTTTCCCATCCTAACTTTTCACCCACCCCCAGCCACCTCTACCTCCTTCCTATAGTCCTCACCTCCAGGCTCCATTTGAGATGGCAAAATCTGTTTGCTCAGCCGGGCGGTGGTGGCGCATGCCTTCAATCCCACCACTTGGGAGGCAGAGGCAGGTGGATCTCTGTGAGTTAGAGGCCAGCCTGCTCTTCAAGAGCTAGTTCCAGGACAGGATCCAAAGCCACAGAGAAACCCTGTCTCGAAACCACTTCCCCTCAAAAATTTGTTTTGTCACACAGCTCGAGCTGACTTCAAATTCATTACGTAGCAAAGGAGGACCCCATATTCCTGATTCCCCTGCCTCTACCTCCAAAGGCTGGGATTATAGGCATGAGTCCTTACATTGGGTAGGTCGGGGGTATGTAGGTACTGGAGAGCCAAACCAGGGCTTCCTGAATTCTAGATAAGGATTCTACCAACTGAGCTACATGCCTAGCCAAGGCCAATGGGAAAGCTTTTTTATTAAAAAAAAAGAAAAGGAAAGGAAAGGAAAGAAATCACTAAAGAGAGTGAAGCTTCCAGCCAGTCAATCCCCCCCACCCTTAACCTCAAACTGAGAACAAACTGTGTACAGTCTCTGTGTATGGCAGCCAGCAGTGAGGGCTGCCGCATGTACAGCCCATTGCCTCGTGGTTCAGGACAAAGGGGCGCCTGGGCTTTCTCATACAAGGCTGTCTTGCCTGCTCTGCCAGGTATCTCATCAGGGAATTAGGGGTCAGCAATTGCCTGAGAGAGTCAAGAGTCACAGTGGAGGAACATTGCGCTGAGGGCCAGGGCACCCCAAGTCTAGCCTTATGTCTTGGCAAAGTCACGTAGCCCACTGGAATCCCAATACCTTCATTTCTATGATAGTGCTAATGGTACCCGATAGCAAGAATGTCACAGGTACAAAGGAAAGGCAGCATGGGTTAGGGCTGGCGATGCTAAAGCTACCAGCGACTGACCCAATGAGAAATAGACGAAGAATTCAGAAGGGTTGGATTGGCTTCTTGTACTAACCTATCATGTCTTCCATCATTCAGAACAGAGGCAAACACATAACAGGCACCAGCAAACCCTTGTCTGCTGAGCAAATCAGTGAAAAAGAAACAAAGCTAAGGGACACTTCGGGGCTTCAAATACTTCAGCTTAGGCATGAAGAAAGTCCCAGACCTCCAGTCATTGTTACCTGGCCCTGATAATGACATTGGGGCCCAGAGGGGTTGCAGGATCCCACCTGTGGGAATATCCAGATCTGTTTCAGAGCTAAGCAAAAGTTGGTCAGACGAACACAGCACAACCACTAAGGATGGGAGAAGATGAGCCATGCAACCTTTATATGTGTCCCTCAGTAGTGAGGACAGCTCTGCTGGCCTGGGAACTGGGAGTCTGGACTATAGCACTAGCAAGACTCTTGCCATCTGGGCCAGCCTGCAGGAGAAATGGGATGATACGGGAATAAGGCTTGTGGGAAGGATAGCAAAGGATTTGGATTACAGACTGTCGGTCATCCCCTCATCCTTCATCCTTCGTCCTTCGTCTCCTCATCCTCTCACCCATCATCCCTCAGTCCCCTTGTACCCACATCCTCTTACCCCCTCATCCCTCATCCCCTCATTTGCTTGGCCAGATTCTCAGCTCTCTAGGCCCCAGGAGGTTCCTTCTTATATAAAGCAGGAAGAACACAGCACATGGTTCTCAGCTGTTCCCGGAGGACACCGACATCCCGGGCCTGTGGGACTCTGCATCATGATGATTCAGTCTCTCCAAGCGAACCCACAGGCTCTGCCCTGCCTCTGGCAGCTGTGTTGCCAACAGGGGGCAGGAAAGTGAACAGGGCTGGTGCTGAAGCAACCAGCAGCACTCTTGACCCACGACTTGGGGCATGAAGAGTCAGGCTCCCATGAGGTCAATGAACTCCTGGCCTGGGGCAGAGGGCTGAGCTGTTCGACCCCATCATTCTTAATGAAAACCTGAAAGAGGCACACAGGGGCAAGACTGGCTAACATTCACCACAGCCCGTCCTCCAAGCTCCCTCCCCTCCAGAAGCCCATTCTCAGGATCCCTGGAGATCTATTTCATGGACTACAATCACACCACCCCTTCTTTAGGTAGATAATTTAGAGCCTTCTTGTTTAAAAATAATAAACTTGTTTAAAGGCTGTGACAGAGAATGGTAGTTGTCCAACTAAATTTATTGTCCCTTCTTTCCAAAACAGTACACACTTGCCAAGCGTGACTCAGCGAGACAACACTGCCTGGCCTGCCTGGCAATGAGGTGTGGCCACGTGATGATGTTCAGGGAGGAGTGTGAATGGAAGCAACACGTGCAGCTTCCACGTCACCATCCATTCCATCTTCACACAAGCCTTACCCAACAGCCCAGCAACCCCCACTGCCATTTTCTTCTAGGCTGGAACAACACGGGTAGCCTCCAACCTAGCTTCGACCAGAGGGATAAGGATAACGGCCTTGAGGTGACACAGCAGCCTCATGAAGGCAAGAGTCCTACCAATCTGGAGCAGTCACTTCACACAAGAGATGGAAGCCACTCTACCCGGGTGACAAGCAGTGAGGTTTCCAGAACTGAGGCCGAGGGGGCGGCCCCACCCCACCCCACCTTGTCTTCCACTCTTTCACCTCCTCTCAGCTCAGAACACACAAAGGCAGGGAAAGCAGGCGGGGCTGAGGTGTGAAAATATGAAAGCCTCTCTAGACGCTGCTGAAGGCTTCTGGACAGTGGTCCTGATGAGAGCTGGGACTGAGCCCAGATAGAAAGCAGACAGGGGCTGGAGCTCATGAAGGAAGGAAGCACAGTGGCCGAACCCTGCCGGTGGGGAGATGGAGGCCCCAAGGAAAGAGAGCAACAGCTCTGCGGAGTATCAAGGAGATGAAGCACTGTGCGAGGAACAAACAGAGCTTGGGCCTGAGAGAATCCAAAGCTCAGGGTCTTTAGCACTTCGCGTGATGGTTCTGAGCAACCTGGCCTTGAATTCCTCACCTGTAAAACAAGGACAATGCAATCTACTTTTCGGGGACTGCACAGACTCAATAACTCGATCATCTAAGAAGTCAGAGAAGCAGTTACTCTTCCATTGCCTGTCCGGGGTTATAGAAGCATGAAAGCAAGAAACTTGGAGCCCCCCCATTCCCACACACAATGCCAGGCCCCTGGAACCAGGGAAGATAAGCCCATCAGTACCTGATCTGTGCCCCTGTGGATGACACTCTGGGCTAGCCCAAGAGGAATCTCAGAGATAAGAAGACAAAGGCTCCCTTTCCTCTGTTCAGTGACCTCTGGAGGCTGTGGCCTACAGCTGACAGAACAGCAGGGCAAAGGCTGCATGTTTATTAACTGAAAGGTGAAAGCCAAGCCGGGCGATGGTGGCGCACGCCTTTAATCCCAGCACTCGGGAGGCAGAGGCAGGCGGATCTTTGTGAGTTTGAGACCAGCCTGGTCTACAAGAGCTAGTTCCAGGGCAGGCTCCAAAGCCACAGAGAAACCCTGTCTTGAAAAACCAAAAAAAAAAAAAAGGTGAAAGCCAAGGCCCAGCCTCCCGTGGAGGCTGTCAGCTCTTTCCTAGGCTGACAGACCTTCAGTATTTTCATGTAACCAAGGGCAGGGAAGCACAGGCTAGCTGAGGGCCTCAACAGGCCTTCAAGGGTGACTACCCCACAGGCTCCTCACAGGGCAAAGGGTTAGGTGAGGGGTCTGTAGAAGGCAGACCAACCAGAGTACTGGAGGAGTCTGTAGCAAGAAGAGAAACGGGATGTGGCCTTGTCCATCCAGTCCCCAGGTCTCCTTTTTCCTCCTTCACATCTACAGTTCAAAATTCCAAAGTAAGCCATGGGATGAGAGGGATGAAGAGTGCCTTACCTGTCCCGGGTGGACCCTGTCCCTGATAAGCCTGCATTGCCTGCTGTTGGCCCAGCAACAGAACCTGGGCTCCTTGACCCCTCAGCCATGCAGCATTTTTGCTTGCTGACACGATGCTCTCTCTCTCATCCACGAGTCCCTGCCTAGCTTCCATGTTAGCCTAGTGTTGCTTCCCATACCTCAGTTTACCCTCATGCGTCCTGATGGAGAGCTCTGTGACTCAGGAAACCCATCCCAGGCACCCTTCACCCTCCCCTCTGCTGAGGTTCTAGGAGCAGCACACACCTCAGTGTGCAGGAAGAAGAAACACGCATGCCTCATGGAGGTGGTACTAGGGTCTAAGAAATGAAATGGACCCTCAACTCTCATGTTGAAGGTTTGGTAACCAGACTGGCAGTGCTGTCGACAGGTGATTGGATGGCACTAACTTCATCAATAGATTAGCTATTGATGGATTAGCTGAACAGGCTCTTTGGAAAGCAGAGCCTGGTCAGAGAAAGAAGGTGACCGGGACAGGCTTTTGAAGCATGTATCTTGTCCCCAGCACCCTCCTACCTCTTCTCCTTTCCTAGAAATCAGCATGTTATGTCTCTATTGTGCCTTTCTGCCATGCTTGTCACTCAGCTAGGTGACCAAGGATGAAAACCAGGAGTCAATAAATATTTCCTTTCTCACATCTTTTCTTCTTTTGTAATGTTCCTTCCTCATGTACTTTTTCCTCAGGTATTTCGTCGGCCATGAAATGTTGACCAGTAGAAGCAGATTAACTATCAGTCCCATAGAGGATTCCATCCTGAGTGTACCCAGGCAAGGGGAGAGCACAGGGTTCCTCCTCCACCTACATTCAAGAGCTAGAGTCTCCTAGAATCACTCAGATGCACTGAAAAGCGCCCACTGGGGTGGCATCCAAACCCATATCACTTCTCTCTGCATGCACATCTTTAGAGGATGAGAATGAAGACCGAGAGAGGACTGCAGCATGCCTGCCACCCCATGACCACCACTGCCATGCTCCCATGCCCCGCATCCATAGCCAGGGCAGATAAGCCTGCTAGGCCAGAGGATGAAATGGAGCCATCTCTAGAAATCTGGACCAAGGGAACTGCTGTGAGAAGGAACGCAAATGGAGGCTTCCCTAGTAAACTAGCATTGGCAAGTCTAGGGATGAGTCAACTGGGTTTTCTTAAGGGGGCTACACAAACGACAGCAAGCAGAGCCTACAAAGCTGCCTTTGAACCTGTGAGCGCTAGGCAGTGCCACATGTGACTGCCGGTTCTGTCTTGTTTGGTAAAGGCTAAGGTCCTCCTACTCTGGGAATTGTCAACCAGGCAGGGGCTGCCCCTCATGGAACCTGCAGCATCCAGAATGCAGCAGGCTGGTACTCAGTTACTGTCTACGGAGCAAGAGAAGGGACACATCAGTATAGGCTGCTTTGTGTCACCCACACAAACTGACAGGTACACTAGGAACACAGACTAGTCTGAACTCAGCATGAGCCAAACATTAAGAGCAGACACTGCTGCATACCATATACTGTCATTCCAAACCACTCAGGGCACCGAGGCACTGAGAAGCCCTCTGCTGGCAGTGTTACCTATGCTCCAGCCATCCTAGCTTAGTGCAGCCAACTGGACTGACCCCTAAGGGAATGGGGAATGCTCTAGAAGCTATACAAGTTTCACCGGGGCTGTTCCAGAAGCCAGAACAGGATTGGGAGAATGATGGTCAGGGCGAAACTAAACCTCTTTCACCTCAGGATCTCTCGCAAATGCCCACAATCCCCCATCCCCCACCCCCACCCCCATCCCTGGAGGTGCTACAGATTTGGGGCAAAGGTCTTTGGCAGAGGAGTGAACCGGGTCCTAGTTGGAAGCTAGTACAAGTCACTTAAGTAAGTTGTCCTTGTCAAAGCAAACCCTCTGCAGCATTCAGGACACTCAGACCAGTCCCAGCTCCTATCACTGGCACCTGCTGAGCAGCAGAATGTGGCCAAAGAGGCCGAGAGACCCCAGGTGACGGAAGCAGGCTGAAGTTCTGATTCCATTTCCACCACAGTGTATCTTGGAGCCTTTGGATAAATCTCTCAAGGTTCCTAGTATCCAATTTCGTTTCTCTACTGATCATGCCTGCCCTATTCCTAATGCACCATACTAAGAGAGCCAGTCAGTGAGCGACTAGCATGGTGGGACACAGCCCTGCCTTCCAGGAACTGATAACTAAGATAAAACACACACACACACACACACACACACACACACACACAAGAAACGACACAAGCAGATCCTGAGGAATCATAATGGTTCTGGCTCTAACACCTCTTTGAGTCACAGACGTCAGGACAGGCATCAAAGAGGAGCTGGAAGTTTTGCCAGGAACTGAAAATTATCTGAATGAGGTAAAGTTTTCAGATAAAAGGAACTGTTCCCAAAAGTCAAAAGTGCAGCTGGATTAGAAAAGAGGCCACCAGAGGGGTCTGGAAATATTGTTCAGGGCTTAGGGCACCTTTGCTCGCAGAGGACCTGGGTTTGGTTCCCAGCACTGACGTGATGGCTCACAGTGATCTGTGACTTCAGTACCAGGGGATCCAGGGCTTCTGTGGGCACCAGATGACCTTACATACATGCAGGCAAAACACTCATACAAATAACATAAACTAAACACATCTAAAAATTAAAACAAGAGGCTACCACAGCATGTGGGACTCAAGTGGTCCAGAAGGTGAGCTCCTGTCTGCCAGAAGGAGAAGCCTGGCTTGGCCACATTTAGCAGTCATTGCTGTCTGGCAAGGTAGGGAGGAATTCCACAGTGGAAATGTCAACCTTTGTCTACTGACTGCCTCCCAGGTGCAGGTATAGTCTCATCTAATCAAGACAACAGTATAAGCTGGGGGCAGTTACAAATCCCACTTTACAGTCAAGGAAGTGACAACCATGAGCATGAGGCCACCGAGCCAAGGAAGGGGTGGAGTTGGAACTTGAATCAGGGCTTGCTGATTCGGAAACCTGTGCTCTTAACCACTAAGCTACCCTTCCCTTCCCCTGGCCCCCAAGGAGGATAATTTACCTGCAGCTGCAAGGAGAGACAAAGACTGTCTGTTAGGAACTGGGTCTGCAGGCCATGGGAGACATGGGGCCACAGAGGGCAGGTGAATCCGCGGATTCTATGAGGGAAATATATTAACATGATTCAGAATGGCCTTTCCACACAGGTCCTGGAGAATGGAATGCACAGAGGCCTCTTGATAGAGAGGAAGAGTGGAAAACACATGGATCATGGACGAGGTGATGAACTCAGAATGCCAAGCAGAGAGCATCTGTATCACGGACCCTAGAATGCCTTTCCTGGTCAGGCTCTTCAGTACCCCCGGCGCCTCCCTGAAACACAAGCCTTCACAGATCACTCTCAGGAGAAGGAAGCTCCCTGCTACTTTTAGTATTTTCAGGGCCCCATCTTCTGATGACACTGTACTACCAGTCCCTTCCAAGGGCAGGTTCTGGTCTGAGGGGAAGTAGATGGGGCCTGCTTAGTGTCTGTCACCGCGTCTATATCTGTCACCCAGTCCAGAGCACGGACTTATTTATCTTCGGGTCCGTTCATGTGAAAGCACGCAAGCGTGTGTCAGGAACGTGAAGATATAAACAGCTCCTACCTCTGAAGAGGAAGCGTGGTCTCATTTGTCCTCAGGGGACGACAAGCAGAGGGAAAGCAGGCGCTGAGCTTTCCTTCAGCCAACAACCTCAGCCAAAGGAGCTCTCAACACGGCTGCTCTCCTGAGGACTCACTGGACCCCAATAGTCATCAAGGCATCACCCCAACATCCCAGCTTATCCTAACTTGCTGCCCAACAATCCTGGGAAAGGTACCTCTGCCCTTGGTTCTGGAGATAAAGAAACAGTTAAAACTCAAAGTCAGATGACCCTATTTATGTCTTCAGAAAGAACGTCTGCATCAAGGGTTTACCTACCCCCCAATATTTAAGCTGTGAAGAGAAGTCTCCAATATGCCAGTGACCTGAGGGCTGCTTTTCCTCTTCAGCACTTCCTAAGGAGCAGCTGTGTTGCTATACATACATGCATGCATGAATCCTGCCATGCAAGACAGAGCAGTTGCACGGCCAGGTAGCAGCTGGAAGACAGAGCAAAGAGGCCATGAAAGCGGTCCTGCAAAGGGATCTCCTTGCTCATCACTCCATGGTAGTGTACCCATCCTCATGATTCGTGGGCACTCACTATGAGGCGGTCTGGCTGGCAGTCCCGCAACTGGGGCTCCATGAGGTCCTGCAGTGGTGATGGGAGTCCTGGCAGTGATAGTGACACGGGGCCTAAAAAGTTCAGTCATTTCATGGCTGTTGTAGAACATGTGTGCAGCAAACCAGAAAGCTGCCATCTGCCTGCTTTCCTGGGCGGGAGACCAGGTGGTGGGGTGTGGGGCAGGTTCTAGGTCTTCTTGACAATTCTGCTATTTCAGCAGGATGGGAATGCAGGAGGTCCTGACTTTGAGCCCTACAGCACTGATGAACATGAAAATGCCAACAGAATAGCTGACATGACCGCATTTGAGCTAAGATGATACCTGGGTGGGTGCTTAGACCTAGGCTTCTCAAGAAAATTCAGAATTTTTTCTATAGATGCAAATTCTTTCTGCCTGAGGCCCAGGATCTCTATGTCCAAGCTATTAATAGAAGGAGGTGACACCATAGCCTGAGGTACACAAGACTGGGTGGGATGCTAAAATAATACCCACAGACCCCTCCACCTCAGCCCTGGGAGTCCCAGAGGCTGGTAGGAGAATGGGGCTGGAACAGAGAGGAAGCAAGGACCGGCCTTCCTCGAGGAAGGGGCAGGAAGAAGCGCTTTCACTGAAATATTCCCAAAGCCTAATTTTAGACCAAGTTCCTCTCTCCACTAGCACTCTTCAGAACCAGGCCGTGGATCCAGTGGCTTCCCATCATCCCCAGGGGAAGTTGCGTTCTCTGGTGTTTCAGGTATAGTGAGCCAGCTTCTGCTTTGTAGCAGGGCAGACAAAGAGCCACACTCCAGCAAGGAGGAGGACAGGTGGGCAGCAGTCTCTCCCCCCACAATCACCTGTCCACCTCCAGCAGACAACACACAACGAGATGAGACCTGAGCCAAGACAGCCTTTTCAAAACCAACCTGATCGTATAAATGATATAGCCTCTCCCGCTTCAAGCTTTGCTAACTTCCCAGACTGTGGTGACCCAGAACCCTGCTGTTCATACACGGATGTCACAAGCTCTCCTGCTTCTCTGGTCTAGCTCACCCTGCCTCTTGCTAACACCACCGGCTTCAGAATTCCCAAGAAACCCCACCCCACCCTCTCTCTAGTTGCCTCCTCTGCCTGCAGCCCAACAGTCCACTTCTTCTGATAACCCAAAGTGGCACACAGCCCTAACACCCGCCACAGACCTCAGCCAAACTCCAAGCACAGCCAGAACTTTACTGTGACCTGCTTGACCTCCCTGCACAGCATAACTTCCCTGCTGACCACACGTTCCATACAGAATAGACCCTGAGAGGCCCCACACCAGAACATCGGTACTTAGCACTCTGTCTGCCATGTGCCGAAGGCTTACAAAACGCTGCAGGCATGTGTATTGCATGATGGAAAGATGAAACAAACAGGGGAATCAATCTCTTAACTTCTGGGCAGCCTCCAAAGCTCTTCATGGCTTTAAGTGGGAACACTCAAACAAAGCTTTAGAACAAAGCTATTGAACAGCTCAGTGACCCTAATTCTCATTGTGATTGGGGATGTCTTCCTAGATCCCTATGATGCCTGAAACCCTGGACAGACTCTAACATTGTATTCTATGGGTTTTCCTAAATACAACTTATGACTATGCCTCATTTGTAACAGCACAGTAAGAGATTAATAACAGTAACCAACGTGACAGAACAAATTATAACAATCTAATGAGTTATTTAATTAAACTTAAAAATGATTTATTTCCCAAATTTTCACTTAATATTTTTAGATTATGGTTGACTATTGGATAATTGAAACTTGGGGGGGGCTGCAGCTAAGTGAGGGTGGGTATTGCATGGTGGTTGTGTATCCTTCTCTTTGGCATGGGCCCAGACGGTTAGTCAGAACAGGCAAGGCTATAATGTAATAATAAATACGCCCTTAAGTCCCAGCAGCTTAACTCACAAAAACTGTAGTTCTGGCTTTTGAAATATGCCAAGTGGCTCTACTCTACCTTGTGGCTATGCCATCTGGATCATGTGACTTTTATGGGGGAAGAGAAGAAAAGAGACAGCTAGGGACAGTATAGGAGGTTTTTATGAGCTAGGTCTGAAAGTGGTGCACACATATCCTGATGTACACAGCTTCTGCCAACATTGCTCTGGCTAAGAATCAGTCACATGGCCACAAGTCAACTGTACAGGAGGCTGAGGAACACTGGATTCCCTCCCAAATGCCCGTAAAGATGGAATCTTCACTACCACCCTTGTAGTGTTCCTAATACGGGCTACTTTTATCTAGAGCCCTGCAGCAACCTGAAGCCTCCAGTGGCCAAGAAAGCCACATTTGTCCATCAGGTGGACAAACCGTCTTACCCCAAGACAGTACACGAACCAAGCAAGGCCCTTCCAGAGAGCATCAGACCATCTTCTGGATGGCTGTGAAAGAAGGGCTGAAGAAAGGACTCAGTAACTGAGCCCTGATCCTGAATCTCTGATCACCATTTCTTATTCCTCAGGCTCCGGAAGGCCCAGCTTATCCCAACCAGTGAAAGGTCAGCTTGACACTGTCCTAGGGAAGCCACACTTCCCTAGGACTCTGCATGAAAACATACGGGTCACAGCTTACTCATGGGCTAGAGGAGCCAACTGTCCGTTAGAGAGAGGGAGCCTGGCACAGGAATCTGCCTTGGGTCAGGTCCTACCCAGCTGGCCAAATATCTTCAGTGGTGTCTCTTATGCCTTTGTTGTCCCAAACCTCTTCTCTCTCCACCCCAGGGTTAGTGTAGGAGTTATAGGGGTAGGATGAAGAACAAGACTCAGAGGTAAGAAAAACCAGTTACGGTAAATAAAGTCTCTTGACAGCCATGGCAGCATACACCTTCTATCTTAGCATCCAAGGGGCAAAGGCAGGAAGATCTGACAGTCTGAGGCCAGTGAATTCCAGGCCAGCCGAGGCTACAGAGTGGGAGCTTGTCCCAAAATAACAACAACAACAAAACAAGCAACCAAACAACGTCTCCTACAGCTCCAGGACAGGAAAGGTGTGGGTCCCTCAGTCCTGTGCCACATTTTCCTCCAGCTACTCAGGATCCAGGCTCCCCAGCTGAAGCTCTCTAAGCTAGGACCCTTGCTACCATCTTTGGCACTTGGTCCCTCTGGCAGATGCAGACATTCGCAGGATGTACATGCACACACCAGGTTCCCCAACTGGCTCTTACGCTCCTATCCCCTTGCAGATTCTGCCACCTGCAGCAGGGACACAGGGCCATTCAGCCACTTTACCAGTCCCACCTGGTCATCTGTGGACAAAGGGACTGGGATGGAGGTTCCCAGAGGGCTCTGGCCTTCCTCACGACTGTGACCTCTTTCTAGTTCCCCTCCAAGAGGGCTTCCACAGTTCCTTTGAAGTAATACCCAATCTCTTGACAGAGAACTAGAGCGTGTCATGAAGGGATGAGAAGGGAAGCCGGAGAGGCTTCAGGCCTACAGAGCAGGTGAGTTTTTGAGAATCTTGCCTGAGAAGACCCAGAACAGAATCCATCAGTCACTGCTGTGGAAAGGGGTGGTGGGAGGCAGGAGAGGGGGTGGACAGAAGAGGGTGGGCGCAACAGACAATGGAGGCTGTCAGGAGAGGCCTCAATGACAGCACAGGCGTGGGAGGGCTTGGGGGAGGGGAAGATCTCACAGGGGCTGAGAGACTAGCTTTCACTGTCAAGAAATCTAACTGGAGTCCCGGGTGTGCTTCAACTTCTGAGCGCATGCTCTGTGAGCAGCAGAGACTTGACCTGAAGTCGTTTCTGGAGACTTGTTTCTCTTCCTTTAAAACCAGACCACTGTGCAACTAGACACCGTTTCTACTCTCATCACTACAGAATACTCTCACTCTTACAGAAAAACAAACAAATCGAAAAACAGAGACTCACAGGAAACATCAACTCCGCCCAAGGACACACAGACAGGACACAAATGCCACTAACACCTGAGTCCCAACCAGACACCCTACGTCCAGGCTTCCTCCTTCCAACACTGTAGGAGCGGTCCCGAAGCAGAGCTACTTCAGTAATGATGAGCAATTAGGCAACTTCATGTTTGAACACAGTTTGTTCCCTAAGGGAAAAGTAAGCCAGGGACACCCTGGTTGTAATTACCAATGGCATCGTGTGTCATCCAGACAGTTCCACAGAGTGGCTTGGGTAAAGGAGCTACGGGAATGAGCAGGAAGGTAACTTGAAACCCCTTTGCCCTGGGTCCTGAGCCTCCCAGAACAGTAGAGAGCAGGGGAGTGTAACCCTTGGGGCCCACAGCACTGGTCCTCTAAGACAGGCACAGTGGGCTGTCTCCATGCCTAAAATCAAAGGACAGAACCACACCACGATGCCAGAAGCTACAACCCCCCTCATCACATCCTTCCTGCATGAGAAACTCAAGAGTATTGCCTCTGTCCACAGCAAGTGCCTACCCAGGCCTTCTCTTCTGTACTGTGGACCCACCCTTAGTCAGCATAGGGGATACATTACTAATACTGACCCACAGACGTGCCACTCCTGCTGACTGCTGGGAAAGGATGCCACAAATGGGCCTCTAAAGAGGGTAACAAGCCTGGAAGCTGGTCTCCAGGAGAAAGACGGAAACAGAACACTTGGGTAGAGCGAATTCTGTCCTGGTCTCCCATCTCCACTGCAGCTACCAGCAGGCTTCATAAGTGGTCTGAATCTGTTTCCTCATCTGCATGTGGGGATAGCCTGCTCTATCCTGCAGGATGAGTGAAGTGGTAACACGTTTTAAGGAAGAGTTTAAGAGTTTCTGATCTTTCACTACTGGGAGGCAAACACCCCTGCGACCTCCCTCTTCTATGCATATTAAAGTTTGTCAGTGCCCCTTAAGAGCCCAGGGTCTCAGCGACTGTCAGGGTGGGGGCTCAGCATCTATTTCTCAAGTCCCCTGTCTCCACTCTTCAGGCATCTAAACCTGTGGCCTATGGCATGTCCTGGGAGGGGAACTCTACATCTCCTTCCCACAAAACTCACTCTATACATCCTCTCCCCAGAATGGGGGATGGGGCTCGCATCAAGGCAGGTGCTAATACTACCTGTGCTTGCCACCGAGAGTCAACTCATGGACCCGGAAAAGCTGGCCCATCTGGGAAGTGGCTGGCAATGCAAACATGGGACATTGCACTGGGCCCCACGCTGGGGTCTCTGCCCTGCTGCATGTGTCTTTATCATCTCCTTTTATACAGCAGGACATGCACGCATTTTCAGTTTGTGCTAGCCTGGCTCCACAAATCATATGGCCAGTTTATCATGGTCATGCACTCATCTCCCAGGGACTGATGGCTCTTCCTACCGCCCCTCGGCCATTATTGCTTCCGAGCTTGCAGCTTCATGCCAGCTCTCACCTGGAAGGCGGCTGCTCTCCTTTTACAAAGCGGCCAGAGAATCCTTTTGAAATGTGACTCAGAATCCTGCTGCCTCTCTGCTCAAAGTCTATGATGGCTCCCATCTCGCTCAGCGCATCAGGACAGCTGGCTCTGGCTATCAGTCCATAAGGCCCTGCATGGTGTATACCCTTCCCTTTCTTCTTTGGTCTCATCGCCTGGTGGCCCTGCCCACTTTTTTTCTATACCAGCTACATAGCCCTCCTCAGTCCCCTACAAATGAGGTACATAGAACAGCCTGGCACTAAGGTTCTGGCTCTGACTGTCCCTTCTGCATGAGACACTGGAGGCCAGATAGCCTTTTCCAAAAGAACTGCATCCTTTCCACGCCAGGATGTCCCCCAGGATCATCTCATCTATAAGAGCAGAGTTGGCAGCTAGTCTAGTATTTTAAAGAGAGACAGTGAGAGCCAGGCATGCTGGTACATACTTGTAACCCTGGCACCTGGGAGGTAGAGGCAGGAGGAGCAGAATTCAAGGTCATCATCAGCTATATAGCAAGTATGAGGTCATCCTAGGCTACATGAAAGCACTGTCTCAAGAAGAAATAGTAATAATGATAAATTGTTATAAAAATTTAAAAAGCGTTGGTAAGAATATGGAGAAATGAACTCTTCTGCATTGTTGGAGGAATTCAGACTGGTAAGGTTTCAAGGGAAATGGTAAACACAAAGCTGCCAAAGGTCATCGATCCTATTTACATACCAAAAGGAAAGCAAGGTCTTGGTTTGTACATCTGTGTTCATAACAACATCATTCACAAGAGCCAAACGGTGGGTGCGGCCCAGAGCCACTGACAGAGGAATCGCTAAACAAAATATGGGCTCTATATACAATGAGCATTCCATACTCAGTCTTAAGGAATGAAATCCTACCATACTACCGTATGAGTGAATCTTGACATCCTGCTAAGTATCTAGACAAATGCAGTGACCCCCAGATTATAGGGTACAAGAAGCTGGGGGTGGGAGAAATGTTGATACTATTTCAGAGGGACAGGGTTTGTCTGGGATGATGTAAAGCTTCTAGAAATGGATTCTAGCAGTGACTACACAGCATGACAAATGTATTTAATGCCATGGATTGGGAAACTTCTATGCTAAATTTTATATGTCATTTAAAACATTTTCTTTAATCTTTAAAATTGCATTTACTTATTGTATGTGTGGGTGGGGCATGCACGCATGCTATGGTGGGCCCATGGAGGTCAGAGAGAAAACTTGTGGGAGTTGAGCCTCTGCTTCTACCATGTGAGTCTCGGGAATGGAACTCAGGTCATCTTGCTGCAAGCAAGCACTTTTATCTGCTACGCCATCTCACTGAGCCTAAAACAATTATGTTTTTAGAGGACACTTCCTGCAGGCCCATATCTTCTGCCATCCCCCTCAGCCTCTGCCACACGCACCCCAGGGTCTAGAGTGCTGCTAACAGGTAATTCCTGACCGCAGTTACACAGTGGTGACCAAGCCCTGGCTCTGGGGTAGGGAACTGTGCCAGGGCTGTTGCCCAAAGGACACATTAAAGGCAGCTGAGGCTGTGAGGAGGAATCCCTCACTAATGACTGAACCTTTGACAAATACAGAGCTTAACAGACAGGAAGTCTTGGGGGAAATTTGGGAACCTGAGCCCCTGCTCCAGGATCAGAGACCTGGGCGATGCCAAGCCATGGGGCAGACAGTGACTGAGGTGTATGGCAACAGGAGAGGCCAAGGAGGCCTTGCTCTGGTCTGCAGCCTGGCCCACAGCTGCCCTCTCGTCTCCTTGGGAATGAGAAGTGGATCAGTGTGGCCTGGCACCTGAACAAGCTCAAAGGCTTCTCTCTCCTGCCAGAGCTCTGTCAGGGCGAAGGAGGGGGAGAGGTTTCTGGTTTCTAGAGCCACTCTTTGTGAGGCAGGGTGAGTGGGTGGCCCTAGGGCTCTAGCTCTCGCCTTCCCAGAGATGGAAAAGCTCAGGAGGACAAATGCCAGGCAGCAAAGAAAACACTGTACCACCAATGCCACAACTACCACTACCACCAGACCACCACCAGCAGCAATATTGCAGCTCCCAAGCAGATCCCTCAAATAGCTAAGCTGAGAGGGGCTAAGCTACGACATAACTGGCAAAGACACAAAAAGACCCACATCTCACACACACACACACACACACTCACACTCACACACACGTGTGTACATTTTAAGCACACACACTCATCCTTCCTTCAACCTGGCCTTGTACATGCTGTTCCTCTTCTGCAGTGGGAAAAGGGCATCTGTCCATGTTCCTGGACAGGGCTGCTTCCTGCACTGCTGCTCTGAAGCAGGAAGGCTCATTAAATGATACTAACCATGTGGTCAGGGGGGTCAGAGGTCTCTAGGTCCCAAGAAAAGATCCTGAGGGAGGTTTAAAAATAAACCTCTGCAGATGGGACCAGTTGTCTCCTGTGAGAACAGAACAGGAGGGGTTGACAGAACATAGCATCAAGGACTTTGATGAGATCCAACATGAATCTTCCAACTGAGGGGAACCGAAAGTACAGAGCTTGGAGACGACTCCAAGAACAGTGACCACCTCCCAAAAGGGAGTGTGTTCCCTGGCTTGGGACAATGTGACCGACTGGGGACATAGTTAGCTAAACAGCCTTAGACGCCCTGGATGTATCCGCCCTCCCCAGTTGTACCCTTTGTGTTATCTGCAGATTGGAGAGACTGAGGTTTTGCCTGTATCACACAGTGAGTCACGGCCAGAGTTAGGATCTGAAGCCAGGTATGGTCATAGGCACCATGTAAAATAAAGCACCAGAAGAAAGTCTGGTCATCTAAAATCCATGGTACCAGCAAACAACTGTTGCCCTGCCACTTCCCATAAGCCCCGCCTCCCCCAGGTGGCTTTATGCTCCAGGTCACCTCTGTCACCCAACCTCTCAGTACAACCTGAGGAGCATAAAGACACCAAGAGCCCACTTTAGCCTCTTTGATTTCCCTGAAACCAACCCCTCGGCCAAAGGGAAGCAGAAAGACAACAGGAGTTCGGGGGTAACATGGGCACCAGGAGGACCAGGCTTCCAGTCTCCTTGGAGTCTCTAGGCCCCGCCCTGGTCCTCGAAGTCATAATATTTACAGGGAACCCTGTAAAGCAACATGCAGCAGCTCAGCCTGGCTGGCAAGTTACTGCAAACAGCAGATGTCTCTGAACAATCTGAACACAGCCCCCCCCCTTACACCCACAGCCCAGCCCACCCCCCCACAAGGAAACAAGCAAGTAAGAAACCCCAGCTTGAGCAGCAGCCAGCTCTGAATGGCTAGATCCAAGAAGCTCCCCTTCTGACAGAGGCCACCTTGGAGCCAGCCGCACAGACACACTGTGTGGGAGAGCAGGCACATCCTTCTAGGGGCAAAAAATGTCCACCTCAGAGTCTCTCTCTCTCTCTCTGGGTGAGCTCTCTCTCCCTTTCACTCTTTCTCTTGCTCTTACACACTCTCTTCTCTCATTCTGCCAGCACCATGATCTGTGTGAACACAGGAAAAGCCAAGCATGGAGGGATGGAGTCAAGAGGAGGCAGAAATGTCAATAGAGCCCAATTGCGTGTTTTGTTCGAAGCTTTTATAAACAGGCCTCACTTGTGTTGGACAACTCAGAAACACACTGACTAAAATCATGACTTTCTAGAGAGAAGATGGCCAAGACAGTGGTATGTTCTGGGTGGAAAGGATGACCTGTCAATGTCCTAAATGTGTATCCATGTGCCCCTCAACTTCTGGATTTACACACAAGGGCCCTATCAGTGCTGAAGCTGGCTACAGAAGCTAGAGTCCAAGTGCCCCACACCACCTGACTAAATAACTGTGGCAAAGTCACTTGACCTGTGTAACTTGGTTTCTCATCTGCAAAATGTAAACAGCATTTACATCCAAGGGTTGTAGAGAGTGAGTGAGATATTAGCTATCACAATATTGGCTTGCTTGCTCTCTCTAGTCTACTAACAATAACAAGCAAACTAAGTCTCCTTTTGTGACAAAAAGAGAATCACCACCATCAATGCCATTGTCACCCTCTGTCTAGCCCCACGGCAGCCCTTAAGGTCCAGAGGTAAGGGCACTGAGGCTCAGAGAGACTACAGCATGGACTGAGGGCAGAGCCTGAGCAACAGGCCATGGAGGACAGATAGAGACAAGGAGAATGTGCCAGCCCAATAGGCCAGTTGAAATCCATGCTGCCATCTGAACTCTAAGCCAGGAACAAGCAGGTAAAGGCTCAATGCTGTCGGGCGGTGGTGGCGCACGCCTTTAATCCCAGCACTCGGGAGGCAGAGGCAGGCGGATCTCTGAGTTCAAGGCCAGCCTGGTCTACAAGAGCTAGTTCAAGGACAGGCTCCAAAGCCACAGAGAAACCATGTCTCAAAAAACCAAAAAAAAAAAAAAAAAAAAAAGCTCAATGCTGAGCAGGAGAGCGGAGAGCACAGATATGCTGTCAAGCTACATGACTCAGCCTTGACATCTCACCTGCCTGCTGGGACCAGGAGGCTAAGACCCAGCTCCCCCATCCTAAGTAAGACCACTATCCCATACAGACCACCAAGAGTCAGGATGAGACCCTGATGGAGACATCCCATAGGATGAATGGCCCCAGTAGTTCCACTTTCTAGCCTGGAGATCTTTGGGCTTTTCGGAACACTCCAGGACCCTCCAGCTCCTACCTATGGGTACTCTGGGGGCAAAGAGAGGGTCTTTGGAACAGATCTGTCACTTGGTAGACCAGATGCTTCAGTGTGCTCAGCATAGGTCATCTGTGCCAACTATTCCTTCTGCTCTCAGAAATGACCTGGTTTCAGTGATGAACTGTACTGATCACCATAGTCCAACCTTCCCCTCAGGTTCCTGAGGCCAGATGGTCTCCAAGGTACAGCATCCCACCCCCTAGGTAGTACCAAGACCTTATGTGACATGCCTGACCACTTTCCTTTCCTTCCAGATCTCCCTTGCTGTGGACCCCTTATGTTTACTGCTCGATGATAGCTCAGTGGGCTCCTCCCATTACAAACAGCCATGGGTCTTGCACTGTTGGTATGGAAGGCAACTTCTGGCAGAAACTAAGCTAGAACAGAGGAGGGACCACCAGAGCTTGTGATCAGCACAGGGACGGGTCACCAGGACCCATGAGAAACCACCATGGCTATGAGGGAATGACAAACACATCCTCCCTCCAGCATGCTAATCTTTCAGGAAAAATTTATTGGACAACCAGGTTGAAGGCCAGGTCCTATAATCAATGCCGCAGAATCCAAGAGCCTACGGAATTAGGTTGCAGACACACAGGCGTGTGTACAATACATGCACTTAGTTACGTATGACTATGTCATATGAGTTACTCCAACAATGCCTGGGAAGCCATTGGTTTTAGACATTAAAACACATCTTGTGTCTTATTTTTTTTTTAAAAAAAATACTATTTGAGCTAATGTGCAGTTATCGTGTTATTTAAAGGAGTCTGGACTCAGATCTTTTCTACTTCTTTAGAAAACACCAGGCGTTAGGGAAGTTACCCAGAGGGAAGCGATCAATGCAGTCAAACTCATTGATCTGGGAGCATGGATTAATTGCTCAGGATTTGAACAACACCACAGGAAGCTGGGGGAGTCAACCACAATGTGCAATCACATGTGACAGTCACCAAAATATGAGAACCCTCAACCCTGCAGGGAAGAGGTGAGCTACCTTTCAGGCAGGAGGACAGTCATCCTAGCCTGCTCACAAACAGAACCATCAAACCAAATGAAGGAGCTTACAGAAGGCAGATAGAACAAAATTCCCATACAACCTTCATTAGTCAAACATATTCTAGGGTCAACAGCAGGCCAGCACTTAGCTAGGACTGAAACATCAGCAAGGGAGCCCACCTTGAGCCTTGAGATAACCTCATCTTGGAGGAGAAAGAGAAACAGGGCGCTTCAGCAGCTGGCAGTGTGGAATCCCGGAAGGACACCAAGGAAGAAAAGGATCCATCCTGTGTGCTGAAGGGTGACCTAGGAAGGCTTCCTGGAGGAGAAGTCTGGCTTGCACTCTGGAATGTGAATGCAGGTGGGAAGGCGCAGGAGAGACAGCCTTACAGTTGTAGCAGGGATATAAGGCAAAGAGAGTCAGTACTCAGGGCTAGAAAGGCCAGGAGACCCTGTGCTCTGACCCCAGTGTCGGAGGAATGTCATTACAGCTGTATGGCAGGTAGCCCAAAAAAAGGAGCAAGCTCGATCAGGAAGAGCTGCAGCAGAGGTCCGGAGGAACAGCGATGAGAAGCCGGAAACAGCCAGTTGAGAAGAGAGGGAGATGGGCAAACAGAGGAGTGCCTGAGCCAAGACTGCCAGCCCTGGGTGCCCCCAGGGGAAGTGAGAAGTGAGGGTGTAGTTGTCAAGAAGGACTGTGGCTCCTAACAGGGCAGCAGGAAGATGGCAGAGAAACTACTGCTGGAGAAGCCAGGGGGTGAAGGGCCCGAAGGAAGCAGAGATGACTGCCTGAAATGCCCAGGAGACCACCAAGGGTGAGGAAGGGGGCGAAAAGGGGTCAACCAGGAGCAACAGAGACAGGCTCCATCAGCCACAGGAAAGATCCCAGATGGGGACCCTGAAAGAAAAACATTTGCAGATGAAGGAGAGGACAGGAAGCCAAAACAAGAGTCCACGCAGATGTGGCTGGAGCAAGAGACCTGGAGAGTCAGGAAGGAGGTGGGAGCAGCGTGAGGGTCAATACTGGCAGCCAACGGCCTGTGATATGAACTTCTAGGGTGCCATGGCTTAGCCTGAGTTGAATGCTACTCCATCAGAAAGCCGGGTGGTGAGCTGCAGGAGGGAGAATGAGGGAGCCAAGGCAAGTCTGAGGAGGAAGGGGGAAGTGGCGTCTGTGGTCAGTGTGCACAGAAGGACTCAGAAAAGGGAGTGACGTGGCCAGGTCAGCAGAGGCGACGCTCTGAGCAGAGACCCTGTGAGGCCAGGCCAGGTGGGCACTGGAGATGGGGAGGAACAGGCACTAGTGCATCATTAGGGAGGCCGAGGACTGGAGAGAATGCTCTGTGGGTAAGAGCACTTGCTGCAAAAGCCATGAGGCCCGGAGTTCAGATCCCCAGAACCCCCCGCCCCCACTAACACAGACAAATAGACAAGGTTGCACATGCAGCAGTAATCCCAGTGGCAGGGGTGGGGAGGATCACCGCAGCTTTACAGCCAGCACTGGAGGTCAAGGTTCTGTGAGAGACCCTGCCCCAGGTGAAAGCACAGAGCGAAAGAACAGGACATGATGTCATCCCCTGGCCTCCACTCCACTCATGCACAAATGTGCACACAGAGAGAGATGGAGGGAGTGAGGGGGGAGGAGAGGGAAAGAGAGAGAAGGGGGGAGAGGTGTGGGGACATTTTCTTAAACAATAATTGATGCATGTGGGCCCAACTCACCTAGGGCAGCACCTGCCCTGTGCAGGTGGTTACGGGTGTGTAGGAAAACAAGCTGCGAGGAGCAAGCCAGTGAGCAGCACTCCTCATGGTCTCTGCATCTGCTGAGCACAATCGCCTTTCTGCGCTCTGTGCGCTACCATACAGTTACGGAGCTGCTTCAGGCTAGGGGCTGGAGGTTGAAACATACAGATACACAGAGACACACAGACAGGAAGGGAGACAGCACAAACAGAGAGACAGCAACACGGACCTCTAGTCACTGGTAAGAAGCCCTTTATTCAGTAGCACCATGGAGGCTTATATACCCAACAGTCAGGTGGGCCAACAGGTGAAAACCTTATCCTCTGATCCTCAATGCAAGACAACACATGCTTGTGAAGCAGAGCTGGTAAACAACTTTGACACAGCTTTTAGTAACTCAAATCAGACATAAAGATCTTTAGCAGGGAAGAGAAGCTGGAGGCCAGGACTCCAAATGGTCCCAACAGAGAGGGAAAGGGGGGGGAGGTTTGAAGGTCACTGAATACAGAAACCACAGAGAGAACAGCCCTAGTGAGGCTCAGATCGGCCATGCTGAGGAGACGAATATTAAAAAAACAGTCAACTTCACCTAGAAATCTGGCCTCTAGGGCACCTGGTTCAGACGATTGAAAGATTTTCCTCTTAGCCCAGAAGGGTAGTCCATATCCCTCACTCCAGATCTCTGTCTGGTTCAGTCTATCCCAGTTATCAACAGGGTACATTTGCACAAGGGGAATTTTCACGAAAAGAGAGCTGAATGCCACTCCCACCATGTGCACACACAGACACACTCCACAGCACTTAGCACAGACATGTCTGTTTTCTTGCTCTTGGCAACACCCCCTAGCGAGCAGCACACACAGAGAGGCACGTGATGATTGGATAAAGTGGGACACTAACCCAGAGGTTAGAAAAACCTGTAACATTCCTCCTCGCTGACTACAGGGCCAAGCAACTCTCCTAGAACTAAGGACTTCTCTGTCTGCGGCCCTGGGTAGGATGGTGAGTCCAAAGAGAACGAGCTCGATGCAAAACCAGGCAGAGGGAGAGCGCATGCATGTCCGCACAGGGTACAGTGTGAGTTACAAATGACTGTCCCTTTCTTTCCCCTTTGTAGAAAGGTATACAAACTGCAGGGCCATGCAAAGGGCAGAGGACATGGTCCTACACAAAGCAGACGGCACTGGGTGACAAGGGTGAGAACGGGCTTCCCTGTCCTGGGCCATCAAGTGGCCTGCCTCTCTATCAGCCCATGCAGTTGGACAGACATTGTGAGAGAACAGCTCGGAGGACAGCATCATCTGCTAACCTTTGCTCCAGTCCCGTATGCGTCCTAGTAGACTGACTGAGCGTGGGCCAAAACTAATGTTTTTTCTCTTGCTTGTGGATGGGGTGCGGGAGGGAGAGAGAGAGAGGAGCCACGATGGTGACTGGGTGTCAGTACCATCTTTGGCACCTCCTTGGTCATCCTGTCTGATGTCAGCTTTCTGCCCATCCTACCTGCCTCCTGCCCATCTGTAAGCACTTCTGGAGACCTGTTTAATGTCCTTTGCTGTGGCATATGCGAGTGGACTCGGGGAACCTGGAAAACCAGAGCTGCTTTTTTCCTGCAGGGAGGGGGAAAGGTGCCTCTTTTCCAGTGGGGGATTACAAGCTGCTTAAGGGGATTGTGATATACTGAGGCACCTTAGAGGGAAGGCAGAGGTCTGGGCTTGGCTTCCCTGTAGGCTTGGCAGGAGTAGAGCGTTTCCTCTCCATTTCCTGGCTAGCCTGAGTCCACTCTAGGCCAGGGAGGCTGCAGGTGCAGCAGGAGGGCCTCAGCTGGGCCACCCAGTTACATCCTTGGAATTGGAACCCCCTCTGCTTCTTTTCATCTCTTCACAGGTTCAGGGCAGCAGGCAGAGGTCTACAGCCATCTCTGGGGCCTGCTCCCCAAATCTGTACTTCTTAAGCTTGTAACTGCATGAAGCGAAGAGGTTCACAGCAGGGTAGGCTGTGGGCCGCTGGTGGGCTTCCCTTCCCTGGAATAAAATAGCCCCAACTGATTTCAGAAAACCAGAAGTCGAACATTACAAAGACAGAGTGTGGAGCCAGTCTTGGGCTAGGGCCCAACCAACTTCTCATCTGCCCCTCCAGGAGCTCAGGCGACACCCCACGCACCTGCACAGAGGACCAGCTGCCCAAACAGACTGACCAGGGGTTCCTGGAAGCTCAAAGGAAAGGAAAGATGGGGGCATGCAGAGGCCCTCCAGGTGGGTGGGATGGGAGGAGATGGCTGGGAAAGGAAGCAAAAGCATGAGGCTTTAGCAGGAGGAAAGTGAGCTGTATTCTGAGAACTTGGAAACATGCGCCGCCCTGAAGCCTCTGGGCTGTGAAAGTAGGCCAAACCCATCCTTCTTCCCTGATGACCACAGACCATCTAAATACTTCCAGATGTCCTTGAGGGCCATATAGAGGACAGCAAGTGCAGCTTGGACAATACAGAGAGAAAGCCCATCTCTTAGGAGAGGGGAGCTGCAGATAGAGCCACCAAGCTGCACAAAGAGAGCAGGGAGCTAAGGACTAGATTTTAGAATTGTTTTCTGGGAGACAACCCCCTCCCAGCCACTGTCCTTGATCTGCCTCTGGTCCGCTTGCTCCAGACCATCCTCTGCAGTCACTATCTCCAAAGTCCACCAAAATGCCTTCACCCCAATAATGTGCCTAGCAACTGTAGGGGCCAGGATTCTTGTTAAATCCAAGCAAGGACACAGGCATTCCCTTAGGCATCGGCCCATCCTCTCACTGTACTTGTGCAGGGTGGGGAGGAACCATTCCTAGTGGAATATATAGAAATGGCTCCCCAGCAGGCTTCCACATGGCATGCCAGGGCTCCTATAGGCTGACAGGTTGTGATGAGGCCAGTGGCTCTGCAACCAGTCCTCTGTGACAGGTCATGGTGAGGTCAATGACTGCATCCAGCCCTCAGTGGCCATGTGCTCAGCTCTTCATGGAGCTTGCTAACCCCTCATCTCCATTCCCAGAGACATCTGCAATCCCCACCCTGGCACTGTAGGGCCAAAGTGTCCCTGTCAGACCAGGACTCTGGGGAGATAAGGCACAGTGAGCCGACGCTGCTGGAAGTCAGCCTGCTTCAGGCCAGAGAGGCCTCCTCTCATCTAGAATATTTGCCTTAATTCAGTTTGTGTAATTAAGAAAAATCCACAACTGGTCCTGACAAGAGCAGGGCAAGCAAGTAATCAAACAATTATTCCACGTCCTGCTAATACCAGTGTTAGTTGCTCTCAAGAAAGAGGAAGCAAAATGGATTAAAATTAGGGGTGATTTTCTTTCCTCCTTTTCCTTCCAGATCCTCTTTGCAGTGGAGAATGCGGCTTTCGTGACTGGTGAAGAGGACAGAATGAACCTAAAGCGTGACACTCTCCCGGTCACCCTGGAAGAGAGCCTGGGACTTCAGGGGAGTGCTTACCTCCTTGGGGTAAAAAGGCACTGGACTCTATGGATGGCACAGGGTAGGAAGGGTGACCAGCTCTAACTCTCAGGCCACATGCCAGTGACCAATCAGCTGGCTGATGGTGCCCAAGTCAAAATCAAAGATAAAGTCCTCGTTCCCGGGCTTGTCTTGCTTCTCTGTATCTCTCTCTCTCTCTCTCT
>JAQHUG010000063.1:646614-678988 GCA_028555095.1 Dicrostonyx torquatus
TGGGTCTCCCCCCACCAACCCCACAGCGTCTCTGGTTCTCACCAGAGGCATTCATGCTGTCCCCTACTTACCCCACCCCAAGATAAGTACATTTGGGGTCAGGAAGAATGCAGTGTCCTCTGAGACCACCACTCTCCCCTACTCCGAAGAGCTGCAGGGATGCATGGCTCTAAATGCATTGGGTCTAAACGGACACACACAAAATACAGAATTTCAGTCTTGCCTGAAGACCACAGACAAGGCAGACGAGTGAACAGCCAAGCATAAAAGCTGTGCCCCCACACACACACCCCAGCACACGTCTGTGACCTGTGTGCCATTCAAAGAGCATGGGACATGAGAGTGAGATGGGCCTCGGTTCAATTCTTATCCCATGAGCTACATGTGCTTGGGGTTCTCACTCTTCTCTACGTGGGTCCTCGTCTATACTGGGAATGGTGTAGACACTGGGAACAGTACAACCTCTAGGGATTTGGCATCATATGCATAGACAATGGCCTGTGACAAAATCCTAACTACCTAGACAAGTGCACTCCACACAGTAGCTGTTGTCACAAGTTCCAGCCCAGAGGAGCAGCTTCCTGAGGCCCTGCCCTGCTCTCACCCCACCTCCCTCCAGCTCTGGTAATTAACCCCCCTGACTAGCATTATATGCAACAACTTTTAAGATGTTGGTATTTTCTATACTTAAAAAAAAACCCACAGATATTTCTTTTTCAACCTCTCACTTCAATATGATAAGGCTTTTCTCTGTCACTTAAATCACAAGTAAAGGATGCTGCCTCCAATCAGAACCTTAACAAACCAAGTATCTTCATGCTCCCTTTAAGGGGAGGAGGTCGTTGTTTTTGAATGAATTTAAAAAAAAATGTGTTCCCACAGTAATACCTCTTCCATCTATAGCAATGTCAAGATGGGAAACAGCCAGAAAAGGACCCGATGGGACAGAATAGGTGTCATTCAGACCACACACTCACGTGGGAGAATTACCCGAGTGCTAATCTCAGGTTATCACTAAGTACCTGATAACTGTTAGTTTGCACAAAGCCTAATAATACACTTGTCAGGCTCATGCAGTTTAGAAATAGCAGACTGGCAGTGGGGGTGGGGTGGGTGGGGACTGCTGTTCCAGCAGGATCTGTGACAACACTGAAAAGTGACAAGTCACGGCCTCGTCATGAAGACAGAAAAAGCGTTAATTTGAAAGTTGCTTAAGTTGGCTGAGAATGTAACTCAGTTGGTAGAGGGCTTGCCCGGCAGGCATGAAGCCCTGAGCTGAACTCCAGCACCTCAGATACAGGGTGTAGTGGCACACACCTATAACCCCAGCACTAGGGAGGTCGAGGCAAGAAGAACCAGATGAGTTAAGGTCAGTCTGGGATACTAGAAGCCATCTTTTTTAGTTAGGTGCATAAGTTACACATTTAAAATATACACACACACAGGAGCTGGGCAGTTTGGTAAAGGGGAAACAGCCCTCGGCTCTCCACCCCCTGGCCTCCACCCTTCTTGGGTTCCCCTATATCTCTCTTGGCCTGCTTCACTTCCTGCCACCTCCCTCCCCACCAGTGTCCCACTCTACCAATTGAATTCCCCTCACCACATAGCTCCCTCCTGGGGATCTACCTGAACCCCATCACTCTGGCTTGGCTATAATCTATGTGCCACGGGGCTGAGCCCCGTGGGTCTCCAATGGGAAGAGTGCCTCACAAGTCTGCCCAGCTGGGAAGCATGGGTTGAGCAACAGCAGAATGGGTCCTGCCTTCTCCAGCAGGCACGGACATGCATGCTACAGGGACCCTCACACACAGGGAAACATCAGAGAACTGATAACCGTGCACTCCTGGGAAGGCTTGTGCCCCCCTCCTTCTTCCACACGCCCTCAGTAAGTAGAAGAGCTTACTTTGTCCTGGCATTCCCAAGAATGGGTGGAA
The DNA here is from genome assembly GCA_028555095.1 of Dicrostonyx torquatus. Classification (NCBI taxonomy): domain Eukaryota; kingdom Metazoa; phylum Chordata; class Mammalia; order Rodentia; family Cricetidae; genus Dicrostonyx; species Dicrostonyx torquatus. The sequence continues at coordinate 648,549 of JAQHUG010000063.1, forward strand.
CTAGGTGGAAGGGAAGGAGGCTCTGCCAACACTGTCATCTATGCAAGGCCTAGCTTTCCCTTATTCTGCTGTGTGGAACAGTGAAGGGCAAAGGCCAGGAATGCCCAGGATCACTTTTGTCCCACTTCTTGAAAGTATCTCCCAAGGGCAGCCAAGGGAAGGAATGACCGGCCTGTCTCTTCCAGCCCCTAATCTTCATAACTGAAAGTTCTTCCTTTGGGGGGCAGAGTCCCTTCCCCACTCTCAGCCATTTCTGCTCTGAACTGAAGTCAGCTTGCTTCTTCCTTCCTTCCTTTCCTTCCCTTTTTTCTGTTTTCAAGACAAGGTCTTACTTTGTAACCCAAGTTGGCCTCAAATTTGCCATCCTCCTGCCTTAGCCTCTCCAGTGCTGAGGCTACAGGCACGCACCACAACATGCTGTTGTTTCAAGTGGACTTTTCCAAAGAAGGGGAAGAAGTTGAGGAAAAAGCTTGAGAAAGTAAATGCTTCTTTCATCCTGAGGAGACTAGGTGGCTGAAGCAGGCACACCTGAAAGCCACTGCAGAGTGGAGCTGGAAGGCAGGAGAAGGGTTGGAATGGACAGCAGAGTTAACCCTGCTGTGGAGAAGTTCAGCTGACCACTGAGGCTCCCCAGGAACTTACAGGTGTCTTGGGGTCCAGGCACCTCTGTGTCTAGGATACTCTACCTCTGGCCCTGCAGTACCAATGCATCCAGCCATCTGTTGTCTTCCTACACAGAGCACTGGCAGATGTGTGCCCATTACCATGGCAACCAGCTCTCCCAGTACCTGGAGAGCAGGTCCCAGCAGTACTGGGGCTCTTGAGTGATTTGTAAAATGCCCCTCCAGGCTGAAAGCAAGGAGGACTGACACTTTCCAGCTGCACAGACCTGCAAGGCCAGTGTGGGACTCTACTCAGGAAAGTTATACGCAGCCATCCCAGGGCATAGAGAGGTCACATTGGGGTCTCCTTGACTGAAGCCACATAGGGTCCAGGAAGGGACCCAATCCTCCATGATTTTTGCAAGGAGATGTCTGAACAATATGTTATTACCATATTCACCACATTCTAGTGCTCACAACCCAGGCATGCCCCAGCTCCAGACCACCTAATACATAGGTCACCCCCAAGTGTCACTTTTATCCCAACACCTGGGAGCATCTCAGAGTACACCTAATGGTGATGGCATTCACACCACCCAAAATTCACACTCAATCCTGATCCCAGGTCCTTGCCATTCTACTCTCCCCATCGTTGTCCTCATGCCAGTTTTCTGTCCCCACCCTACGTTTCTGGCCCTGCATTCTTCTTTGCTCCTATGGCCCTGGCTTTGCCTGATAGTCGCCTCTTCAGCAAGCCCTGTATGTAACTATGAGGTTACTTCCCTCATAGTAACCTTCTCTGCCACAATTCTGGACATTAAGTGGCCACCTGCAGATGGGTGCACATCTCTAGCTTACAGAGGCTTGCCAAGTGGAGACCTTTCTCCTCCATTAGGCTCTGGAAGGCTACATGTGACCGGAACCTGCACAGAACCCATCACCCATCTTCTCACATCTTATCCCTTAGACATAAGTGCCCCAGTTTCCCTTCAAGAATCCCTATAGGCAGGTTCAGGGGAGCAAGTGATTTCTGGGCCTCCTCCAGGCCACTGCAGCTTCTGGGATAAGGTGGGGATCAGTGGAGAAGCATTGTACAAAGCATATTTCTATGCTGTAAAGGGAAAACTCTCTAGAGAGTCTGGGTACCAAAAACTAGATGTGAAGGGTTGAGTAACCAGCAGCTGGGCATTTTTTTTACATTGCTTATGTGGTAAGGTGAGCAAGCTCCGGCTATGTTGGCTTAAAGACAGTACCTCACCAAAGTCAGTTCACCTATTTCTTTTTCACTTTGGAGAAACATGGCTGCACACTTGCCTTGCAAGCTTGACAGTCTCTGCTTGGGTCCAAAGAACCCAGGCACAGCTGGAGACAATAGCACGCACATCTGTAACCCCAGTGCACCCTCATGAAAGATGGGAGACAGAAACAGAGAATCACTCAAAGCCTGCAGGCCAGTTAGCCTGGGTGTGCAGCCATACACACGAGATCCATTTCAAACAAGGCAGATGCCAAGAACCAGGGCTGAGGTCTTTGATCACTACAGGTGTGCCATAGCATGTGCATACTCACCCTCACTGGGGAACACACGAAAAGGGAGGAAGGGAGGGAGGGAGGGAGGGAGAAGACACACTTCTATAGAAAAACATTAGACTAGTATAAGTCCCACGTTGTGTTTCTACTGTACTGGGGAAGCCTGGGAGCCATGGATATTTCTGGATGGCACCTGTGTGTTAAAATGTCTCAGCCTGCTATGGGGTATGGAGAGAGTACCACCTGAAGTAGACTCAACACCTTAGTTCTTGCTTTGCTTCTGTAAGTTAATTCTATTTTTAAGTCGTGGTTTAAAACACAAAACCTAACCTGAAACTTACCCTCTTAGCATATTTTGAAGCAGCCAACATGGCTCTGCACATTATGCCCCCACATCCCTTTTCTAGTTCTCCTGATGGGTGTACGTCTTTGAGAAATGCCTCAAATTCTCTGTACAAGGAACTGGCTCACAAAATCAGCTCCTTCTATTTCAGCTGTTTGTGCCCTAAGGCCAAATATGAAAGCCAAGGTCATATTGGAATAGCCGAGAATCACCAGCGCGGCAACCTCCGCTGTTCCTTACCACACAGCATATTTGCATATGCTGGCTCAGGGGGACACCATGAAAGGCTGGGTCAGCATGAACAGCCCCAGTCCACCATGTGGTCCCCTGCACATGCCAGAGAGGACACACAGCCCTCCTCTGCCAGAAGAATTGACTACATATCAGGAGGCCCTGGGGCACAGCTCAACAAAAAACAAAACAAACAAAACCCAAAAACAAAAACAGGATTAGAATCCGAGCAGGTGGAAGACTTGACACCCAAATGGAAACTGTGGGCCTGGATTCCACCTTCCTCTTTAACTCGGCGGCAGCTCCCCCATCCTTGGCTGGGCTTTCTCATCTGGAGCACAGGATGCAGTAGACCCACGCATGCCTGCTTGCCCTGTTGGTGGGAATGTGAACTGGCCTGATCCTTTTGTACAGCCATTTGGCAATATGTGTCAAAAGCCTTCAAAGTCTTTGACCCAGTAATTCCACTTCTGAGAATCTTAAGGAAATCGTCCGAAATAAGGAAAAAGCTTTAAATGCAAAGACCTTTATCTCAGTACTATTTATAAAAGACGTACCCCCCCAAAAAAGAAAAAAATGATAACACACTGAAGGCTAATAATAGGAAGAGGTTGGTTAAACTACAGTATAGCAAATCTACTTAATGAAATATTTTGAAACTATTTAAAAGAATGTAACATCAACAAAGAGGGAGAGGGAAGTGGGGTGTTTGTTGTTTGTGCTGCTTTTGAAGGGGGTGCTCTTCTGAGCTATGGGGGAAACAGAAGATTAAACGGCTGATGTTGCATATCTAAAGATAATTTCATTTTTGCATTTATTTATTGGAAGAGGCACCATCACACAGGCACGTGGAGTCCAGAGGACAATTTACAGAAGTCAGTTTTCTCCTTCTACCATAGGGGTCCTGGGGAAGGTCGTTAGATTTGGTGGTAAGCGCCTTTACTTACTGAGCCATCTTGCCTTAGTCTATAGATAATTTGGGGGAAGGCGGGAGTTGAGACAGGATTTCTCTGTGTAACAGCTCTGGCTGTCCTGGAACTTGCTTTATATAGACCAGGCTGCCCTCAAACTCACAGATCCTCTGCCTTTGCCTCCCAAGAGCTAGGATTAAAAGCTTGCTTCACTATGCATGGCTCTAATTTTTTTTTTCTTTAGAGAAAAAAAGTGCTTCCTTTCTGTGGGGACACATAGGCATACATATTCACAAAAGTCAGAGGGCAGTCCTCCATTGTGTTCCTAACAACTATTCAGAGGGATGGGACCACGAACTGTTTTCTTCACTCTGTTTCTAACAATGAAACAAGCCAGGAGGCCTAGCTACTTGAAAGGCTAAGCCAGGAGGCTTTCTTGACAGCAGAACAACTCCTGGGCAATACAGCAAGACCCTCGACTCAAAACAATCAAACAAGTAAAAATGGGCATGGATTTTAAAACATACACAGCAATAATCCCGTACTTGAGGCTTCCCAAAAGTTCCTCAACACGTGGCAGATCTGGGTGGTTGACCAGGTGGTGGTGGGGCTCCTGTGCTGAGCCCAGGTAACAGCTGGCTTGACCAGGAAAGCACCTGGGGCTCCTCAGCTGCAAAGAAGCCCTAGGAGACCAGGTTCCAATGTTTCTGTCCAGCCTACACTCTAACCCCCCAACACCCTAAGTACCTTACATTCTAACTTAAGAACAATTGCTTCTCTCTCTCTCTCTCTCTCTCTCTCTCTCTCTCTCTCTCTCTCTCTCTCTCTCTCTCTCTCTCTCTCTCCAGGGTCTGTAGCTTTAGCTGGCCCAGAACTCACATGCAGACCAGGCTAGCCTTAAACTTGCAGCCATCCTCTTGCCTTTGACTCCCAAGTACTGGGATTCTAGGCATCAGTCACCACTCCCGGCTTGAACATCGATTTTAACTCTTATTCACTGGAGGTCACTCAGTGGCAAGGGAAAGGAAGGTCATCCACCTGAGTGGATCTTCATGCTCTGACCTGGGCCTCTGTATAAGACTGTGGGAAGAAAGGACAAGAGTGTCACAGTAGTTCTGCAAACAGTAGGGACAAAATGGTTCCAGCCCTCTTCGGTCAGCAATTATCTGACTGGCCCAGAAAACCTTGCCTGTCTGAAGGAAAAACAAAACACAACAACACACACACTCGCCCTTCAGAAACCTCTGAAAAGATTCACATGTAACCTACAGTGCCCATTCCAGAGTCTTCAAGCAATGAATGCTCCCATGTTACATTTCACTGAAGGCCTGACCAGGGTAGAGCAGGGATAGAGAGAGAGTTTTTAAGGGACGGGATGCTCTTCCATGGCCAGGTCCAGGTGGCTCTCAGAGCTTCATAGTAGCACAGTTAGGGGGAAATGCGCAAAAGGGAAGCACTTCCCATAGCTGGACCTGGGGCCACAGCAGCTCTTGCTGCTCTAAGAATGGAGATCAGCCTCGGGCCGCGGGCTCAAAGGGGGGTCAGATGGACAAAGAGGAGGCAGAACCATGCAGTTATCATGGGATGTGATGGATGCCTGAACGGCCAGCAGCACCTTTTAAGGTCGATGGCAAGGAGACAGCCCTCCACTCTAAACACTGCACTTGGGCCAGGCCCAGAAGTAGAATGCCACGCTGCAGAGCATGGCCCTCACCCAGAGTGACTATTCTTGGGATCAAATCTGGCTGCCTGACAGCACTGGACCTTGGTGGGTGTGAAGGCCATGCACTGACAACACTGGCAGGCAAAAGAGTTACACAGACACTCTCTATCTGAAGGAGAATAGGCTCAAAACATCTGAGTTTTCCCTTCGATATGAAGCAGATATGTTGCAGTTATAATTAAAGATGGCAATAATAAAGGGAGGAAGAGATCATAAAACAGTCACTACTGATGTCGAAGACGATGACATCAAAAGATGCCTTTACAGATAGTTTGGGTCCAGGTCTGGTGAGCCGGTCTAAAGTAGGACAGACTAGTAGCACAAATTTAGAACCAGAAAGACCCATGTTTGAGTTATGGCCGCACCACTTGAAGCTTAGGGGACCTGGACCTGTCTCCTTGTTGGTGAAATGGTACAGATACTGAGCCAATAATGGGAGGAAGTAGTTCCTGGTTCCATCCTCCTACAGATGCCACCTTCCCCCTCTTTGCACTGACTGATAGACTAACCAATCACTCAGGAGTGCCCACAGGATCCCTGCCATCTAGGAAACAAGAGTGAACTCTGGGTAAGGTGTGGTGGCTCATCCTGCAGCTCAAGCACTTGGGAGGCTGGGACAACGGGACTGCCAAAAAGAAGGCCAGCCTGGGCTACACAACAAGGCTGTCTCAAAACAAAGCGAATGAAAGAAAAGGGGGAGGGGAGGGAAGGGGAGAAGAATTCTGGAGGCCAGGTTCTCCTAGCCTGTGGGGCCTCTCCTCACACAGCCACTCAGCACAGACCTCAGTCACTCTTCCCCACGTGTCCCATCATATCATGCTTTTCTGTCCCTTCGACTTTCAACCCCATCGCCTTTGGAATCCATATCGCCCTTCAGGCCGTTGGCATCTCTCCAGCCAGAGGACATTGCTCTCTGCTGCTGGCCTGCCTGTCACTGAGTATGGGCAGCTGTTCACAGATGCACACCCTTCTGCCTTTAGCAAACCCTTTGCGGTTGGCTGGTGGCCAAGAAAAGGGTAAAGACGCAGGCTCCTCCCTCAAAACACCTGAACTCCAAAGAGGACACCCTGATAAGCCCATCAGGAAACACTGTACCAAACTGAGCCCAGAGCACTGCAGGTGAGGCCAATAAGCACCACACGAGTTTCAGAACCGCCAGGCCACACTCACCGGGGGCTAGGTAAGGGGGTGAGTCTAGCAGACTAAACACACTGGTTAATAAGCACCAAGCAAGTACCCAAGGGCTAAGACCGCAAGACCTAAAAGCAGCAAGGTAGCAAGGTTTCTGCCTTCCTAGATACCTGGTTTGAGCAGACACAAGAATGGACATGGCCCACCTTGAGCTGCTGGCCAGTTCAAAACATCAAGCAGGGGCCCTTTGACCCTGGCTTCAGCCCCTGTCTAGTACCTCCCAACCCACAGGGGAACAGCCTGCAGGGTCCTGAGACAGGCAGTCAGCCAAGTCCCCTCCTGTGTCAGGGCCTGGCTCCTTCTGGCCCCTCTGACCAGCAGTGTTCTGGAGAGAAGAATTTGCACTATGCCCAGAACAAACACTTGCATGGGCACGGGAGGGGGGAAGCAGCTGGGAGAAGAGTGGGAGGCAGCTAGTGGAGGAGAGGAAACTGGGAGTGCCTCAGACCAGGACACTAGCTAGCCCTCAGAGGCAGTATGTGTTGTCATGGACGCCGAGTTCAGGGCCTAGGAATTTTTGATCAGATGGAACAAGATGAGAAAACCACAAAGCTGCGGCCCTCTATCGTGGTCTAGCAAGAAGACAGACCTGGGGAAAGTCAAGCCTGAGGCAGGGGCACAGGCCAAGGCTGGAATCCCTCCACTGTCTCATTCCTCTTTCCAGAGCTCGGAAATAGGCCCTCTCTGTGCAGGCTGACCAGGGTGCTTGCCTTGGGGGTCTCAGCACCCAATTCTGTATCTTAGTTTCCCTACATCCCTTGGGAGCATTTATACTTCCCATCAGTGCCTTAGATGCTGTCTGAGAATATAGACGCATGGGGTGGGGGGTGTGTGTAAGGCAACAGGGAGCTAACTTTCCAGAATTTGCTGCCCTTCCCCACACACAGGTGCACATGCTCTCCAGACCTAGCTTTCCCCAGCTGTGGCCTTAATTCTCCTGCAAAGAGACTCAGGCCCTTATCCAGTCTGAAGCAGCCTGGTCTCCATGCTCCTCCCACAGCCCTGGGTTAAGGTTCCCACAGCTGGCAACAAGGGCAGCAGACGACTTGTCTCTGGCCACAGAACCTCATCTTCAAAGTCTTTACTCTATTGGGAAGTGTCTTTGTTTATTTTCTATTACTATAACAGAATAACTAAGACAGCAATAGCAACAACAACAAAGAAAAGGCTATTCAAGTTTTCGCTTATGGAGGTGGGAAATTCAAGATCAGGCAACCCCGTCTTGTGAGGACCTCATGCTGTTATAATTCATGGCAGAAAGAGAAAGGAACCCAGGGAAAAGGCAAAGCACAGAAGGCAACCCCCACCCTGTTACAACATCCCACTCTGGGGGTCACAAATCCAGCCGAGGAAGAACTGTTGCATCAAGACCCACCTGATGTGAGTTCAGGCGACGTCAAGACACAGTTCAACCCAGAAGTATAGAAAGGCCTCCAGACCTAGAGTCTCTTCAGACAGGGAGGGATGCTGCCCCTTTACCTCCACTTCAGAACCTGTCAGAGCCATGGAAGCCAGGACGGGGCGGAGCAAGAGACACACCGATGCCAGGCCACAGTAGGGTGACATTCAGGTCACCACCCACTGTGTACTTACAGGGTGACACTCAGCTCACTGCTAACAGACCATTAGTGACACCATGGCCACCCTTATGAATGAAAGCATTTAATTGGGGCTGGCTTAAAGTTCCAGAGGTTTAGTCCATTATCCTTGTGGCAAGGAGCATGGTGGCAGGCAGACATGATAGCTGAGAGTTCTACATTGGGATCCACGGGCAGCAGAAAGAGAGAGACTTTGGGCTGGTGTGAACTTCTGAAACCTCAAAGCCCAGCCCCAGTGACACACTTCCTTCAATGAGGCCACACCCACTGGCACACTTCCATTCTTTTCGTTGGCTATGCCCTGATGGCTAGCATCTGGCTGACCCTGAAGGAGCTGGCTGGTTCATAGAGAGAGCAAATGCCTTGTCTGTGAGTATACTTCTTATAGCAGGCCAAACAAGCTGGAGACCACCTTCTTATCACCCCCTTCTATTAAGGAGTCTTCAATGGGCAATGTAGCCTAGTGGTGGCATTCTTGCCCAGCATGAGCACCACTGGAATTTCTGTATTCCACTCCCAGCAGCACAGGGGAGGCGGAGGGGGGGGAGAGAAAAAGAAGGAGGAGGAGGGAGGGAAGGGAGGGAGAGAGAGATGGAGGAAGGGAGGAATGGAGGGAGGGAGAGAGAGAGAGATAGAGGAAGGGAGGGAGGGAGAGAGGGAGGGATGGAGGAAGGAAGGAAGGAAGGAAGGAAGGAAGGAAGGAAGGAAGGAAGGAAGGAAGGAAGGAAGGAAGGAGAGTCCCTGGCCTCTACTCACTCCCACCCTAAAGACAGGTACCAGACAACCAGCAAGTTGCAAGCATTCAAGTCAACTGAGCCTACCCCTGCAGGGACTGTGCTTTGGGCACTCTTCCCTTAACCTTCATCTGGCCCCGCTCAAGAACATACTGTCCACCATCCTAGCAAGGTATTTATGAGAACATCTTTCCCTAGCTACAATTTCTGAGGGACCAAGAACCCTTTCCATTCTAGGTCAAAATGTCTCATTGGAAGCCTTCTTCCCTCACGGCTAGAGACATGTTTGGAGTTGAGTCACATTTCCAAGGACAGAGCACCCCTTTCTGTGAACGTGACACCGGTTACTTCTCTATTGGTGTGATGAGATACCATGACCAAGGCAACTTGTAGAAGACAGAGTTTACTCAGGGCTTACAGTTTTGGGGCTTGAGTTCATGACCATCGTGGTCTAAAGCATGGCAGTGGGCAGTCAGGCATGGTGCTGGAACAGCTGAGAGCCTACATCTTGAGATAACTGCTAGGCAGAGAAAGCTAACTGGTCAAGCTGTGGGTTTTTGAAACCTCAAGGCCTGCCCCTAGTGACACACTTCCTCCAACAAAGCCACACCACCTAATCCTTCCCAAAGAGTTCTACCAACTAGGGACCAAGTATTCAATACAAGCCATTCCCATTCAAACCTCCACGACACCCTTCCAGCTGGTCCTCCACACAGAACACCACCCTACTCTGTCCACCTAATCCCTTAAGGGCATGACTCAGTCCCAGCTCTGACCACCATCTCCCACCTTCCCAAAATGCCCTACGGCGCTCATATTTCTCACTGCAGTATGCTCTTTCAAGGTTCCCTCTTCAAACACCAGCACACTTTAGCACCTAACTTCAGCAAGTGGATCGCTCTGACTACCTTCAAGAATGTAGTAACAGAAACAGTGTGCTAACTCCATATAATGGACTGCCAATCCTAAGAAGAAATGAAGGGCCAGTTTATGTCACGGTATGAATGAACTTCAAAAATATTATGCAAGGTGAGGGGCTGGAGAGATGGCTCAGTGATTAAGAGAATATACTGCTCTTGCAGAGAACCTGAGTTCAGTTCCCAGAACTCCAGCTCCACGGAAAGCTATGACCTCTTCTGGCCTCCATGGACACTGCACTCATGTATACAAACTCATACACATACTTATAATTAAAAGTAAAGATAATATTTTTAAAATATGCAAAGTAAAAGAATCCAGATACAAAAGACACAAATTACATGATTTCACTCATGTTAAAGAGTCATAATAGGACTCTTTAACATGGTAATTTGAAAATAATTGGCCCCTGACAGAAAGTGGCATTATTAGGTATGGCTATGGCCTTGTTGGGGTAAGTATGTCACTGTAGAGGCAGGCTTTGAGAGCTCATATATGCTCAAGCTATGCCTACAGTCTCAGAACACTTCCTGTTGCCTGCATATCAAGATGTAAAACTCTCAGCTCCTTCTTCAGCACCATTTCTGTCTGCATGCTGCCATGCCCCACCATGATGACAATGGACTAAACCCTTAAACTGTAAGCCACCCCATTAAATATTTTCCTTTATAAGAGTTGTCGTGGTCATGGTATCTCTTCACAGCAATAGAAACTCTAAGACACCATAGAAACAGAAAACAAACTAATGTGAGAAACAGCAAGTACTAATGGGTATAGGATTTTCTTTGATGGTAATAAAATTGTTTAGGATTAGCTGGAGATACTGTTGAACATTGTAAATGTAGCACATACCACTGAATTATAGTTTTAAATGGTTAAGCCTCTGTTAAATGAATTTCACTTCAGTTGTTGAAAAAAATGATCTCAAATAATGGATCAATTATATACAGAATATAACAGACATGTAAAATGGAATGAAATGTAGCCTGGAATAGTGCAAGGAACTCTGAGCCTACTACAAAACCATCAACCCCCAGTTGTGTGTTCAGTGAGTAGGAAACACTCAGCAATACATGGCACAGCACCTCCATGGGATGCTCAACTCACAGGAGCATGGCTGCAACACGGATCTTCATCTCTGCTGTGTGATTTGAACGGAATGACGTAGGAACATGAAGATGTTCATCTGGGTACTCGGCAAGTAAATTAGTATGCAGATTGCTAAAATTTTAATACAAAGCAGCGTGCTAGGTGTGATGGGGCATCCACGGAATTTAAGCACTGGGCAGAGGAGCAGAGGCAAGAGAGAAGGATTTTCACAAGTTCAAGGACAGCCAGGGCTACGGAGTGAGACTCCATAAATCATCTACAATTTACATATGTGAGATGTAACTGTGAAAATAAAATACAGAGTGTACTTGGAGAGCTAGCTGGTGTTTTAAACTAGAACCTGCTTCTAGAGAAAGTGCTGCCTATTACCATCCTGCAAAACCTGTGATATTCCCTTCTCCATTCAGCCCTCACTGGAGTTCATAACTGTTTCACCATAACTTGAGCAGAATGACTTAGCCCCGACTTCCTCTGTATGCCAGGGACTGTGCTGGGCGCCATGGGGCTCCAGAAATGGGTAAGAGTGAGTCCCTTTTCCCAGGCAATGTGCCATCGATATGAGTACCATAAAACCAAGCAAAATGTGAAAAAGAACAGACAACCCACAAATGTCAGTCCTTAGGGTGGCCACTAGGGAAGACATTCTTGGGACCAAGATGTGTGGCTTCTCCAAGTGGAAAAAGTGTTTCCTGCCTAGCTACACCCCCTATCCTCACGTGGCTCCCTAACACAGATGGTTACCAGCAGCCCCTGAGGACAGGCAGACTTCCAGTCTCTACCTGCTCTGACCCGGAGAATCAGAAACTCTGGGGTAGGACCCACTGGTACTGAGTATGGCTTCCCTGCCCTCCCCTACATCCTTCACAAGGGCCCAGTAAAAATGAGGTGAAAATTGTTCAAGAGGATGCTCTTCATGGGAGAACCTGCCGGGCCCTTGTTGGATGAGCTGAGAAAATTCCCCAAGGCCGGATAGGCTAATCCATCCCCTGGATACAGATTAACCTTCCCTCTCCACCAACCTGCTGGCCTGGGAAAGGCAAACACCTGCTCGGGAAAAGCAATAATAAAATCTACTGCCAGGATCCCTCCTCAGTTGCCCTACCCCTGCAGAGGTACTCCCATGGGGTGTGGCTCTGTAGTCAGGAGGTCCCCTGCAGGAAGCAATGGAGCTGACACAGCCCTCTTTCCTTGGCCCCAGTGTATAAACCCAGCAGGAGGTCCCTATTTGCCCTCAGAACTGGAAGGAGGAAGGAGAGGGTGGGAGGGAAAGAGAGAGGGAGAAGATGGATGGGGGCTGGAACCTAGCTCATCACCCCAAGGACAGCAGAGTGACTGGGACTTTCCTTTCTAGAACTCCCCAGGAAGCAGCTCACAAAGGCTCCCAGGGCAACTCCACCCCTGGAAAAGCTTCCCTTCCACCCCCTCCACTCCCTTCACCAGCTCCTTCCCAAAGGAGCAGCCTGGGACAAGCGCACCTCCCAGGGTCATCCAGGAACAGCGGGGGCTGTATCCAGAGCGAACTGTCTGTTTAGGAAGAGTTCTCCCACTGTTATTCTAGGGTCCTTGGCCACACCCACCCACCTCCTATTAGCTGGGTAAAAACCAGGGTGACAGCACACGCCCCAACATCCAACACACGCAACAAAGGCTCCATCACAGGAGTGCCCTGCTCATCACCATTCCTGTTTCCAACAGTTTTCATGGCTAACCATTCCCTACTGGGTAGACCCCCAAATTTCCAGTACTAATTCTTGGAGCTCCCTGTCTATACGTTAGTAGCCACCCCAGGACACTCCGCAGTTTACACCACGCCCAGTCTGCCTGTACTGCTGAAGAACACGTCTTCCTGCCATGTGTGTCCCTCACCTACCCCACATTCTGTAGGACCCCCTCTGGGGTTGGTATTAGGGCCACAGGAGCACCTGCTTCAAGGAGCATCTGTGTCGTCCTTCCTGGGGGCCCCTCACAGAGGCCTGAGCCATTGGGAACAATGTCTGTAGAGTGAATGGAATCCTTCCAGGTTCAGAAGCTAGGAGGCTAAAGTCGGCAGGGAAGCAAGCCGTGGCCTACTGGCCTCACCCCTCCCTGTCCAAGGCATCAGATAATCATGCCAGGGTTTTGTTCTGGGCACCTGGAAAAGATGGCATTCTGAAAGGCTCTGTCCTCAGTGTTCCCAGCTTGAGACAGAAACTGCCCAAGCCTCTGAACAAGAGAGGACTGTGGTGGTAACCTGCTTCTCATCCTGGACTGGAGATCACTCACCAAACCCAGGGACAGCACCAAACCAATGCTTGCAGCCCCACCCCAGGTACTGACCTAAGGGCAAAGGAGACCTGTAGAAGTTGTTCCCTCCCCCATATGTGGGGACCAGAGCCTCAGGGCTCCTCAAGGCATGCCCAGCAGCACTCTCCCCACTGGGTCAGCTGGGCTGACATGTCAACACAGGTGAGCAGACTGGCAGGGCTTTCCACAGATGTTGACTGCACACAGGGCCAGGTGGATAGCCTGAAGCTTCTTTACTCTTCCCACACACAAATCAAGGCTGCCCAGGGCCTACTTCTAAACCTAATTGACAGAACTGCCCACCTCAACAGTCTGCCTGCTCCCAACACAGGCTATCATGGCTTCCTCACTCTGAACCACTACCCTGCTAATTAAAAGGCCTGTCCTTTCCAGAAAGTGCCACTAAGGTCCCTCAATCAACAAGTCCTCTTCCACAGAAGAAAAGACAGGAGGATACAATGGGAGGGAACAAAGCTAAGAGAGGCTCCCTGACTGCGAGGACATCCTCCCCCCAACAGAGCCTTTCTCCTGTGGTCTCACTGGCTGGCAGTGTCTTGGTCAAGCTTCCTGCTACCAGGATGTCCTTTGGGAAGGCATTCTACCTACCAGGAAGCAAGAAGAGGAGAGGGTCATAGAGAATGACTGTAGTCACAGCCACAGTCTCAGACTGATCTTTAGAGCCCAGGGGTCTGAGACCAACCTAGGCAACATGTTAAATGCACCCCCATAAATAAACAAAGAGTGACAGGAAAACATCGTGACTGGCCCATCCCCATGGGCTCCCCTCTGACTGCATAGATACCATCAATACTACCACACTGAGCACAATGAGCAGAGGGGACAGGGGACATTCTTAGGTAAAGTGTAAAGGCATATGAAGACAGCAATCCCATTGCTGATGGTGGTGTATGGGATTGTAGGGAACTCTAAGGGAAGCTTAAAAATATGCCTAAAGACTCACAGTAGAGTCATGGCCTTCTGTGAGGGTCCGGTGCCAAAGGAATCTATACCAGGCTTAAATTATGTGCTTTTGTGGATGGCTCTGGAATCCATGGCCCTCTCGCCCCTCATTTCCTATCTGTCTTGGGGGGGAAATGGAAAACAAAAACCTCCGCACAATTAGAAACATCTGGATCCTTCCTCAGGCTAAAAACAAAACAAACAAACAAACAACAAAAATGGCCAGTCCTGGTTATGTGCTCATTTGATGACTGCCCTAAATAGCCCTGAACACACACAGGCCTGTCAGGACAGATGGTGGCCGAGTTGCCGGCCAGCCTGATCCAGACGCCTAGCCTAGAGCAGCCTCACAGAGCAGCAATCATTGCTCTGCTTCAGGCTCCGTCCCCTGGTTAAAACTTAAAGTAGCAGAGGCCCCCCAAGAGACACCCTTGGTGTGGGAAGCAAACGCAAGGCTTCTAAGGTGAGAGCAGTTGTGTTCTCTGCTCCATTTTCCTGTCTTCATCTTGGAGACTCTGCCAGTTAATGACAAAGTTGTTGCAGCCCGTCAGATGGGCCAAGCCAAAGCCCAGGCAGCTCCTCAAGTGGTGACCTTGGTGAAACCAGTGGTGTGTGTACCTAAAACACTGATTTCCCTAAGCTCCAGGGAAGAGTTCCTGCTTGTGTCCAGGATGGGGGGCTGGGGCAGGAATAAGGCCGTCCTCATCTGTCAGGGTAGAGAAGATGTTACCTCCCAGACAGAAAAGTCCCAAGGTAGAATCATCAAACGCTGGCTCCAGAAAAGGCCTCCCCTCAGAAACCTGGCATCTGAAGCTGAGGGGACCTGGACTGGGACCTGTCAGAGGCAATACACCACAAGCCTGAAACTGCAGGTGGCAGGGTCGCCCTGGGGACCTGATCTGCCGGCCCACCATTAGTTCTGCCCCACATTTACACATGTGACGGCAATGCTGGTGTCTCTCCTTGAAGGAGCATATCGGCAGAGACCAGGGGACACAGAGGGAGAAGGACGGGCTATCTGGTGAACTGAGTCACACCCGAGAATGGAGTCTCGGCCTTGCCTTACACTGTTTGACCCTGGAAAGGTTATTTCCCCGTGTTGAGCTTCAGTTAGGAATAAAGTAGACAGAGTGAAGGGAGACCCTCTCAAAAATCCAGGCCAGCTCATATTCAAATAAAACAAAAGTAGAAGAAGGCAGAGAGGGGCGCTGTGGCCAAAAAGCTTGTCTGAATGGGTGTGTCCTGAGCTAACAGCACAGCAGCTGCTGGGGGACACTGACTCTTAAAAGATTCACACCCCACTTCTCATCCCAACCCCCTTTGCCATATACTCCCAGTGTGGAGGCACAGCAGGTTCCAGGCCCCATCTGCACATGTATCCTCTCTGAACCCCATTTTTCTAACCTGAAAAATGAGTGTGATAGGAACTCCTGCTTTACCAATACTCCAAGGAGGTAATAAAGCAAAAACTCCTTGTAGTCTGTGTCTGCATTGCTGTGCCCAGTGGGACACATGAGAGAGGAGCGGACCCTCCAACTCAGGGCCCAGAGAGCAGCCATTTCTGAATTCCAGTTCTGATCCAGGGATCGACTTGTCTTCAAAACAGCCATTCTCAGGCTCTGCAGAAAAGAGACCTGAGCTGTGAATGGCTAAGAAGCCTGCCGCAGGTCACACAGATAGTGATGGCCCGTGGAGAGACTTGAATTCAGAACTGGCTGGCGCTAAAGCTTTGCCACTCCAGCTACATGACTCCCAGAAAAGACCCCGGGGTGAGCTGGGGTAGAGCAGCCACCTCCCTGACCAAGGCGGAAATCCACTGAGCTCTCTCACGGCCCCCCTTGGCCCTCAGGCCTGATAGGAACTGTTTATTCTAGACTCTGATATTTTCTGTAAACACTGCTTGGGTTGCCAAGGGAAGGAGAGAAATTCATTTCTTAGCAAGGAATAAGATGGAACCATAAAGCTTCCTTTGGCTCCACTAGGGACCAGAAGACAGGGTGCAATCATTGGCACAGCTTGGAGCTGCCTGGCCCAGCCCATGGGAGATCCGTGCCACCTCCACGCCGCAGCTGCAGCCTGCCAGCCAGGTGCCTGTGTGTCTGTGGTCCTGGCCAGTCAGAGCATGCCTTTTCAGAGTCCTGAGGAGGTCTTTATGGCAGTAAGCAAAATGACCCAGATTCTCTCTGAGCTGGGCCACTTGTCCTCCTGGGGGTGAATGGCGGCCCCTGGGAGAACTAATGAGCCTCCCCTCGGCGTCTGTGGGACCGTTTAGAAAATGATTACTTTTCCTGTAAAGGGGGGTTGGTGGAGACACGGCCCCCAGCAGCTCTGTGGCCTTGGGGATGCGCTTCAACCAGGGAAGAGGCGATTTAATTACAAAGCCCGGCATCCAAGGTTTCATCTGGCACCTCTCAGAGCACAGCTTTTCCCTTTCGGTTTTCCACTTCATCGGAGCCTCACACCCTTCGGGGGAAATGCCCTAAAGGAAGCCGAGGAAGGGCACTGCTGGTGTCCCTGGGCTCACACATAGAGACCAAACATGGTAGAGAACTTTTTTTCCAGAAAGAAATGCTAAGTATACAGGGGTCAATGGATAGAATGACTGGAAATGGCTTTAATACTTTAATATATTAAAGCAAGAAGGGAAGTGGGGAGTGAAAACAAAACAAAATAATGGGGTGAGAATCACGACAGCTGATAAACCGAATGATGGGTGCACAGAAATTCAAACATCTCTTCACTTTGAAATATTTCATACTGAAAAGTTTCAGCCGACGGCCCCATGTCAGGACACGGGTGATGACCCAGAGAGAAGAACTCACAGAAGCAAGAGAGGATGTCCCTCAGAGGGTCCCATTCTAGAATCTCTACACCCCCAGCCCTTTCCTCAAACGTCATCCCTCAGAACTTACTTCCTGACTCTGTCGATAGGGATGGACAAGTTAAGAATCACCTTTTCTGGGACTTTCATAGCCAGAAAATTCTGTCCAGGGGAGTCAGAGAAGACACCCGACTGTCCGGGAGGAAGACAGAGCCAATGACAGTGAGCTGACGAAGAATGACGGAGGCAGCTTGAAGGCCCTGTGCCACCCCCGGGTACCTCTCTCACAGAAAGCAGTGGAGATTGCGGCTCAGAACAAATGCTCCCCAGATGGGCCTTGCACAGCCCCAGACATACGTCCTGGCACTGAGAAAGATGCCAACTGTGGTGCTCACAAGTCTTCTCGGTTCAGTTTGCCTTTTACTTCTGTGATAAAGACCAAAAGCAACTTGGGGAGGAAAGAAAGGATTTACAGTCCGTTGCAAGGTCAGGGCAGCAACTCAAGATAGGGCAGGATCCTGAAGGCAGAAGCAGAAGCAAAGACCACACAGGAGCACGGCTTACTTAGTTTTCTTTCTTATGCACCACAGATCCACCTGTCCAGGGATGGAAGTGCCCAGAATGGGTTGCCCCTCCCCCATCAATCATCAATCAAAAAAATGCACCACAGGCTTGCCTACAGGCCAGCATGATGATGGCATTTTCTCGACCGAGGTTCCCTCTTCTCAGATGACTCTAGCTTGTGTCAATTTGACAAAAAGCCAACCAGGACAAGTGACCCTTGTCACGTGATACACCAATACATTACTATTAAACCATAACCTTTCCTTTCTTGTTCATCCCCATGATATCAAATTAATATCAATATCACAACATAAAACATAGTATTACTTTAAAATTCCTAGTCTCTAGAAGTTAGACTCTTAAAAATATCTAAAGTCTCCCGAAGAATCCAAAGTATCTTTATAAAATTAAAACTAAGTCACACACTTCAAAGAGGGGAGAACCAGGGCATGGTCACAATCAAAGCAAAGCAAAATCAAAATTCAACAGTGTAAAAAGTTCAGTGCCTAATGTCTGGGACCACTCATAATACTCTGGGCCCCAGAGGGACTGAGCAGCTATCTCCACTTCTCTGGTTCTGCCATCCACAGCACACATCGCTCACTTTGCTGATTCAGGCCAGCTCCACACCAAAAGTGCTGTGTCCTTGGTGGTCATTCCATGGTACGGTACCAGCATCTCCAAAATGCTAGCGTCTTCCTTGTGATGCCAAGCTACAGCCTTTCTCCATGACCCCTTCAATCTTGGAGTTTCTATAGCAACTGAGCCTGCGCACTCACTAATGTACTCTCTTGGCCTCTTACAGTGCCAAACCTCAGGTATTTTTCATGACCCCTTCATGTCTTCAGAACACTAAACCACCTGCAAGACTCTTACACATTATCAAATTCTGCTGGCAGCAGAAAATACAGCCTTGGCCCCTTGGACCACAGCTTCTATATATCTACTCTAAGGAAACACTTCCCAGAAGATTTCACCTCAACAATGCTGGTCTCTTCATCATAATTTATCTCTCAGCCCCAGCAATCAGCATTAATCGTTCCAGTAAAGCCAAGGTTGCATCTTTAGTGGTGTGGACCTCTTGCTAATCACAGCCACACTTCTTCAGCTCCAGCTGACCAGACATTCCAGAGTCTTAATTCAAATGTATCACATAAACAGCCCTACCTGGTATGGTCTTTGCTTCCCTCTGAAACATCCCAAGCCAGGCTTTTATGGTCGGCATGGCTCTCAGCACTGTCCCCCCAGCTCCCCAAACAGCTCACAAAGCTCTCCCAGCCAACTTCTCAGACCCAAAGTTCCAAACTCCTTCACAATCTTCCCATAAGAACTTGCTCAGGTCTGTCGCTGCTGCAACAGTCCACTCTCTGGTGCCGTGATATGGGCCATGGTCAAAAGCAGCGTGGGGAGGGAGTGGCTTGTTTCAATACACAGTTTACAGTCCAGCATGAAGGGAAGGCAGGGCAGGAACTCAGGGCAGGACAGGACTTGGCAGCAGGAACGGAAACAGATCCCAGAGGAAAGCTGCTCACCAGCTTGTGCATGCCTGCTTTGCTCTGTTTCCTGATATCCAGGGATGGCACAGCCCAGCATAAGCTGGGCCCTTCCATGTCAATCATCAGTCAAGAAGATGCCCCCACAGGCTTGCCTGTAGGCTAATATGGTAGGGGCACCCTCTTAATTGAGGCTTCCCTTCTCAGATGACTCTAGCTTGTGTCAAGTTGACAAAAAGTCCACCAGGACACCCTTGCTGGAGACTGGATTGCGACACCCCAAATCTCTTACCTCATGTAACTGTAGTTCAAGCCTTTAGGGAGGAGAGCAAAACCAACTGAGGTCAGACGTCTGAGACCCTAATCCACAGGACTCAAATCCTTTTAAGAAGAGGGAAAGACATCAGAGAAAAGACTGAGGAAGGACCTGGGGCAAGGGCCTGCCTCTGTCAGGTGCTAATCCAGGTGACACCATGATCTTGATCTTCCAGCAGGACTGTGAAAGAGCAAATACCCAATATGGAAGCCACGGGTGGTGCTTTGTCTTGCTTGAGTCTGGGAATGGAACTCTACCGTCGAGACACACCTCAGCCTCTCTGGCAGTTTGCATGGCAGTTGGAGCTACCTAATACTCTCCTCCCTGGAAAGCAAGCCTCCAAAGGTCACTACAGCTCACCTGACCTTCATAAATAGACTTGCCCAGCTCATGTGTCTCTCATTTCCTAGTACCCACCTCCCACCACTAGCAGGATCAGGGCTAGAGGCATGGAAAGGCCAGAAATCACATTACCTTTCCAGCAGGGAAAAGAGTATTAGACACCCCTACTCTCCCTTCATAGCTCCTTTTCCCAGACTCCCCGACATGCCAGTTGCTCCAAAGCCCTCCTTTTCCCCCAGGCCCCTGGAGAGGCTATTTCCTGGACCCACTACCCTATACAATCCCCTACATGAACACACTTGATGAATGTGTGCTCGGCATTGACTCGTTTCACCAGGCAGCAAGTCTTTACTAAATGTTGAATGTTGGAGATAGATGTGCAGCTCCTGACTCTCAAAAGAAGTCAGAAGCCTAAAGGATGAGGAGGTAGAAGATGATGATGGTGGGGGCTATAGGATAGTATCTCAAAAGTGGGGTCTAAATCCCAATCTCCGGTAGTAGCCATATGCTCTGGGATGGTCACCTCACCACCTCACCTCTCTAAACTCCATTTTTTACACTGAAAATGACAAACAGGAGATAGTGACAGTTTGCTCCCACTCAGGCACCCAAAAAGTCTGAGATGAAACTCAAAAAAGAAAAAAATGACACAAACTACGAGTTGCAGATTAGGATAACCTGAGTGGTCTGTGATGAGCTGGAAGGAAAAGCCGAGCAGGTATTCCCAATATGGCAAGATCTTGAACCAAGCACCGCTACCAACTCTCCTGTGGGCAAGAAGAGCTACTGACCAAGTCTGGACAGCTCATCTCTTTGGCAATCCCTGGCCACCAGACCGATGGGCAGTCCTGAACTACAGAGCACCCAGGAGCCAAGGCCCACCGTGGTCGCTGGTTCCTGAAGAGGACAGTGGCACAGGTTCACCCAAGGCTGCCCCCTCAGCACCCACTCCATTCCCCCAACATTCCTACTGGGAAGGTTAATTCTATATATCAATTTGATGGGCTAGGGGAAGCCTGGGAGGCTGGAAACACATTGTTTCTGCTGTGTCTGGAGGGAGCAGAAGAAATGAGCATTTGAATTGAGAGAGAGGAAAGAACATGGCGCTCGTCAAATGTGGTATTTCGTCTAGCCTGCTGAGGACCTGGATAGAAATGCTAGTAAACCCTCTCCTCTTGAGCTAGGACACCCACCTCTGCCTGTCCTCAGGCACAGCTTCAGGCTCTCAAGCCCTTTGGCCTTGGACTGTGGTTTTCTTTCCCAGATCTAGAGCTTTGGGACTTGAGCTAGGACTCTGACTGTTGGCTCCCTGGTTGTTAGGCCCTTAGGTCTGGACCAAGAGCATCTACTGCCATTCTTGCCTTTCCAAACCAACGGCAGACAGGAGAAGCCTTCTCAGTTTCCACTACTGGCGAGCCAATCCTTCACAATACATCTCTTGCCACATACCCCCATAAATTACCCTGGTGTTTCTCAGAAAAACAGTCAAATTTCCTGAATGCCCCAAGGAGATCTCTGTATACCCATGTCCCATGATGACCCCATCAAGAGTTCCTGTACCAACCCACAGCTGAAGGCACTCAAACACCTTCCCTGCATATGTACCATAGGCTAGGGGTGAGGAGTACTGCCCATCAACTTCTTTCAAAACAGCAGCATTATTCCTGTGCTTGCCCCCCCCCTTGTGCCTCCTTTTCTTTACCTACTAAACCAACATTCTTCCAAAGGGAACATCTCTCCTTCACCCACCCTCCCTTCTCTATCATGCATCATCAACTTCTCCCCACAACTTCCACAGCATGCTCTCCAGCATTCCCTCCTTGTCCAACCGATCCTTCCAGAACAGAGCAAGTACACACCCCTGTATGGCCCCACTTGACAGGCACTCGAGGCTCCAGCAAGAAGCTTGTGTTACCTGTCTAGCCTCATCATCCACCTGCCTCAGGGAAACCCCATACTTTGGGACCGCAGAAAAGGCTCCCACCATTTTTTCCTCATCAGCAAAGCCATGCAGCCTGAAACTTCCCTGGGCTCTGTCTCTGCCGTCCCTCCCCTCAGAGTCCTTGAACTAAGAGTGATCCGTGCACTTGTCGCAGAAACCCCAACCCCTTAGAAACCCCAACCCCTTGCACAAACAGCAAGTTTCTTGTGAGCAAGGTCTGCACCTTCCTCATCACTGTGTCCCCAACAACAACAAAAAAAAAACAAAACAAAACTGGACAACCAGTTCCTTGGAGGGAACCGGCTAGGGCAGGCTGCCAAGGTGCGCTGCGGAGGGCCTTGGCGCTGCTGGCTGCTGTGTTGAGAGCTGCATCACCCACCCTGGGGACAGACAGGTCTCGTCTGTCCAGCACAGCACGATTGTAAGTTTATGAGTCATGGTCATGAGGCTACAGCAGCTTAATGAGGGACATGCTCTACCCACCATCACATTGGCGAACAGACACACCCCATGACAGGCAGACCATGTCCCGCTCAGAGATCTGAGTTGAGGCTCTAGGAGACAGACAAGGGGAGCAGATAGGTCCACCCCCAAATCCACAATGACCTGTCCTCTCCAGGGCCTTGTTACTGTCCAATCAGTCTTCATTCCCCCTACTTCATGCAAGACTGATCTGGAGAGCTCAGGAAGAAAATTTGGCAGAAAGGCTTGGGGGAGAGTAGTCTACACCCTGAGCTCTCTGAATGGCTCTATCTCCTAGCCTGCTGAGCAAATGGCTGGTGTGTGTGGGGGCATTGATGGGCCATACACTCATCACTCAAAACACCACAAGAGGGGAGGCACAAACAACAGAAGCTGGTATTCTCATGGTTCTGGAGGCCAGAAGCCCAAACCAGGGGGTGACAGAGTCACTTCCTCCTAAGTGCCACAAGGGAGGATTAGCTCCCTGCCACTCATGCAGTGCCATGAGGGCCCCAGATGTTCTCCTGCTGGCAGAGTCTCATTTTGTCTTCAGGTCCTCTTCCCATTCTGTTGTTGTTTCCAAATCCCGACTTTGTATAAAAACACCAGTCACTATTTATTAGGGTCAATCCTACCACTTCATCTCAACACAGTCACTTGCAAAGGAAACACAGTCACGGGTGCTATGGGTCAGAACCTCAGCATCTTTTCTGGGAGGCACAATCCACAGGTAACAGGCACCAGGGACAGGAGTCAGTGGAGATCCTAATACTACTCTTGCTACTGAAGTAATAACTAAAAAAGAGAGAACCCTCAAAGGGCAGACTGTTTGCTTCAGCGTTTATTATAAACGTTGAACAACAGCACGAGGCAGGTCCCTTTTATTAGCTCCACTTCCTGGTGAGAAAGCCAGCCGAGACCCAGAAAGATGACCTAACTTGCCCAAGCTCAGTTATAACTGACAGCACCAGGATGCAAACTCAGATGGTCCTCGGTCCATGCCCTACAATAACCATATCACACTACATTAGGCAGTTCAGACATTCTCTCATCGTGACACCTTGTCCTAGGGTGTAGGTGTGGCCCACTAAACCACCAGACTGAGCCATCCAGGAAGCGCTCTCACAAGTCAAGTGCTCCCTACATCCTGGCTCAAGCCACCACCCCAAGACATATGGGGATGTGAAGGGCGGTGAGGAGTGGGCACAGGGAAAGGATGGAGCTCACTGTCTCAACTTCCAAGGCCAACTCCACCCAGTCCCAGATGAACACCACTTCCACTACTTGGCCACAGTGGAAAGGATTTGCTGGTTTTCTCTATGGGCTTTTGATTTAGTGGGAGAGGACCATGGGAGAGGGAGCTGAGCTGGAAAAGTCTACAACTCGCTGCCTTCAAGAGCTTACCACCATCCCTGGGGTACTTGCCACAGCCCCGGCCTGGGACCAGCCCCTCCACACACAACCGTCTCTATAACTGTGTGTGCTTGTTGGTGAATTCATGTTGTTGTTGTTGTTGCTGCTGCTGCTGCTGTTGCTGTTGTAATAATCACATTACCTGATGCTTCCTCCCTGGCCACTCCAGGGACAGCACAGACATTAGCTCATAACAATGCGGTCTTCAGTGGAAGCAAGAGACCTTGTGGGTACAGTGACTGCCAGCTCCCTCCTAAGCAGAGAGAGGCCCTCCAAGGGTTCTGCCCAGCTACTGCTTCAACCAGATTTTCCCACTTCTTTGGCAAACCAGCACTGAAGCTGTCTAGATGTGGATGAACAGAAAAAGCAGCCAAAACGGAAACTACAGGTTTCTGGAGAACTGAGGGTGGGCACGGTGGCTAATGGAGGGGCTGGGTTTCTGTGTACATCTGTCTGTGTGGTTTGCAGGGGCCATGGGGAAGGCTGAGCATTATGCACAGACTGGTACACTATAATTCTCGCAACAGCTCTATGGGGTGGGCAGCAACAGTTCCAAAGTTAGGTCATTTGTCCAAGTAAGCACCTACATACAGGTAGGTGGTGGAGAGGGACAATGAGCCCAGAGATGTCCAAATGGAAAGTCTAAGTACCTGTCACTGAGTCCTACCTGCAGGGGAAGGCAGGGATGTTAGCCCAAGACCCATGGGGAGTTGCAAAGCCCTCCCAAGTCCCTGCCCAAATGACCCGCTGTTAGATCCACCTCTTTCCAGGCTACAAGATGCCCAGGCTTCTGGACCACATCCCCAGCAGCAGCGTGGCTCATGTGGACAGAAATCTTAGAAGCTCCAGAATTTCCTAAGAATCATGCCATTCTTTCAGGTGGGGCACCACACACAAATCCGCGGTTCTTTTTCAAGTTGCGGAGATGGAGGCTCCAGACTATCACAGGATGATGGGAACCCAGAGATTATTACACGAATAATCTAGACTCACAGAGTGTGGGACCTTGTGTCACCATGGTCCTTGTGAAAAAAAGTGTCAGGCTGACTTCAGATACAAGTTAATATTTTCCTGCCTGTAAGTGAGGGGCAAGCCAGTTATTGGAGAGACCCCGAGACTATTATCACACAGTAAGGTAGACAGAACAGAGGCTCAGGCCTCTGGCTCATCTTCACATATAGGCACACATGGGTGTGTGCCTGAACACAACCCTAAATTTATGAGGTCTTGATCCTCTATGGTAAAATCATCCCCACATTGCCCCTGGGAGTTGGGAGAGGAAGTGGAGGAAGCAACTACTCTTGGCTCCACCTTCCCAAGGAGAAGGAACAAGGTTTCTAAGTCTTCAGTTAAAGTGGTGGGGATCAATTTGGTCCCTGACCACCCTCAGGACCACCTAGTCTCATAGGAGAACCATGGTGATCACCCACAGGAGCTTCTCATTTGATGGGGATGGGGGTTACAGTCCCTTGGCATCACAAGGTTCACAATTACTGTGAAGGACAAGCCCCACATTCAGTGTTTCCTGACACCGTTTCAGAAAGGACTGGAATTGAGTTTCAAGCCAAAAGTCCTATAGGACAGCACCCAGCAGACAATAGTCCCTCTGCGGGAGTATCCAGCCCCAGGAGTACAAAGCCTTCCTGAGACAGAACAGGATCCCTGGGGGCCAGGACAGCAGATGGCATATTCTTCAAGAAGAGAAGGGCAAACTGACAGCTGTAGGGATGTAAGGGGAGAATTACAAGCCACCCCAGGCATCAGACTTGGCCACCATGTGCCATGGACAGTATCTGCAGCAGCCCCTAACGGCCTTGGAAATAGCAGCAAGAATCATTCCAATTCTCACAGACACAGGCCAAGACCCAGGGAAGACCTCAGGTATCCACTCCCTTGTTCTATGCTGGCCTCTGAGAACACCAGGACCGGGCAATGTGGAAAGGGCATGAGAGGCTGAAATCCCAAAGAAGACAGACTGCATTGAAACAAGGATCTGAGAAGACCACATGCCCGGACCACTGTCCCATGTACACGCCTCATGTTCTGCACAGGCAGGGCTTACGAGTGCATCCTGGGACCTGCCCCTCTATCAGCAGGCACACACTGCATATGCTACTCTCTGCTCAGGCATGTGTCTTCCAGGCCTTCGTGCTTGAGGCTGAGGGACATGCATCTCACTGGCAGAAATCAGTGTTGTCCCCATGGGGCTGGGAACAGGCACTAGCCAAGTGGTCTTCCTTCAGACGACGAGAGCAGTGGGACCAGGCAGAGAAGAATGCCTTGGGGTCTCCACAAGGACAGGGGTGTTCCCCAATAGCCTATGGGGGGGCGGTCCTTGTGTTCTCTCAGTTCGCTTCTGGAAAGATGGTCTAAGTAGAACACATGATCCTCTCACACAGGAGGGGCAGGACCATTTCTAGGGAGATGCTACTTCCTGTCACCTTCACCACCTGAGTCACAATGTCTATCCTTATGGTCCTTTGCCCTGGTGGGCACAGGCTTGCTTCTCCAATGAGCTCCAGGATAAGAAGAGGTAGGCATGTATGCGTTTGCACAAGAATGTCAGTGTGTGTCCATCTGTCCTGGGGAGCAATAATAGTTAATAAATAAATGAATGGCAAAAATAGCCTCAAAGGAGCTGACAGGCAGAAGGCCAGAGTGGCTGGGCGTGGGGCCAGCACCCTGAAATGCCAAATGTTAATTTAGCCAAAAAGAAAAAAGGTCCATCTTGAGACTGCCTCCACTGGCCAGTGCCAAGGGTTGTTGTCCTTTCTGGTGCTGGCTTAGCCCCTCCCCAGACAGCTAGATGTTGCAGGCAGGAGGGGATCTTGCAGAGTTAGGGAAACAGGGCTGGGGAGAGAAAGGGCCCAGCCTGAGGCACACAACGTTATGACCGGGTAGGAAGCTGTCAGGCCACTTCCCAACAGGCCTCCAACCATCCACCCAGCCATGGGTTCAGCTCCACAGGTTCACTCAGCCAGAGGAACACTGAATATTATCACAACCAAACTCCCCAGCCATGGGCCCTGCCCACCTGGTCACTCACTCAGAAGCAATGGACTACACTCATGAATGTGGCAGTCACCCGCCCTAGTAGATATCGTCTCAGCCGCTGTACTCTGAGGCCTCCTTTGCACAGGGCTCACAGCCCGCGGCTCTCCCACACTGAGGCCTCTAGTGGTCTGTGGTCTGTGGGAGGTTTTGTTGTCCTTCGATACAGGCACACCCACCTTAAGTTTTAGAATGAGACGCATCTGGGGAAAGGCTTCTGGCTTCCTGGCATCACACCCATGGCCTCTAACCCTACTGCAAGCCATCTACCAACCTGTAAGCTATGCTTCCAGGGCTTGGCTGACACAGTGGCTATCTCACTCCTTTGTTTTTTGCTTTTGTTTTTATTTTGGTGGGTTTTTTTCCCTGGGATTCTGTCCTGGTCACTACTGCATCCTTCAGGTCTACAGGGTATTCCTTGAGGTTAGTGCCTGTGCTTTCTGAGCCTCAGTGTTCACCTTCCAGAAGTGGGGGAGTAACAGTCATGCGAGGGGAGAGCCGTGTGCAGCACAGGGCATGACGGACAGTGAGAGCAGAGTGCTGGGATGGGGACTTCCAAGTGCCTAGCCTCAGTGTCACCTTGGTGGCAGGGAGTTTGAAATCCACATACATGGCAGGATACTCACTGTATGTCTCAGTTGCCTGTGTGTCTGAATGGTAGCGGATGAGGTAGAACCCTCCATTCCCTCTGAAAACCTGAGCAAGGAAAGCATAGGCCCTGGGCTATAGGTGCTTTTCCCCATCCCTGGCCCTGTCTTTATTCTGGTTGCAGGCAACCAAGTAATCAGCATAAACTCTAGGAGTGGGGCCAATTTGTTAGCTATGACCATGACTACCCTGGGCCTATGTGAACTGGGGAAAGGGCTGGGTCAGGTTCCACTGAATCAGAGGTGGCTGAAGCTGAGGTCAGCCCTGAGAGCCAGAGAGGCATCTAGTCAGCCCGTGGATGGTCTCTAATGAGGGGGGGGGGTCGTGGAGGAGAAATGGTCAGACACCTGCTTCACCCAGACGTGCCTCATCCTGAAACTTCACTAACGTGAGTGTGCCTATGTTGAAGGATAGCAAAACCTCCCAAATGTTGCAGAATACTTGCTTACACTGTGAAGATGTGTCTTTGCCAAGACGCCTTTTGATTGATTTAACAAAGAGATGAATGGCCAGTAGCTCAGCAGGAAGAGCTTAGGCGGTACTTTGTGGGACAGAGAGCACTCTGGGAAGAAGGAAGGTGGAGACACCAGGAGATGCAGAACAAGCAGGATGTGCAAGGGGAGAGGTAACAGCCATGAGAATGGCAGAATATAGATGAATATAAATGGGTTAAGTTATAAGAGCTAGTTAGGAACAAGCCTATGCTATAGGCCGAGCTTTCATAATTAATAATATGTTTCTGTGTCATTATTTGAGAGCTGGTGGCCAAGGAAAAAGCTTGATACGCCCAAAGGCCACCAGGGTGGGGAGAGCTGCAGGCAGTGAGGCCTATGGAAAGGAGGCCTCAGAATGCACTGGCTAAGATAGTATCTGTCAGGGTAAGTGACTGCCACATCCTTGAGTATAGACCTCTGCTCCTGAGTGAGTGACCAGGTAGAAGGACCCACGGCTCGGGTGTGTGACTAGGGATGGCCTCAGAGGATCATGGTTCCTCAGAGAGGAAAAGCTAGGAGGTTGAATGTCTGTATGTCTAACAGCTGAATGAAGAGAAGCCGTTGCTTGCACGAAGGAGGCTGTCATTGCTAGGGTTAAATTGCTGTGACGAAACACCATGACCAAAGAAACCCAGGGAGGAAAGGGTTTATTTGGCTTATACTTCTAATATCGCTGTTCATCACTGAAGGAAGTCAGGACAGGAACTCAAGCAGGGCAGGAACCTGGAGGTAGAAGCTAATGCAGTGGCCATGGAGGGGAACTGCTTACCGGCTTGCTCCCCCTGGCTTGCTCAGCCCACCTTCTTCTATAGAACCCAGGATCACCAGTCCAGGAACCGTACCTCCCACCATGGGCTGGGCCCTCCCCCATTGGTCACTAAGTGAGAAAATGCCTTACAGTTGGTTCTCAAGGAGGTATTTCCTCAGCAGAAGCTCCTTCCTCTGATGACCCTAGCTTGTGTCAAGTTGACACACAGAACCACCCAGTACACTCCTATACACAGACTCTCTTAAAGAAACCCCAGTGTCTCCAAACCCTCAGCCCCCTGGCATGGATGCCTAGCTTCCTCTTAGCCTGGCCCCACTCAGGGAGCAGCCTTACCTTCCCAGCATAGATCTCCCCATCCTCTGGCATCACAGGGTGGGTTGTCATGGTTCTTACCTTCACAGCCTAGCTCCTGCCATCGTCGTCTGACCAGAACAACTCTTCCCATGTCACTGTCAATGCACCCAACTCCCAACATCACACTGTGCCCAACAGGCACGCGTGTCAATCTCTCCACACAGAGAAGAGCCCAGACTCTCGAGCAGGCTGCCCAATTGTGCGGCCACGTGACAAATAACCTAGACTGTCATGTCTCAACATCCTCATCTCGAAAATGATGGGGGTAACAAGGTCGGTGCGCCCCATAAAGAGCCATGTGGAGAGTTGAGTGAGTTGATGGAACCCATACAGTACACACTGCAGGCACCAGTTAAAGTCTGCTAGGGAGGGGAGAGGGAGACCCCTTCATCCTGGCTTCCCAGAGCCTAACATGTAAGAGACATGTGTTAAATACTCAGTTCAACAAATAGTGAGTGCCAGCACCCAGGCAGACAGAACTGACATTAACAAAAATAAAGCCAATTTAGAGATGATGGATCCTGTTTGGGGACATGCTAAGCTCAAGAAAATAGAGGGACACTGACTAGGAGATCAATGGTTGGGGACCCCTGAGAGAGGCAAAGGCCTGAAGAAATATTTGAGACCCCATATGTGTGGTACCCCTATTCCCACAGCCCTGTTGCCCCCCTTTCCACACCCTGTAATACACACAGGAAGAACCTTCAGAGACCATCTCCCCATTGTCAGATGGGGAAGTGGAGGCAGCCGTGGAAGGCCTGCTGTCACTGCAGCCACATGCCGCAGTACCATGGGTGTGTAGCCAGCTGGAAATGTTGTTTGCTGGGCTCCTCTCTCTGGCTAGGAACATATAACCTGCTTTCAGGCTGTCTTAGCTCCCAGCCCCTGGCTTAGACTGTCTACTCTGAAGCTTCCTCTGAAGCTTCCCCCAGCTCTGTCCCCTGAGGATTGCTAGGCAGAAGCTCCGCAGAAGTTCCTACCACAAACTATATACCCACCTCATTCTGCCTGCTAAGCCTGCCTCCAGCTGGAATCCACATGGTTGAAAACCATACAGAAACCAATGCCTCTATGGAGGGACTTTTGATTTTGAGACAGGGTCTCAAGTACCCCATAGTGACTTGAATTTCTGATCCTTCAACCCTCAAGTGCTGAAATTACAGACATGTCCTGCCATTCCTGGCATACATGGTGTATGCTAAGCGCTAGCTCTGCCTCTGAGTACACTCCCAGACCAAGGAAGGGGGACTCTGTCTGGGAAGGATACTGGACAGCTCCCAGGTCACCTGCCTCAGCTCTGAGGGTGCCCACCTAAGATGCAAGTGGCTGGGCTCTGAACTCCAGGTGGTGGTCAGACTTTTCCACGGGAAACTGAGTATGGCTCTTGGATGTCAACCCAACTACACCTGGAATTAACTAAAACCCAGACGACTGGATACACCTATGAGGGATTTTCTTTTTCTTAGTTAAACCATTGACGTGGGAAGACCCACTTCTAATTCAGATTTTTGAGGTGGGAAGATCCACCTTTAATCTGGAATACACCTTCTGCTGGCAGCCTAGATAAAGAGACAAAGGACATGGAAAGAGAAAGTTCTCTCTCTCTCTCTCTCTCTCTCTCTCTCTCTCTCTCTCTC
>JAQHUG010000063.1:684070-703244 GCA_028555095.1 Dicrostonyx torquatus
GCTCCACACTCCCAGATGCCCAGATGTGCTCTATCCCAATCCAGACGCTGCAGAGACAGGCCTGCTCCACACTCCCAGATGCCCAGATGTGCTCTGTCCTTGTCCAGACTTTGCAGGGACAGGCCTGCTCCACACTCCCAGATGTGCTCTAACCCAGTACAGATGCTTCAGGGACAGGCCTGCTCCACACTCCCAGATGTGCTCTAACCCAGTACAGATGCTTCAGGGCAGGCCTGCTCCACACTCCCGGATGCCCAGATGTGCTCTATCCAGTCTCTGCAGCCCCCTGGGCTGAGGTGTCAGCAGAGACACTTCCCAGCTGGCACTGTCTACTCGGGACCAGCCAGGAACCCAATGGCTCCCATCCACGCAGCATGGTGAAATGCTTACAGGAAAGAGACTTGGCCAGAGGAGGACTAGGGACTAGGGCAAGTTCAGGGAACACACAACTTTCCCATCTCTAAAAGAAAATGTGGCAATCAAACCTTGAGCATGCGCTCCCCGGCAGGAGTCACTTCCATGTGATCCCACTCCAGAGCAGACTGTACTCCCAAGAGTTGTTGGGTTACACAAACTAGACCTGATGGGAGGTGGAGTAGGGGGATGAGAGACAACAACAACAAAACCAGAAAAAAAAATACAAAATGTCAAACTTGAGCGAGCAGAGAGGCAAGGGTGGAGAGGATGGGTAAGGAAGGAGCTGGGGTGGGGAAATAAATATGATCAAAATACACTGTATGAAATCCTCAAGGAATTAATAAAAATATTAACTTTTTAAAGACTTGTTTTCTTGCTGAGCAATGGTGGTGCACACCTTTAATCCCAGCACTCAGGAGACAGAAGCAGGTGGATCTCTGTGAGTTTGAGGCCAGCCTGGTCTACAGAGTGAGTTCCAGGACAGCCAAGGTTACACAGAAAAACCCTGTGTGTGTGTGTGTGTGTGTGTGGCGGCGGGGGGGGGAACTTGTTTTCCTTCTAGTCTTCCTGAGAAGACCAACTGATGCAGGGGTGGGTCTGCAGCAGATCATCCTTTGGGACATCAAGGGCACTTTATAGGGTAGTGGTGGCTTTGGGATCTGGGTTTTAGAGACATCCTCCAAATGCTTCCTTAGTGAGCACTGAATTGTGTAGCTACAAGAAAGCTGCTCCTCAGAAACTCCATGCTTGACCCCAGAGCTGTACCAGTAAGAAGTCCTGAGGTACCTGTGACAACCTCCCTTCCCTCTCACGTCTCAACTTAAGCTAACAGAAGACTAGCTCTGAGGTAGCCTCACCCCAGAGCTAAGCGATCCCAGCATCACGCCTGACTTTCCTCCCAGATCCCAGGCTCTCCTCACACCCGTAAAACCATTAGGAGCTCCCCAAAGGTGAACGACAGAAGGCAGGTGCAGGAAATGACACCTCATTTAGTGCCCATTTGCACCAGATACCAGGAGGGAAGGAAGACATTACAAATAAAAAGCAAAACCCATGCATTCCAACACGGAGCTGAGGCAACTGCCTGGGTGCAGCTGTGCCATCTACAGCTTCGGAAGCACCACAGGGGATAAGCACTGAACCCAGCTGTGAACAGTCCTGGCTTCGTGTACAAAATCTGGATGTGTGCAGAGCCTAAGCAAAAGAACTGGCGGTGTAGCCTCAGCGGTGTCACTTTGCCTCTGAGCCCCTATCCTCCACCCCTGCCAAACCCAAGTTTCATGTGACACCTCCGTCCAGAGCACCCACACACACACTAACTTGCAGGGTCACAGGCCATGAAGACAGAAAAGTAAGGTGACTCCCCAGAGCTGTGGCACTCAACCAGGGCTGTCAATACCCAGGGGCTGCCAGGAGAAGCAGACACCTGTGAAATGCTAGTTACATGGAGAAGTAGTTGAGCCATCTGGGATAACTGGAGCCACTGTCTAAACCACATCTCAACCTTGGGGACAGCTTGCTTTATCCCTGGAATTTATAATAAAAACAGGCTGGGTGGGTGTGAGTATGTGCCTATTTTCAAAGCTCTGTAGACAACTCAAAAGTGTAAGCAGAAATCCCTCACCTTGACCCCCGCTCTCACCTTAGGCCTATATGACCAAACAGACAAGAGACCACACGAAGACATGAGT
The DNA here is from genome assembly GCA_028555095.1 of Dicrostonyx torquatus. Taxonomy (NCBI): domain Eukaryota; kingdom Metazoa; phylum Chordata; class Mammalia; order Rodentia; family Cricetidae; genus Dicrostonyx; species Dicrostonyx torquatus. The sequence goes on from JAQHUG010000063.1 coordinate 686,179, forward strand.
ACCCTCTAAAGAACCTAGACCTAAGTGCCCCATTATTTGATGGCAAGCCCTCCCTAACAAGCGCCACATCACAGTCCTTTGGGCACATGTCCTCAGCCAGGCCACCTCGGTGCCTGTCAGTGAGTAAGCAACACACTGAATGTTAGCCGCCTGGACAGAGTCATCAGAGAGAGAGGGCTGGATGTTTGGCTGGTGGAATGTGCCAGAGGCTCCACCTCTCAGCAGGCAAGGTCCCAGCAGACGCCAAGAGGAAATAGACTACAGAGTTAGCCACCGGGTACATCATGTCACTGCCTGGCCAGCAGGCCCTAGAATCAGCATGGATTTCTGTCAGATCCACATTAGAGCAGAACAAAACACCTAAATTTCTTTATTATTTATTCTTCTCATTTCTTTAAAAAAAAATAAAAAGTGTTTTTGAGGAAATAGGTTTATTGCTATCTAGTAACAGGAGCAGTAATTTGAAGAAAGGTCAGAGGTTAGCCACATAGGGTATATAAAGCTAAAAATGTTTAAGTAACAACTAAACAAATACATGTCTCCCAAAAAAAACCAAAAAACATTATTTTAAGTTTCACATCATCCCCCTAGTCTTGCCAGCAATCTATCAGTAACAAACACGCCACCAAATGGGAGTGGGGAGCCAAAGGCAAGCCCACGGCTGTACCGTCTGCCACCTAGTTCTGCACCTGATGTATTTCTGCCCCCAGCACACAGCCTCCTGCTTCCTAGTGTTTCCAGTCAAACTGGGGTAAAGTCAGGCTTGCCCACTGTTTGGATTCCCCCTAACAAAAGGATCCCAAGGTGAGGATTTAAATATAGGTAGTTTACCTGGGAAGTGACCCCAGAAAGCAATAAAAGGGGGTGGCAGATTACAACTGGGAAGGAAGAAAGAAACAAGGAAGAAGAGCAGTGTTCATCATCTGAACGGCTTTAGTGCTTAACCCTCCCAAAGAACTCTGGGAAACTGGCAGAATCCAATGATCACGGCACTTCCGGCCTGCCCTCCCAGTAGGCCCCAAAGTCCTCAGAGGCTAGGAGCTAAAAGTCCAGCAGGCAGACACCAAAGGCACATACATGTCCAAGAGCCATCCCTCAGGGGACAGGCCATCTGCTACACTGTTTCATGACCTTGCAGGAAGTTAGCAGGTCGCTCTTACACCAGTTTCTGCAGTGGCTGATGGGGGAGGGGGAGCTCTTCCTCTCTGGGTTAATATTACGATGAAATGAAGTAGAGTCTACAAGTTACAAGTGCTTGTTGCGAAAGCTTGAGGGCCTGAGCTGGATCCCCGAACCCACGGTGGAAGGAGAGAACCTCCCAAAAGCTGTCCTCTGACTCTGCACGTGTGCTCTGGCTGTGCACTTGGCATCCCCACTTACACTTGCATGCACAATAGTAAGAGTTACAGGACAGGCAGGGCTACACAGAGAAACCCTGTTGGGGGGGAATAATAATAATAATAATAATTTTTCAAAAGAAAAGCCTTGAAATAGGATTAATGAAGTTCTATGGCTGGACATGATATGAAGGTTTATAATCCCAGGATTTAGAAGGCTGAGATTTAGAATGACTAGCTCGGGCTGGAGAGATGGCTCAGAGGGTAAGAGAACTGACTGCTGTTCTGGAGGTCCTGAGTTCAGTTCCCAGCAACCACATGATGGCTCACACCCATTGTAATGAGATCTGAGATCTGGTGCCCAGGACACTATATAAATAATAAATAATTTAAAAAAAAAAGACTGACCAGCTCAAGTTTGAGGCCAGCCTGGGTTATCTATTGCATTCAAGGTGAAGACAAATAGATAAAATAACTAAAATAAATAATTATTATTCCCTGCACAGAGTGCTCTAGCCAGCTCCCATGGTGGAGGAGACTCGGGACCTATGGACCTATGCATTGCTTAGGATCAACCCTTCATGAGATCCCTTATTATGGAGAGCAGGGAGAGGAGAGGAAGAAGACACAATTAGGGGAAGGATGATCCGGAACGGCCGTGACTCCTTCTCCCTGGGCGCTACACACTCGGTGCCTGAAGCAAGAGTTCCAGAAACACATTTAATAGAGCCCAGGCCTTCCTAAGCATTATCACGCAGAAGCCCAACTGCTCTCAGCCTAATGCCAGCAGACAACCCCTACAAGAAGCCAAAGCTAGATAAAGGGGACATCTCTCTAGCCTGGTCCAGCCCCGTCATTTTATTTTATATAGGATTTCTGACCCAGATGGAAAATGAGACTTGAAAGTAGGCAGCCAGCCAGTGCAGCCTGGGCAATCTCCTTCTAAGGGAGGCAAGCTGCCAAGTCCGTGCCTCGAGACATGCCTCAACATGCTGTCCTTGGTAGGTCTATCCCAGAGGCAGGGGACTAGAGGGAAGAGCAGGTCCTGAGAGTGCTGAAGTATGTTCCACCCAACACTAGTGTCCCCTGTTTCATATTCCTTGAAAGAAACTTGACTAGGGTCAACTACATCTAATAAAAGCTTCATGCGATATCCCCTTCTCGGCAACTTTCATAGATATTAATATATTAAAAGCTTTCAACCCAGTACAGCTGCCTCTCAAGGTCTCTGGGGATTGGTTCCAGGACCCACTGCAAACACCAAGATCTGCAGGTGTTCAAGCCCCTTATATAAGCCGTGTGAGATTTACATATAACCCACACATCCATCCGCCCATGCATTAAACCATCTCCGGGTTCCTTGTGTCACCTAACGCAATGGAAATGCTGTGTGAACTTATTATTAGGGAACAGTGACAAAAAAATGAAGTCTGCATGTTTGGTGCAGACTCAGCTATTTTCAATCTGTAGCGGTTGGGTCGACAGACGCAGAACTATAGGCACAGAAGGCTGACCATGCTTCCCAAACTTATTTGACACAGGCTGTATCTGTATCTACGAAATGTTGGTTAACGTTGCTCTCGGGACTATGCTTAATGTGAGGCACTGGTCTAAAGGTCGTCCTGGGAGAGCCAGGAACCAAGTAAACCAAATCTCGGCCCTTCAGCCTAACCCAGCGCCAGGGTCATGGGAGGCACCAACAACAGCCGGTTACTGGAGTGAATGGCGAAAGCTGAGAGGATGACTGTGTGGTGATTTCCCAATCTGCAACGCTGTGTAGTATGAGCAGTGCCAGGCGGCAGCCCCGTTTCTAAGGCACACGTTTTAAAATTGCTGCAGGAGGGTTTTGGAAGCCCTACTCAGAGTTTAGGATTACAACCCACCAAAATAGGCTTCCAAGCGGAGCGGCTGGCTTCCTTCTGTGGAGGTGTCGGTCTAGCACTTCAGCAAAGCCTGGAGTCGGCGTGCAGACATCCACCCACCCCGCCACCCATTCATTCATTTCATTTGTTCATTCAGACCATCGCCGAGCACCTACTACATAGGGAGTGCTGGGAGACGTGAGGCCCGGAGCCCCCAGGTCCCCTCTGAAGGTACAGCTAGACTGCCCTGAGCAGTGACAATGCCGGATGACTAGGGAGCCCTAGGAAGAAGGCTACGGTGATGTCAAGAGGCTTCAGCACTGGAGCAGCAGTGTGTAAACCCCCAGAGCAAGGGGGGGGTGTATTTCATGCTGACACACGAGGCTGGCTAGAGAACAAAGCCCCTTCTGTCTCCTTATGTTTTGTTTGTCTCCCCCTCCTTTGTGACTATGTCCCATTGTTCCAAGAGACAACCCTGCCCCCACTCTCATGTCCTTCCTCTCCCTAGACTAGCAGGGCCAATCTCTCATTGCCTTTCCCTAAACCCTATCTCCCTCCTTCAAACCATCTCCTAATTCCCTAATCCCTTTCTCTCCTCTGTCCTTCTCCTTCTCTGGTGTTTTCCATTCATCAGAGAAACAAAGGAGCAAACCCTGAGGCAAACCTAGTCGTCCTATCCCATCACTGTGGCTACAGATCGCTCTGCCTCCAGCAGGAAGGAGGGACCAGAATAGTTGGATGAGTGGAGAAGAAGAGTTTGGAGCCTGGCATCACTCATGCTGGTTCACTGCTACCACCATCCAATCACCTTCCAGACCTGCATCCCTGAATCAGCACACACTCACCAGCGCCACCCCCCACACCTTCTGCTCCAATACAGGATGCTGCTGCTTTCAACAGGGGTCATGCACTATGATCTGTGCATGGTTTGTGGATCCCCCTAAGGATCCACAGTGATTAAAGTGTTGCTCCCCAGGGTGACACTCCTGGGTGGTGGTAGAAGCTTTAGGAAGTGAGCCCCTGCAGGGGTTCCTAAGGTCACCAGGAGTGTGAGTTATCTCCTGCATGCCTTCTGTGCGACTCCGTTATAGTTTTTACAAGAGTGTTTGTTGTTGTTGTTGTTGTTGTTGTTGTTGCTTTGTTTTGTCTTATTTTTCCAGCCAGAGTCTCTGTAGCCCAGGCTGGCCTCAAACTTACCACATAGTTGAGGATGACTTTGAACTTCTGAGCCTCCTGCCTCCAACTGCAAGATTAAGACATGGGCTGCTTTTACCCAGTTTACATCCCTGGCCCAAGAGAGTTACGATAAAAGGCTTGTCCAGCTTTCTCTGCTCCTGGTTGAAGATGTGAGCGTATGGTTCTACACAGGTTCCTGCCTCTGCTACTCATTAAGCTGTACCACAACCCTCGACCAAAACGAGCCAACCCAGGCACTGTGCCCTGGAGCCTCCAAAAAATAAACCTTTCCTTTGTAACTAAAAGTTAACTACCAAGGTCTCTTGTTGTAATGATGAGAAATGAAATGATATACTGGGAAGAGTGATGAAGGACTACGGAGGACTCCAGGAACCAGCGAAGCTGCACTGCCCACCAAGCCACAGAACCCTAGGGCTGAGCAACCAGAGAGCGCTCTACTTGGCTCCCAAATGTGAGAGCTGACTATTAAGACTACCTACCAGGAGAGCTTGGAACAGTAGATCCAAGCTGTTTTAATAATAAAAGTAAGTCCAGGCTAGGAGATTGAGTATAGCCCCCATTAACATGCACAAGGCCCTATATTTGCTCCTTAGCACTAATCGATCAATCAATCAATCAATAGAAACAGACTATTTCTGGCCTGCACCCCAGACCTTTGGAAGCTGCATTTACTAGCAGCACCTGGGACTCTGCATTGTCCCAAAACTTCCCAGAGGATAATGATGAGTCTGGGACTCAGTGATAGAATCTACCCCAGGCAAGCACTCCCCACTGTAGCAGAGCCTTCTCGACTCCACTGGTACACTCTACTGACAGAGAGTATCTGGTTTGCTCACTGCAACCCCAGTGGCCAGAAAGGTCTGGTGCTAAAATCGGTCCATTATTTTCAGCCATTTGTCCTAAAACCTGTCCTTGAGAGCAACGAACACTAAGTCCCTCCTGTAAACAGCAGCCAGCAATCTCAGCAGCCACAGCTGGCCTAGTTCATTTTTCCTCAGCACTAGCCTTCACTCCATCAATTGTCCCCTTAGAATTCAAGGTCATCAGTCCTCTTACCAAACTGGTCACCTTCCTCTAACTAAGAATTAAACACTGGACTTCAGACAAGATCTCCTATAAACAAAGCCAAGATTCCTACCTGCCTTTCCCACAGCCACACCAAAGATGGACTTGCTGTCTGTTAACTAAAAATGCCCAGATTTTGTTCATAGCGCTGTCGAGAGCTTTCCCCATTTTATAATTGCCTTGAGAAGGGGAAAGTGTGTGTGTATAAAACTTTGCCTTTCCAATTTGCTCCATTAAGTTTTGTATTTGGGAAAGGAAATGCTTGTCCTGCTCTCCATAAGCCAACCTCCCCAATCTGATAAGCACATATGAGAGAAGAACATACTAGAACATCACTTATATAACTATACCCTAGGGATTTGTGGGAAAAGATTGGTGAGGTTCCCTGAGCAAACTTTCCATTCCCAACACTCCAGAAAAGTAAACGATCATAAGTTGGGCCTGCCACAAAATGAAAGAAGCTACCTAAGGTACTATTGTGGTACCTTGTGGACCAGAAGTCACCCAGCTACAAGCTGGAATAGCCTAGGGAGACACCTTCCTGGGGCTCCCTGACCCACCCCTTCTGCCACATCTGGCTGGACCCTAGTGGCAGCTCCAGTCACATCTCTCAGAAGAGGATGGCCTAATCGGCCACAGCCCTATTCTTCTGCTAGCTGTCAGCTTTGACACAGGGACTCATGGCCAGGGCCTGTCTACACAGGACAACTTGTGAGGTTGGAAGAGATTGTCTGTCCTCTGCAGGGACAGACGTGAGCTATTCCTCAGCACAAAGGCCTGAGCTCTGACTTGCAGGTCAACTGAATTGTGAACTGTGAGCATCCCTGTAAATATCACAGCAGCACATTCTGACCCTCAGCTGAGTTCTCACTAATAGCCTCCTCCTTCTCAGGTTACTTATCCCCTAAGACCTAGTAAAGAACCCCTGCCCCCAATCCAGAGGCCTGCTAGAACCCTTGTCAGGAGCCACTTTGACTCCCTCCAAGCACCCTCTCCTAGCTGCCAGGAAGAGGAAAACAGAATTGAAACCAATTAGAATATATAGCTGGCAGATGCAATGAGCCCTGAGGGGCGACAAACAGGTCCCCTTCTCTGCTCTAGATTTAAAGTCAACCCCGACTCCAGGCTGCTGGCTCTGCTTGTGACCAGATTGCCCTTGCACAGAAACACAGGTGATGAAGTTACTGGTGACAGACAATGCTGGGCCTGGAGAGTAAAAGTGTGTCCTCTTTCACATGACCCAGCAGCATACTTAGGGAGGCCACGGTGACCCATCAGAAGGCCTCTGGGCCATGTTCCAGAGAAGGAGGCAGCTTCCCAGCAGGTGCTCCAGGAGCACGGGGAGGGGGGGCAGGGAGGAGATCACTCAAGCCCAACCCCTGTCTCAATGATTAAAAGAAGAGGGGCAGCACAAGCAGAGCACTCCCTGAGGAGCTCAGGTCAATAATGATAATTTGTTATCATTAGAATAATAAGAAAGGCAAGGGCCCTGGGAACCTAGCCCAAAACAAGGTCAGCGCTGCAAGGATCTCCTCTGAAAAGGCTTTCCGGCCACTCCAGCACTAGACAGACAGACAGACAGACAGACAGACAGACACACAAGCGCGCACGCGCGCTTGTCTTGTCCCTGGGGCAGTCATGGGACTCCATTCCTGACCTATATCCTCACCCACCGCTTACTTCCTTGAGGCAGACATTCACACACGCTCAGTCACAGAACATCACCCACACAGTGCCTGTGCCATTCGGATGGCTGGAACAACTGGTGACAGTTGTGGGTTCAAGCAGGAACAAAAGAAGAAACCCAAGAAGCCACCAAGCTAAGCTTCCCTCAATGAGACTGGAGAGGATTAGGGTGAGGAGCTAGAGGAAGATAAGAGTTCAATGAGGATGGGCATCCACAGGGCAAGCTCCCAGAGACACAGGCAAGATCAGAATCTTCTCCCAGGAGCCACATGTGGCTACATAATAAAACACTTCACATTTGAACAGTGTTCCTACTTCCCAAAGCACTTTTCCATCCATATCGCCTACTAAGGTATCTCTGGGAGGAAGAAGGGACTATCTTTTCAGACTCAAATGAACACTTCACCCCCACAGGTCCCAAGGACATTGTCTCCAAAATATTCTTTGACAGCCAAGCATGGGTAATAGTTGTGGGAGCATGCTTGTTTGTATGTGAGTGCACACAGAGGCTTTATGTAGCAGAGTGGGATACAGTCAAACAAAAATGAGGTTGCCGTGGCAACAGGCTCCAGCATCATTGCAGCCTATTAACACAAGTGAGGAATGTGTTTGGCAGATGCTCGAGTGTTATTTATGGTATGGGTGTAGCAGAGGGACCGCTAACAGGCAAAAGAGAAGGAGAAAAAACAACCTATGACGCTCTTACTGTACCCCAGCGAGGGGACGAAGTGGTGACAGCAAGTCAGGAGCACAGGAGAGGCTGAGAGGCCGGGAATGGGAAGTAAAAGAGAGGAAAGCAGAACACGCTGAAAGGCCAAGGAAGAGCTAGGCGGGCAGATAGCAACAGAGATGCTGGAGTGGATGGTGTAGGAAAAGAAAGTGAGAGGAAAGGAGCAGGTGGGGAGAGAAAAGGGGCCGAGGAGGAGGGTGGCAGGTCTCCAAGGAAGGCTAGGAGCTAGAGACAAAGAACTGGAAAAAAGACACCAAGCGCAACCAAGAGGCCTTCCACCTGGGGTCTCAGCTGTCACCTGAATGAAGAGCAACAAGCACTGCTTCTCCTAGAGCCAAGGACAAAACCCGCATATCAAAGGGGCGGGGCAGGAAAAAATGCACAGATAAGATCGCACCAAGATGGGGATCAGCCTCTAAGAGGGCAGAGGGCAGCATATGTTCACATAATTTACTGTCAGCCTGCTGTGTGATCAAGATGGTCAAAGCTCAAATGTGAGAACAGGTTCACTGTCACTACCAGCCCAGGTATGTGTCTTTATTAGGGGAAAAAACTATCATCAAACCTGAGTCACCTCAGACACCTGCTGCTTGAGAGCAATCGGAGGCCGAAGTAAATGCGGGGCTGTCCTGTCCCACTACTGTCTCCCCAACACCCAGCCAGTTTTTCCTCAAGAAGACAAATTCTAGATCAGGCATAATCTGAAAGGTCAATCAAGTACAAACAGCACAAAGATACCGTTTTCTCAGAGGCCAAACAGAATGTTTGTGTTCCCCTGCCTTGGCCCATTCCTGACAACCTCAGCTAGACTTAGAGCAGATCAAAAAAAAAAAAAAAGTTAAGTATAAACCTAACCAAAACCTTGCAGCCAAGGAAAAAGTGTAAAGACCACAATGGGGAGAAAAGCCTGGAGTGTGACTGGGTGGAGTGGGGAGGGAGGGAGAAGAAAGAGTTAGCCTGAGGAACCACAAGGGAGAGCCCACCTAGCAGACAAGGTTGCAACAGTTGCTAAGGCTAGGAGGAAGCTGCCCACCAATGGCAGGGACCTCTTTCCTTGGATTTTATCTCCATCTCCTAAGAAAGCCTATTATCAGGTCTGCTTCAGATCATTGGCAGACTTCAAGTTCCCAAGTCTGGTTCTGTGAATACCTTGAGCTATCCTGACAACCCCCACTGCCACACTGGAACCAAGTGTCCTTCCTTCCAAAGAGAAGCTGTACTCCCCCTATGCTGACACAATCCCCATCTGAGACCATGGCTCCATAGCAACGGTAGTAGCGTCTCCAAACAACAACCATATCTCAGAGGATCTCTCACAAGTTCAAAGCTGATCTCTACCCCCCGCCTTCTGATGCCACATCGGAAAAGCTACCATCACCAACTTGACTTGGCCCCTCTCACTGGACCCCAACCAAGCTGGCAAGAAGTTACTAAATCACTACTAAGTATTCTGAGGAAAGTAGAAAGAGGGAAGGAGAAATAGTGTTGGATACCCCAGGAATCCAAGGAGGTTACACTGGACAAAAACGCACTGTTCAAAAACAGTGCGTGCCAGAGAAAAACAAGCACTTCAACATGTCTCTGGGTCCCCTGCTAACCAAGCAATGGGGAGAGAGTCCAGAGTGGCCCTCAGAGAAGATTCTTGCAGGAGGTGAGAAGATTCTTGCAGCATCCACACTGAGGATGCTGGGAATGAAAAGGGCTCCACACTGAGGATGCTGTGCACAGTCAACCTCGAGAGAAACCTGAGACCCAGAGAGGTCACTTCACAAAGCCCTGAAGGGTTAGCCAGACTCCATATGATTGGCATTCCCTGTAGATAAGGATGCATTCAGAGGGCACAGGAGAGCATCCCCAGTATTCAACAGGATCAAAGTCTGGGGGAAAAGGAGGAAGTAAGTGTGGAGAAGCAGGACAGCAGTGACAAGAGAATACTACTAAGAAGCTCTATGAAAAGAGGTAGATGTCAAGAGATGGGGCGGGGTGTGCAGTGGCACCCGAAAGTCAAGACACTCACCTGCTGCAACACCCCACTTGACTCTCCAATAGAGCAACATGCAAACAAGCAGACCCAGCAGGGCTCATAGACTGGAACACAGAACATGGTGTGGATACCAGAGATAGCGTCTCACTCAAGCCCGAGTCACCAGTTAACCAAGAGTCATAAGTTTAATGTCCTTTTCAGTCCACAATTCTAGGTTTGCCTAACAAGTCCCATTAGGAGTATAAAGTTCCCACCAGAGCAATAGCCAGGAGTGTCCATTAGAAGGGATAACGATGTTCAGCAAAGCCAGAAAGGGGACAGTCATCACACATCTCTGCAGCTCTTTCTCACTTTTGCAAAAGGCAGGCACTTTGGGCAAAGAAACAAACTTCTCAATCCTCCTTCAAGATCCTTCATCTTCCAAGAGCCTCAGGGGGCCGGGTTACAGACTCACCCTTAATGCTGGGCAATGGGTGCCCAGAGTCTCTCTTCCACAACTGGGTATCCAGGACTAGCTAATAAACCCACAGTGGTGCTCAGGAGGGGTTGGGTGTTAGAAGGCCTAGGAGTCTTCTGTATACAGGACCAGAGACTGTGATTTTCTGAAACCCTCCTTCCTCACTTGAATTGGCAGCTGTGACTAGTCTGAAGCATGCCCACTACCAGGCTGACAACATTACAAGTCATACAAAAGTAGTCCTTAGTGGATAAGGAAGCTAAGCCTGAAGCAAGGCCTGGAAGTCACATAGACTTTGAAGCCTTGTTTCTCTGGTCACTTTTACCACTCTTAACTGATATGGGCTGGATCCCTTTACTTTAAAATCAGGCTGAGGCCTGCCCACCCCTCAACCCAGTGTGGCCAGGTGAGTCCCTACCTGCTTCAGCAGAAACTGGTCCTGGGCATTGGTATGCAGAGAGATGGCCAGGTGGAGGGCTGACAGAAGCACCCCGCTGAGCACCGCGGCCCTCATGCGCACAGGCAGCAGTGTGTAGATGGTATAGATGAAGAACACGGTCCACCAGATGCCCTCGGAGGCACTGCGTGGCTGTGGCAGCAACAGGCCCACTACCTGGACGGCCAGCACTACCGCAATGAGTGCATAGCAGGCCAGGCCCATGTGGTCCTGGTGGAAGGCTGCACGGTTGCAGAGTACGGCCATAATAAGGATCACACCGACAGCAGCTGCCAGCACCGCCAGGTAGGGTAGCTGGAGCGGGGGCCGCGCCGCGTGGAAGGCCAGCATGACCAGGCACACAAGCACCAGCACGGCCATGAGCATGGTGAGGCTGCTCTGGTTCAGGCGGAAGAAGTAGCGCTGGTACAGTCGCTCTAGTTTGTCCGACGGGAACTTCTTAGAGCGGAAGATCTGCAGTAAGGCCAGACAGCAGGCGCCCAGCGACAGCACCGCGCCGGTCCCAGAGCCTGACCCCACCGAACTGCCACCATCCCCGGACCCATCTCCATCCTCGACGGTGCCAGTGCCAGGCTCCAGCTCATCCTCCTTGCGGCCTTTCCCACGACGTTCCTCCAGGCCCAACTCCACCGAGCGAGGGCGCACCTCTGTCCCACCTGCGGCCGCTGCGGCCGCCGCCGAACCACCGCTGCCGCCCGAAGGGGGCGCCCGGGTGCTGCCCCCTCCAGCCGCGCCCCGCCGCTGCCGCCGGCTGCCGCGACCGCCGTCGTCGCCACCGCGCTCCTGCCAGGCGGACTTGGAACGGAAGCTGAAGCCGAAGCCCCCGGCCAGAGGGTCATCACCGCTTAGTGGAGGGTCGTCGTCGTCGTCGCCGCGCCAACGGCTGGCTAGGCGTTGCTGTTGCTGTGGGGTCACTGCTCCCCCAGATCTCTTGGTAGAGCCGCGGGCAGAACCCCCGGGGGCGTGGGGGTAGCCATTGGCGCGGGAATCGGCTTCTCCCCACGCGGCGCGATGCTCCGGGCCTCCCCGGGGCGTCGGCGACGCCGCTGTCTGTGCAGCGTAGCCCGGGGGGCTCACGCTTTTGGAGCCGGACATCCCCCCCTCGGCCTCGTCGTCTTCTTCCTCTTCCCCCGGGGGCCGGACCGGGGGTCTCCAAGGAGAGGGCGGACGGCCAAGCAGGGGGACTAGACTAGGGTCACACGTCGAGGGCGGCCCGGGGCCTTGAGCAGCAGCGGGACATCGTGGCACCCCCGTCCTGAGCGGTGGAGGACAACGGGAAGGCTAGCGGGGAGACAGCGCAGCCCCGAGGTGAGAAGTAGCTGCGAATCAGAGTCTAGAGTCCCAGGTCCGAGACGGAGTTGGCTCCGAGCGGGGTGGGGGGGCAACGGGGACAGCTCCGGCTGCGGCGTGGCGCGCAGGGACGTCCGGACTCCTGGCTCGCGTCGAGCTTGACGAGGGCCGAGAGTTGCGGATCAGGCGGGACGGAGAGATGTCCTTGCGGGCGGTGCCTCTCCGAAGCTGGCAGTTCCCGGGCGCGGCACTCGCCGCTTCTGCTTAAGCGGAGCGCAGCGGCTCTCCAGGCGAAGTGGCGGCGAGGGCGGCTCGGCAGGGGTCCCAGCACGGAGACTCAGCGGGTGCCCTTTGCTCGCCGAGCACTGGGAGCGACTGGGAGGTGCAGGCTCCTGCCAGCATTATTTTCTTACGAGGGGTGGGGAGGTGGGATGGGGGGTGGAGAGGACGGGGGAGGGGGCGGCGGGCGGAGCAAGAGCTCCCGAGCCCTGGGGAGGAGGGTCCTGGAGCCCGGGGGGGCCGTCGCCCGCATCCCCCACCTCCGGCGGCGTGAGTGGGAGCGTGGCCCCCGCGAAAGGCGAGCCGAGCCTCCGGCGCGTCCGCGCAGGGGGCGGGGGCGAGGACCGGCGCCTGCGGTGCGGCCCTTCCCCTCTCGCCTCCTCCTGTACCCCAGACCCAGCAGGCTGGCCCGCACCCTCCGATCCCGAGGGCTGAGTCGCTGGCTCCACAAGCCCACGGTTCCTCGCTGCCGGCGGCGGGCCCACCGTGGCCGGGCGCAGAACCTCTACGCGGAGGGCGGAATCCGGCGCAGCGCCGCCGCCGTTCTGCCCCAACGCAGGCGGGCTCTTCCCGGGGACCACGGCATCCAGCGATGTAGGGCTGCGGCTCAACAGCAGCCGGCCGACAGGAGCCGGCCAAAGAGCCGCGGCGCCCCCGGGGCGCTCCCGAGGGGCCCGCGGGAGCCCGGCTCCGGGCGCGCCATGCACGCCTCGGGCCCTGCGCCGCTCCGGCCGCTCGCGCTGCTCCTCCCTTCTTGCCCGTTCGCCGCCGCCGCCGCCGCCGCCGCCGCCGGAGCGCCCTCCGCATCCCCTCCTCCCGCCGCCTCCCCGCCCCCCGCGCCGCTCGGGCCTCGGCTCACAGCGGCGTGCAGCCGCCTCCGCCCTCTGCCCTGCCTAGCCGCAGGCTCTGGCCCCGGCGCCCCGCGGGCATACTCAAGACCAACCCGGGGTCCATAGGGACCCCCACTCCCCTTCCTCACCTATAATTTTCACTGCGCCCCTCCCTCCCTGGTGCCTGGAGCCGGGTCAACCAGCGTCGGACCTGGGTAGCGGGCCATCCACCCCCGGCCAGGTCCTGCGTCCCCAATCCTATCTCCCCTCTTTTTAATACCCTTTTCTCCCCTACCCCCATTCAACCCAACTTCAGCTACGGTGCTGTGCCCCCCCTTCTCTGGTCCGGCTCTATTGGCCATTTCCAGAGCTGTCAGACTCGAGTCCGGTGCTCTTATTGGGCGATTCTGTGGCCCGGCGACGGTGCCAAAGGAGGTCGCGCCGGGTTGGGGGCACCCCGGCCGCTTGTGCCGCAAGGAACTGGAGTCAAGAGTCCCTCGAGAGGACGGAGGGACCCAGAGCCAGACCCGGAAATGAACTGGGGAGATGCAAAGACCGAGGATCTCTGAGGCACAGGAAGACAGCGAGGGAAAAGATGGAGTTGCTGGCAATGGGTGAGGCCGATGCAGCCAGGGTGGGGCGGACAGGACCGCTTTGAAGCATAGTTACTAAGAAGAAACACCACTGACAGCTGTGAGAATACCTGGCGTTTCTAAGGAGCTTTTTGCCTGTTCGTGCCTTTTAAAACTCATCTGGTTCTAGTAACAACCCTGGGCTGTGAGGGGGACAGGGCCTGTGTATTTATTTCCTGTTTGTAAATGTGGAAACCGAGGCTCCAAGAACTTAACTAACGTGTCTCCTAACCTGCAACACAAAGATCTTTTCTTCACTTCATCGTTTCTACACTGCCTCCCACACCTACCAAGATGTTCCCAGGAAAGATGCCCACGGGCAAGGTATAGTCTCCTTGCCAGTCAGGTAGGCAAAAATGACCCTTCTGAAGACCCTGGTCAAAGGCAAGGGTGGACAAGACAACATGGCTGAGAAGACGACCTATCTGGTAATGTGCCTCTTCAGTTCCCTTGACCCCCTAACCTGACCTGCTGGAGTTCTGTCCGTCTCACAAGCCGAGGATGAACCAGAAATCTTCAGCCCCTTCATCCTTCTGCCACCTCCAAAGTCCCTAGGAGCGTGGAGGTCTGAGAGAGCCTCCTCTACTGCTCATCTCTTTGCTGACTGGAAGGTAAACCCTTCCAGAACTACAAATCGGGAGGAGGAAAAAAAGTTCCAAGAGTTCTGAGTAGCCTGGGCCTTGAGTAATCACTCAACCTTTGAGTAACCCATTATTAGCTAAGTGGTAAGAAAGCAACACGGACTTTGCCAACAAAACTCTAGTGCATGCGTTTTGCACTATGCAAAGCCCTGTGCAGGATGCTACGAGTAAAAGATGACCAGACAGGACCTGGAACTTATACTCAGGGGAGAGAACGGGAAAGCTTCTGGAGGTGGAATCTGGGTCTAGCAGGGGAGGAAGATGGGTAGTATTTATTAAACTTCTTGGTACTGAAGGAAAATATTCTATTGTCGGTTTCAAACGCCAGTCAGACAACAAATTTAGTTGTGATCTTAATTGGCTTTGCTTTGTGATTCAGAAATGGAGCAACAGCTCGTTGTGTGTAATGACTGAGTGATGTGATGAGCTGCGCGGAAGAGCTTTTACTTTCTAGACAGAAAATGGCTGAAGAGGCAGACTCGGAACAAAGAAGATGAAATCAGAGCAGACTTCCTTGTCGTGTCAAGGCTGGCTTGTTTGGAAAGTCCACTCCTACGTAGTCTCTCTCTGCCCCTTATTTCCTAGAAGGGGAGAGGAATGACTTAGTGTGGCCTGGACTGGGATTTGAGCGAAAGCACCTCCATTTTGGTTGGGTCTGTTGGGGCTGGTGCAGGAACTCAATCAGTGACCTCCTGTAAATGTTATTCAACAGCCCATAACCATCGTGAGGAAAGTGTTAATTACTCCTGCACAGAGATGAGAAAACACACTTAGGGAATTCAGCTATTGTAGCAAATATGGTATCTGAGAGATGCTTGGGACATTGCCAGCTGCGTTCACAGAAGCCAGGTAGACAGCAAGGTTACTGGCCAGCTTTCCATCCTTGAACTGCTCTCGTTCCTCTAGCTCCTTAGGTCATCCCTCCTCCTCCTCCTCCTCTTCCAGCACTGCTAATTAAGTCTAGGACTCACACATTTACCACTCCGCTATTCTTTGAGTTCTGTTCCGATAAAGTAATAGTTTTACAGCAAAAGCTGTGTGTGACTGATAAAACGGTTAATGTTTTTCATGTCAATCAACATTCATTTACAAGACTCATATTTTAGACACACTTTCACTGTGTAGCTCAGGCTAGCCTTGAACTTGTTCTCCTCCTGCCTCACCTTCCTGAGCACTGGGGTTACAGGTGCACTCCATCACACTGGCCTAATGTCCATTTCATTGTTGGAATAGAACTCCATTAAATGAGCATGTCGGAGTTGGGAGAGCCAATACTCTGCTGTGAAACATTACTGTCATGGTCATTTACAAAACGGTTTTACTCTTGTACCATTAGGAACAATAAGCATTTTGCTAGATAAGTCTTTACATGCATCCTTAATTATAGTCTTGGGAGAAATTCCTCCAAGTACATTTATTTGCTCAATCAAAAGATGAGTATAATATCCTTAAGATATTTCAGAAATCTGTCGTTAGCTCTTGACTCTTGAGGTCCCAACTTTCCCTTGCCCTTGGATGCTCTTGGGACCCGCCCATAACTGATTCCTTTTATCTGAAATTAAGATCATCTCCCAAGTAGCTTGCTGCCCCTTGTGTTCTCTCAGAGGAATGACTGAACCTACACTCCCGTGAACGGCGATCTGCCCATCTGTCTCTGCCTCTCCATCCTCAACCACCTTTATCCAATGGTCCACTCCTTGCCTCGATGACTTCTGACTCACCCTCCCCTTTTGTGCTTTCATCTGATCATTCCCCCATTGAAAACAACATTCATCAACCATCACTTCCCATATTAACCAACCCTCAGACTGCTCCACGAGCCTCTGCAGACATTCATTTTGTCCACAGTCACCAGCACCTGGGGGAAGCCCTACTTAATGCCCCTGTACCTATTGCAAGGCTGGTAGGCACTCCCACCTCCTCTGCTCACAGGGCACCTTGCTTGTATCCCTGTCCCAGGGTATGGACACATTAACAGGCCTGACTCCACACTGTAGAATTAGGATTGCTCATCCTGTACCCTAAACCTGGTCCCTGACAAATGGCTGTCCAGTGACTCGCAGGATGGGGCCTCAAGAGTGTATGTGGAGAGGGCTTACCGTGATACATAGAGATAGACAGTTAGGTTGGAGCCTTTAGCACAAGATAGGGGAATGATTTAAAGACAAAGAGGAGTGAGGATGGAGAATTAGTCCAGCAGTTAACAGCATTTGTTACAGCTGCCAAGAACCCAGGTGCAATTCCTAGCACCCACATAGTGGCTCACTTCAGCCCCGGGGCATCTGACACCTTCTTCTGACCTCCTCAATCACCAAGCTCACCATGTACATTTTAGACATGCAAGCAAAATACTCAGACATAAAAATAATAAACCTACAAAATGTAAATAAAAATGAGGAGGTGGGGCTGTGGAGATACTTGCTGCTCAAACATGAGGACCTGAGTTCAGATTCCCAACACCCACATAGAAACCAGGTCTGCAATACCAGCCAGCTATGATAAAACAGGAAATTCCAGGTTCATTAAGAGACCCTGTCCAGTCAGGCAGTGGTGGCTCATGCCTTTACTCCCAGCATGCGGGAGGCAGAGGCAAGCAGATCTCTGTGAGTTTGAGGCCAG
>JAQHUG010000063.1:706308-754646 GCA_028555095.1 Dicrostonyx torquatus
ACAGGGTTTCTCTGTGGCTTTGGAGCCTGCACTGGAACTAGCTCTTGTAGACCAGGCTGGTCTCGAACTCACAGAGATCCACCTGCCTCTGCCTCCCGAGTGCTGGGATTAAAGGCGTGCACCACCACCGCCCAGCTTAAATTATTTTTTAAAAAGAACAAATTCTAAAAACAGAAGCCTCTTTCTCAAGCATATAGGGCCCAAGGAGTCTATAAAACTAACAAGTTGAGAGTGGTATTTCATGCCTGTAACCCCAGCGCTCAGGAGACTGAGAGAGGAGGTTCTCAGTGAGTTCAAGGCCAGTGTGGACTATGCTATAAGTTCCAGGCCAGCCTTAAAAAGATAGTGAAACACTGTCTCAAAATGGTAAATTGGTGGTTGGTCAGGTGTCAGTGACACACACCTTTAATCCCAGCACTTGGGAGGCAGGGCAATATAAATTCAAGTCTGTGTACAGAATGAGGTCCAGGACAGAAAAAAAATAAATAAATAAAACACAAAACACTGTTTTAGGGCAAGAAAACAGGAGAAAAGGAAAAAAGAAAGAAAAGAATAAGAATGGGCTAGAGAGACAGCTCAGTGGTTAAGAGAACTGGCTACTCTTGCTACTCTTGCAGAGCCCCTGGGTTCAGTTCCCAGCACCCACACAGGACTCACAATCATCTGCAACTTCAGTTCCCAGGGATCTAATGCTCTCTTCTGGCATTCCCAGGCAGAACACCCAAATACATAAAATTAACACTTTAAAAATTAAAATAAAAGTAAAACAAGCAGATGAGTAGGAGAAAACACAATTTTTATTCATTCATTCATCTGAGACAGAGTCTCGTGCAGTCCCATCTGGCCTCAAACTCCTATGGAATAGAGAAAGGCTTTAAACCCCTGATCTTTCCACCTCCCTTTTCCAAGTGCTGAGATTTGCCCCACTCATTATTCCTAGCTATGTCATCTTTTTCTGTGTTGTTGAGGACCAAATCCAGAGCCTCAAAACATGCTAGACAAAGTTTCTTCCTGTATACTACACTCCCAGCCTTCTGAAAACACATTTACTAAGAAACATTCACAGTATGAAACACAACAATGGCTTAAACAACCTCTATGTAAGGGAGAGGGACTGGGACCTGACTATAGGAGTGAGGAACGGACCCAAGAACTGACAATGTCTCAGTACTGAATTCATCCGGCTGCTATTCTAGTTTTTCTTCCAAGTTGATCCGGGGGACGATCCAATCTCAAGACAGACAGGAACTACAGTGAAAGCCCCTGCGTCAGGACAGAGGGACCTGATGAGGATGGAGAACAGGAGGACAGGGAAACCTGAGGTCTGAGTTAGCTTGAAACTTTCATCTCACCAGAACATCCTACTTTAAAGAATCATTTTCTGAGCTCAACGAGGATGCGAAGGATCTTAAAGATCACCCCATGCCTAGGTAGAAAGAACATTCGCATTTTTAGAGCAAGTCCTATACGTCAAACAGGATGATCTAACTTTCCCACCAACAACTGCTACCCTTTCAGGTCTTGGAGGAGATAACAGGTTAGGGAACTGCGTGTCTGGAGGGCAGGTCATCCAGGCTAGTATTTAGTATCTTAGCCCCTGGCCACAAATGCCTTAGGTCCCTCGCAGTCATCCCTCGCCCCCCTTTCCAGCCTGTTTCACTATGAACCCTGAGATCCAGAAGTCAAGGGCATTAGCCCTTGTTCTTGACCTCTGTCAAGAATGGAAAGTCTGCACCTGGCCAGAGAAAGAGAGAGAGAGAGAGAGAGAGAGAGAGAGAGAGAGAGAGAGAGAGAGAGAGAGAGAGTGAGTCCCTAGATTTTTCCAAACTCCAGCCTCACCTTTCTATTCATGGGCCTAGGGGAGCAGGAACCCTGCAGAGCTCAGATTGAGCCTGGAAATGGCTGATAATGGCACAATCCTGTACTCTCCCAGGTGTTGGCATTTGCATTTTAATGGAGGCGGCTAAGGCCTCCAGCGAAATGAGTGACTAATAGGTTATTTCAATTGCTACTGGAGGTGGATGGGAGACCCTTTGTTTCCCAGGACCTTTTAAAGACCCTGCAGTCACCATACAAGGCCTGTAACTCGTCTGCCTTTGAACTACTGTGCCCACATTCCTGCCCTTGCTTTGCTTTCCCCTGCGTCTTTTCCTGCTAGAAACCTAGAAACATCCCAGTAAGTCATTGATTCTTTCAGCACGAACTGATTACCCGTGTGGAGAGAAGAATGCTGGGTAGAGTGGAGTTGGGGGAGCCCAAAAAGTGTCAGAAGGCACCACCCCAAAAAGTTAGAGCCGAGGGCATCGAGAGCTGGAAACACGACGTCGGCTCTTGATGACAAATGGGCCATGCTGCTTATGCCTGGTGTTTCTGGGGCAATCCAGACAAGAGGTAGCAAATTAATAGGAAAAATATTGCTGTGTGTCAGGGTGATCTAGAAAAGCTTGGCAGGGGCCATGTGAGGGAGTCTGAAAGTATACATAGAAGTTAGATATAGAAGCTGTCGATGAAAAAACAATCATAGCTCATGTCTTAAAGGGATAAGAGTTAGTTTATTCTGGAGTCATTTTGAGTGTCCATTGCCTGGGAATACAGATTTAAGTTACCCCAAATTTCATATTTCAGCATGGAAGCAGTTTCACGGGGTTTTTTATAGTTTTACAGATCAAATAAAGTCATAAAAGAAAGCAAGTGTAAAAGGCACTGGTGGTTTAGGAGCGAGGCCATGTGGTGGTTTGAAGGAGAATGGCCCCCATAGGTCATATTTGAATGCTTGGTTACCAGGAGTGGAGCTGTTGGAAAGGATTAGAAGAATTAGGAGGTGTGGCTTTGTTGGAGGAAATGTGTGTGTGTGTGTGTGTGTGTGTGTGTGTGTGTGTGTCTGTCTGTCTGTCTTTGCTTGTGGATCAGGATGTAGACCTCTCAGCTACTGCTCCAGTACCTGCCTCCATGCCTCCATGCTTCCCACCATGAGGAGAATGAACTAAGCCTCTGAAACTGTAAGCAAGTCCCCAATTGAATGCTTCCTTTTTAAAGAGTTGCCTTGGTCATGGTGTCTTTTCACATCCTTAAAACAGTGAACAAGACAGGCAAGGTACAGCAAAACGGGTAGGGTGTTGTTTAGTTCTTGGACTGGCAGAAGCTAGCAGAAGCTTAGCATTCTGCCAAGTTAATAGCCTCTAGGTCAGTGGTTCCCAACCTGTGTGTTATGCCCCTTTGGGGGTCAAATGACCTCTTCACAGAGGTCGCCTAAGACCATCGGAAAACATAGATGCTTACATTATGATTCTTAACAGTAGCAAATTTCAGTTATAATTTTATGATTGGGGTCACCACAATATGAAGGACTGTATTAAAGGGTCTCCACATTAAGAAGGCTGAGAACTGTTAAGTATTAAATCCTGGTTAATGGTAATATACCAACACTGATGTAATAAGCCAATCAAACCGAATTAATAAATCCAGGTTTATCTGAGCAAAACATTCCTGGGTGACCCCATGGGAAGTTGAAGAAACCACAAGGGGAACACACAAGGTGGGCTTTTAATGCCCTTGGGGGTGGAGCCACTGATGGTGGACTTTCTCAGGGGTAGAGTCTTGACTGAGGCAACTCTAGGGGAGGGGGCTTGGGGTGGAGCCTCCACTGGAACATTCCAGACTCTTTGGGTATATGGATGTCAGGGGGTGGAGTGAGTCTTCCACCCGGTCAAGGACCATTGTCTAGGAGTTTTTATTTATTATCCCAAGACATTAGTTCTGATATAGAGTGGGGCAAATAATGGCTGTTGTAGAAGGCCAAGATAAAGTAACTAGCCTCTGAACCTGCTACATTCCAGCCTCTCCACAGCACTGAAATTCAGCTGGTCCAGCAGTCTCTGCAGACACAGAGACTGCATGAAGGTTCTTTGTTCACAGTCAGACACAGCTTCTGTTTGGGAATCTGTATTCCCAGGGCTGAGTTAAAACATTCCAGTAATCACAAAGACTAGAAATTATATGATCCTATTTGTATAAAATAACCAAGAAAAAAAACCAACAAAAAACCCAATCCATTGAAATAACATAGATTAGTGGTTGCTTAGGACTGGAGGGCAGGGAATCAATCTTAACGAGCGCAATGGGGTGTTGAAAATTGTTTTAAGATTATGATGGTGGCTCCACAACCCCATAAATATGCTTTAAAAGTGAATTATCATACATTAATTGGGCCTAGATTATGGCAGGTAAGTAACTTCTCACCAAAGCTGTTTAAAATGGGGGAGGAAAAGTAGATTATTTAAATATCCTTCAATAGTCCATCTCCACAGTTACAGAGGGTATCCTGTTCTGAGTCTTAGTCTATCCAGTCCAAAGATTCTTTTCCGGGGAGGGGTGTTGAGACAGAATCTCTCTGTGTATCCCTGGATGTCCTTGAACTCACAGAGATCCACCTGCCTCAGCCTTCCGATTGCTGGGATTAAAAGTGTGAGCCACCACTGCCTGGCTGGGTTCATTCTTAAATTTGTTTATTAGTGAAGCTAAGAACCCCAAGAGGGGACTCCAGTTTTCCTGTACCATCTGGCTACCACGAAGGGACACCCCCTATTAGCTTTAGGGATGGTGGGAACTAGTTGACCGCTAACACATAGTCTCAAAAGTTTTACCTAATAGTCATAAAATGTTAGGTCAGAAATGAAGGTAGATAGAAAATGCTATTAAGGGGATGGAAGATAAGAGAGTTGAGTTGTCATCCGTCGTCCGTTGTCATCTTCTTCTTCTACTTATAAATGATCTTTGGCTCACCAACTCCAGTAGGACAGGGAAAGAACCAGCACAGGTCCAAACCAGTCCCTCTGAATGTGGTTGACAGTTGCATGGCTGAGGCAGACAGAGGGGTCACTGGCAGTGGCACCAGGATTTATCCCTACTGCTTGTACTGTCTTTTTGGGAACCTATTCTCTTTGGATGGATACCTTGCTCAGTCTAGATATAGCAGGGAGGACCTTGGACCTTCCCCAAAGCAATGTTCCTTACTCTCTCTGAGGAGTGGATGGGGAGTGGGGAGGAGGGAATGTGAGGAGGGGAGAGAGTGGGAACTGGGATTGGTATGTAAAATGGAAAAAGATAGTTTGTTTTCTTTTTTTAAAAAAAGAAAATAAATTATTTTTTTTAAAAAAAAATGAATCTTTGGCTGGGAGATGGTAGCACACGCCTTTGATCTCAGCACTCAGAAGGCAGAGTCAGGTGGATCTTTGTGAGGTCAAGGCCGGCCTGGTCTATAGAGCCAGTTTTAGGACAGCCAGAGCTAAACAGAGAAACCCTATCTCAACCCTACCCCACAAAAAACTCAAATAGAAGCTAGAGAATGTTTTATTTGCGTTAAAAATGAAAAAAAAAAAAACCCTGGTTGGGCAAGTTTGTAAACTTCAGTAGCTGCCTGAGGAAGAGGATGGAGGAAAGATGAGGGAGGTCATTCTGACTGAGCTCCGTCCCGTGGCAGAGAGGGGGACAGGAGAAAAGGAAGGAAACGCATAGCCCACACAGTACCAGAAAAACATCCTTCATTTGTGACCAGCCTCCAAAAGAAGGGAAAAAAAGAAAAGTTTTGAGCCAGGTGGCTCAGCTCATACTGGGAATTCTGGGGAAAAAAGAACACTATCTCAATGAAAGGGTAATTAAACCACCTACCTCTTTAGCATAGCTGGCCTAAGGTGAACCCGCCTTCCTGGGGGTGGTCCATGAGCTGGGTGACGGACCTAGCCAAGGGAAATGTTAGGTCTCTACCCAGGGCAGAGATTCTATTCTCTTGGATAGGAGTTTTTCCTTAATGGGCCTTTATTACTACTCTTACCACGGGTGCTATAACATTTGAAACCTACAGAAGAGAAACCCTCATGCCAGCACTCCCCGCTCCATCTGCTATTACTCATCTTGATGTCCCCACCTGTTCTTTCCATTATTTGGTAAGCACTTTGTTTTCTGACTTTTAGGCTGTGACCATCAGAATTCATATAACCTCTTTCATGATGTAACATGCTATGCAGAGCGATCCAGGTCCATTCTCACAGGCCCTAGCCACTCATATTTGGCTCAGAATAGACTATACATGATTCCTTCTGGGGCAAGAGCCATGTTTTCCATTGACACACACATGTTTTTCCACAGTTCTGGAAGCTGGAAGTCAAGATGGCTGTCACACCTGGTGAGGGCCTCATGCTGCCATAACTCAAGGGCGAGGAGGCATACTTCCCATGTGGATGACCCTTTCATTCCTACAAAAGGCAGCCATTCATTCATTCAACGCTCTGAGCAGAATAACTCCCACGCCTCCCAATACTGCTGTGTTCAAAAACAAATATCTCAATATATGAATTTTGTGGAGACACACTCAAGTTGTAGCAGTATATATGGGCTACCCCCATCACACACACATACACATGCACACATACACATTCACACAGTCTTGTTACAGTCATCCAGACTAACCACAAATTCGATCTTCTGCTTTCCCAGTCTCCTGAACGCTGACATTACAGGCATATGCCACCACACATGGCTAGTATATATATTCTTTTAGCTTAGAAATATACATAATTTGTGAGACTGCTATACATTTAGTAACTGAATTAAATGACAGTCATCTACCAATCTCAGAAGAGTGGTCTTGTGCCTATGGGGCAGTTTGTTTACCAGGCCTTCATCCTGGCTTTGTGAACCTCTTTCAAAGCCTTCTTAGTGTCTAGAGGGCCCCAGGTTTAGAAGCCTGGCCAATGCTTTGCTAAGATCTATCTAGTTTGGCTCCCTGGCCAGGCTAATGGATGAAAACCCATTATCAGAAAATCTGATACAATCCCCACCCTAGGATATTGCTGCCTCTTCAGGCCGCTCAGCGAAAATGGCACCTTTCCTCCCCCCAAACCAAATGAGCTCTGCTGAGAGTGGACACAGCAAGGAAGCCAGCCAGAGCCTTGCTAGTTGGCAGACACTCGTCTCAGGCAAATGTAATTAAAGGCAGCAGCAAGTAAGTGCCTATTAATTTTTCATTAGAAAAGTCAAAGGCAACCTCCTTGGAAGGCGGCGTCATTGAACTTCAGGTTTGGTGGTAAGACTGGGTTTTACCACGGTGGAAGTGCTCGTTCCCGAAGTGCACACATACACAGGGAGCCCACAGCTTCCTACAAAGCACAGGAGAGGACTGGGAGGCCAGGATCCTGACCTCTTTCTTCAGAGGTCACTCTGCTCCATTTCCTGTGCCCTTATAGCTCAATGAAGACTGTATGGACCCAGTATTAGGCATCAGTGCCCCAGACTTCGCCTCCTTAAATTATGCTTACATATCACTTTATAGTTTGAGCTCTAGTTCAGATGTCAGGGGGAGGGGCTACTATTAAATGCTCTCAAGAGAGCCTACTCCCTAAGGTGTTTGCTCCCTAAATGGAGTTGGGGGGGTCTAAGAAGAAGGAAACAAATGGGGGCAATTTGGTGGTAGCATCTAACCATCTCCTGCAGGACTGACTGCCGGCCCATCTCTCCTCTTCCACCTCATAGCAGAAAGCCATTCACACAGAAGTGGCTTCAGCATTAAACTAGGAGTCAGCTTGTTGCTAAAACCCCTTCCCTGGGGGAGATGTTTTCGACATACCCTTCTCCTAAGGTCCCAATGACAAACTCCACAAAGTTCCCTGGGGGAAACCAATGAATTTATTGGACTTCCTTGCAGAGCATAGGTGAGGGGTTACTTGATGGACTGTGGGTCCTTCCCCACCAAAGTCTACCCAGGGAGGGATGATGGTTTTCCCACAGTCACATAAATGGAGCCCCCTGCCCCTCCCCACACACACTGCCTACAGGCTTCCCTGAGTTATATTCTCTGGCCTCTTCTCAAGGCCACAAGCATACACAGGTGATAGGGAGCAGCAGGAAGCCCAGGGGAGCCTCATGTCCTTCTCTATTTCTCTATGAGCGGGGTATAGATAATCAAGAAGTCCAGCAGATCTTTTGCAAGTTTTGCAAGTGGTGATTGTTTTGTCTCAGAGGATAATCCCGAACAACACAGCTCTCCCCAGTTCTAGCTATGCAACCTCAGACAAGTCAGTTCGCCTCCTAGAACTGCAGAGCCACCAAGGATACTTCCCGTGATGTCTTGTTACCAGGAGCAGAATGATGGGAAGTCCTTTTCAGATGATTCCCCCTTATGTCGAGTGGGAAACATTCTTAACAATAACGAATGAATAAATTCACTCTGCACACATCTAAATGTTTGCTTCCTAGGCTGGAATGAGGCACAGCTCTGGGTCTCCAGCTCTTGCATACATTTATAGAGGACTGTGATAAATATTTTCATGTCTGTGCTGCATGTGTACCCACTCTTCTCGTAGCCTGGAGATCTGCTCTTTCATCTTCTGTGTTCAAAGCAGGGCCCCCAGGGCCTTGCAGATGAAGTCTCTGGTTCTCAAAGATCTTCCCGCTTCCAGGATGCTGACAGCCAGCAGCCTGCCTGCCATGCCTACTGGCGAACTATGTTGTGTCCTCCTGCAGGCGTGGGTGGTGATTAGAGAGGCCTGGAGGGGGCCAGAGCAGTGCTAAGTGTTCTTTCTCCTCTCCATAGCCTCTCTGCTTAGCCTTGGAATGGTCCTGCCCAGGCTGTGTGTAGCTGGCTCTGCCTCTGTGATGGGCAACTGGCAAGTCAGGCTAGGTTAGACTGCTGGGGCTGGCTGACCTTCCCCAAACCCAGATAATCTCTCTCCCTGGCAACAGACTAGGCTACCGAGGGACTGTGACAGATTGCAAAATCCTGGGGCTAGGCTTTCTAGAATTACTTTAAACAAGAAAATAATATCGAGTCTACGCATTTATATCGTGTTCTTTAAAAGAAAGAAAGCGGTGCTTAAAAACTGAGGACAAAGCTGGGATTGCCTGGGGAGACTGACCCAAGTGAATGGGAAAGACCTGTTCTTCTTTGCTCCTAATATAGAGAACATTAGGAAAGATAATATCCCCCTATAGATGAAGATATAGGGGGAAAAATGGAGTGATGTAACTTAAGATTCCACAGAAGCAGGAGCAGAATTTGACTCGACACAATTCAGTCATTTCAAAGTAGGCAGAGAGAATGAGATCGAAGGGTCTGGCAGTTTGCCTGGTGAACCTGAGACCCTGAAGTGGAGAAACAGTCATTGGATTTTTCCTCTTGTGGTGCATATGGGAAGATGCCCTGATTTGCATATAGAAAACAGTGAGAAGGAAGAGGAGGGGGCAGTGCAAGGCATGAGAAAAATGAGCATCCTTCTGCGAGGTTCTTTTTGTTAAGGAGCGTTGAACAAAGGGACAACTTTAACAGATAGGTGTGGACGGGGACAGTGCCTGCTGCCAGGAAGGGCTCTGCAGGAGAATCACCAAATGCAGCCCAGCGGGCCACCTGCAACCACTGCCTGTTTTTGTAAATAAAGTTTTATCGAAACAATCACGTTGCTTGTTGTCTCAGCAGCTTTTGAACTGCAGTGACAGATTTGAACATCTGTGAGAGATCTTGTAACCCATAAAGACTAAAGTCTTTAGTATCTGACTTTCCAGAAAAAAAAATCATTCATTGCCTAGCACCATATACACAAAAAAATCAACTCAAAATTTTTGTTAGACCTAAATGTGTAGGGTAAAAGTTCTAGAATAGAACAAAGAAGACAATCTTTGAGTTAGGCAAAGATTTTCTTGACAAAACACTAAAAGCATAATTGATCATTTTTTCCAACTATTTGACATTATTAAACACTTTAAGATTTTGTTTGTTTTAGTGTAGGGAGGCATGCATGTGCCATGGTACACATATGGGGGTCAGAGGTCAACTTGAAGGAGCTGGTTCTTTCCTTCCCTCACGTGGGTCCCAGGGATCAAACTCCGGTCGTCAGGCTTGGTGGCAGCAACCTTCACGTGCTGAGCCATCTCACTGACTCTCAACATCAAATATACATAATTATATAATATATAATTTGTATAGGTGTTTTGCCTGCACCAATGTCTGTGCACCATGTCCATGCAGTGCCTACAGAGGCCAGAAGAGGGTATTAGATCCCCTGAAACTGAAGTTACACATGGTAGTGAGATGCCATGAGGGGGCTGGGAATTTAATCTTGGAAGAACAGCCAGTATTCTCAACTATAGTACCATTTCTCCAGCCTCCACAACATTGTTTGATGAGTTAAACGTCATTAAAATGAAAAGCTTCTCAGCCAGATATAGTGGCTTTACCTGATAGTTTTATGATAACTTAATATAAACTAGAGTCATCATAGACAAGGGAGCCTCAATTGAGAAAATGTCCTCTTAAGGTCAGACTGTTGAGGGCGTTTCCTTAATTAGTGATTCCTGGCAGAAGGCCTAGCCCATTGTGGTGCTGCACAGGGCTGGTGGTCCTGGCTTCTATAAGAAAGCAGGCTGAACAAGCCATGTAAGCAGCACTGCTCCATAGCCTCTGCATCAGCTCCTGCCCCCAGGTTTCTGCCCTGACTTCTTTTGATGATGAACAGTGATATGGAAGTACTAGCCAAATAAACCCTTCCCTCTCCAACATATTTTTCAGGGTGTTTCAGCACAGCAAGAGAAACCCTAAAACAGCGATGCACACCTGTACTCTCAGAACTCAAGGAAAAACAGAGGTCAAGAGCACCCTGAGCTGCAAACTGAGGCTGTCTCAGCCTATTGTTATATTTTATTTGTGCTTTAAGCTTGCCTGAAGATCAGAGTGCAAAGCAGCTACATTACTCAGCCGTACAGGCTAGGCAGTGGTGGCACACACCTTTAGTCCCAGCAGCCACACTAGTTAGCCAGGCAGGGGTGGAACGTGCCTTTAATCCCAGCACTGGAGAGGAACATAAGGCGGGATGAGAGAGGAACCCACTCTTTTCAGTCTGAAGAGTTTGTAGACGTAGACCTTTCTAGTGGTTGGTTGGCTGCTTTGCTTCTCTGATCTTTCAGCTTGAACCCCAAAATCTGTCTACCTCAACCAACAAAAATACCACCCACACACCTACACACCAATCCTAATCCGACTTTTGACCTCTGAATATGCACCTGAACGTACACTCTTGAACATGTACAAAGACTGTTACAGCCACGAACAGTCACAGACTGTGAGAAATTACGAGGAAGTCACAGTATGATAAAGGCTTGGCAGTAGCCATAAAGAACTTTCTAAACTCACTGATGGTTAAAAAAAGAAAAATGAGCCAATAAGATGGACAAAGACATATAGGTCATGTAGACCATATGAAGTCATGCAAAACTGTCCTACGTCATTTGTCATTAGGGAAAAGCAAAGCAAATGCCACTGAAGACCCCACACATCTATTAGAGTGGCAGAATCAAAGTTTCTTAAAATGCTAAGCAGACACATATGATGTAATTTATCTATCTTAGTTAGGGTTACTATCGTGTAATGAAACACCATGACCAAAGCAACCTGGGGAGGAACGGGTTTATTCAGCTTACACTTCCACATTACAGTTCACCATCAAAGGAAGTCTAGAAAGGAACTCAAGCAAGGCAGGAACCTGGAGGCAGGAGCTGAAGCAGAGGCTACAGAGGAGCTGTGCATCCATGACTTGCTCAGCCTGCTTTCTTATACCATTCCAGGGCCACAGCCCAGGGGTGCCCCACCCACAATAGGCTGTCCCACATCAATCAGTAATTAAGAAAATGCCCACAGGCTTACCTATAGTGTAATCATATAGAGGAAGGCCGGGCGGTGGTGGCACATGCCTTTAATCCTAGCACTCGGGAGGCAGAGGCAGGCGGATCTTTGTGAGTTCGAGACCAGCCTGGTCTACAAGAGCTAGTTCCAGGACAGGCTCCAAAGCCACAGAGAAACCCTGTCTCAAAAAACAAAAAAAAAAATCATATAGAGGAACTGAAGTTCCTTCCTCTCTGATGACTCTAGCTTGTGTCAAATTGACATAAAACTAGCCAGCACAACATCCAATCCACCTTAGGTGTTTAGCCAAGGAAAGTGAAGGCACGTAAGCATACGTCTGCACAAAGACCTCTGGGCTGCAGTGGTGGGTATGGCTGCCTTCCAAAGACCTCTGTGATGATATTCATAGCTTTCTATTTACAACTAGAAACAATCCAACTATCCATCAACAAGTAAACAGAAAAACAAAATGTGGGCTGCGGAGATGGCTCAGTGGATAAACCACTTGCCGGATAACCTGAGTTCTGATCCTTAGTGCCTTCTACCATGTGGGTCTATACATCAAACTCGGGTTGTCAGGTTTGATGGTGAATGCCTTAACTCTGTGACTTATCTCATTGGCCCCTTAGAAAATGTTTTTGAAGGTAGGCAAGATGTCTTAATGGGCAAAGGTGCCAGCCTTGTATGCCTGGTGACTTGAGTCCAATCCCCACAATCTGCATAAAGGTGGATGGAGAAAGTCAACACCACAAAAATGTTCTCTGATTGTCACATGTGCTTTATAGTATGTGCCCACTCCCCTCCCCCTTAAAAAGCAAATGTAATAAAAACATTTCCTGTAAAGGTTGAATCTGTTAAATTTAAGAATTTTCTTTACATTTTATTTTATTTGCTTTATAAATAATACCATTCAAAATTTCCACCTCCTCCCCTCCTCCCATTTCCCTCCCACTCCCCCATTCCCCCTCTCCCCTCTCCTGTGGGAAGTTCCAAGGCTCTCCCCGCTCCATCTAGGCCTAGGAAGGTGTGCATCCAAACAGACTAGGATCCCAAAAAGCCAGTACACGCAGTAGAATCAAATCCCAGTGCCATTATCATTGGCTTCTCAGTCAGCTCCCATTGTCAGCCACGTTCAGAGAGTCCGGTTTGATCACATGCTCATTCAGTCCCAGTCCAGCTGGCCTTGGTGAGCTCCCCTTAGATCAGTCACACTGTCTCAGTGGGTGGATGAACCCCTCGTGGTCCTGATTTCCTTGTTCATCTTCTCCCTCTTTCTGCTCTTCAACTGGACCTTGGGAGCTCAGTCCAGTGCTCCAATGTGGGTCTCTGTCTCTATCTCCATCCATCGCCGGGCGAAGGTTCTTGAATTTTGCATGCAAATAGATGGAAATAGAAAACACTATACTGAGTGAGATAACCCAGACCCAAAAAGATGAATATGGTATGTACTCACTCATTAGTGGTTTCTAGCCATAAACAAAGGACATTGAGCCTATAGTTCGTGATACTAGAGAAGCTAAATAATAAAGTGAACCCAGAGAAAAACATATATAGATCCTCCTGGAAATTGGAAGCAGACAAGATTGCCGGGCAAAAGTTGGGAGCATGGGGCTGGGGGTGGGGTGGGGGGAAGGGGAGAGGAGGAGAGAGAAGGAAGAAAGGGAGGATTGGAGAGAGCTTGAGGCAGTGGGATGGTTGAGATGGAGGAAGGGCAGATATGGGAGCAGGAAAGAAGATATCTTAATTAAAGGAGCCATTTTAGGGTTGGCAAGAGATTGGCTCTAGAGGGGTTCCCAGGTGTCCAAGGGGATGTCACCAGCTAGGTCCTTGGGCAGTAGAGGAGAGGGTGCCTCAACTGGCCTTGTCCCATAGCCACACTGATTAATATCTTAAATTTAAAGGTTTTAATACAGCAAAAGAAATGATCAAGAGAATGAAGAGATATCCTACAAAATATGGCAGGGCATTCATATCCATAATATAGTAACAACACCAAAGAGTAGATATCAAAATCAAAAATGATCCAATCAATAAACAGGCACATAGATTAACAAATTTTCAAGGAAATTCAAATGGTGGAGAGTATAGTTCAGTGAAACACAGGGCCCTGGGTTCAGTCCTGGGTGAGAAAGAAAGAAAGAGAGTGAGAGAATGTTTTCAGACAAAAAAAAATTTAAAAAATTAAAGTAGCCAGCTGTGGTGGTGCATGCCTTTAATCCCAGCACTCAGGAGGCAGAGGCAGGTGGAGATCTGTGAGTTCAAGGCCAACCTGGTCTATAGAGTGAGAGTTCCAGGACAGCCAAGGCAGCACAGAAAAACTCTGTCTCCAAAGGATCAAACCAAACCAAAAACAAACAAACAAAAGAAAAGAAAAAATTAAATTTTTATACCTCTCCCCAGTCAGGATGGCTATTATAAAAGGGAAGAAGGGAGGGAGCAAGGGAATGAGGGAGGAATGGAATGAAGGAGGGAGGGATGAAGAAAGAAAGGAATGAAGAAAAAAGAAAGAATGAACAACAAGGGTTGGTGAGAATGCTGCATGAAAAAGGAATCCTGATTTCAGGCGGACATGTAAATCAGTCCAGCCGTGTATATGATCCATGATCCAGCTGTGTTATCCCTGTGTTTATGCCCCAAAGAAGCAAAGCCAATTTCCTATAGGGGCACCGGCACATTCATGTCCATTACTTCACTATCCACAATAACCAGAATATGAAATCTGCCTAGGTGTCCACCAATGGGTGAACAGATAAAGAAAATGTGGTATATATACACAATAAAGTTTTATGAGATCATAAAAGAGAATGAAATTATGTTGTTTGCAGGAAAATGGTTGGAACTGGAGATCATCACTGTTAATGAAATGACCCAGACTCAGAAAGACAAGTATCAGATGTTTGCTCTGATGTGGAATCTAGGTGGTTGAAAAAGGATGTGAGAGTAAGAGCATTAGGGATATGGAAAGGTAAGGGGGTGGGGGTAAGAAAGGGAAGTAGAGGGATAAATATGGTCAGAGGACTTTGTATGGTTGGACGGAAATGTAGTAATGAAATCCATATACAGCTTTTAAAAATTCAGTTGTTTCTGTCCCAACATAAAGATTTTCATTGTCATTCCTTCCTAAACAATAGTTTAACCATTCTTTCTATGGCAATTGTTTGTTATTTAGGTAATAAAATATAAAGATTGTTGTAAGTACACAGTAGGCTATGCATAGCTCATATGCAAATACTTCCTACTTATATAGGGACCTGAGCATCTATATATTGGGTATCCAAAGAGGGAGCCTGAGCATCTATAGATTGGGCATCCCTAGATGGGGCCTGATCATCTAGAGATTGGGTATCCAAAGAGGGAGCCTGAGCATCTATAGATTGGGCATCCATAGAGGGGGCCTGAGCATCTATATATTGGGTATCCAAAGAGGGAGCCTGAGCATCCATAGATTGGGCATCCAGAGAGGGGGCCTGAGCATCTATATATTGGGTATCCAAAGAGGGAGCCTGAGAATCCATAGATTGGGCATCCATAGATGGGGCCTGAGCATCTATATATTGGGTATTCACAGAGGGTCTTGGAATTAAAATTCCACGGATATTGATGGACTATTATATAAAACATGTCAAAATTGATCAAGCTGTCCACTTTAATTATGGACAGCTTATGTGTGCCAATTATAACTCAATAAAGCTATTCCCCCAGACTGCTTTAAAAAAAATCTTTTTTTGGAGGAGGGGGAAGAAAAATTCCTGAACTCTTAACTTCTTTAGACATTCTGTGTTGCTGGAAGCAGCCAGTTCAAACCCAAGCTTTATATTCATCATTTGTACAAAATAGGCTGTGACAGCCATTCTGTCTTCTTCATTCTAGCGGACCACAGGCTATCAGACTGTTGCCATCGTGTATGATATAAAGGACACAGAGCAGGTCTCCTGTTGCTAGCAGGTCACTGCTGCCCTCCAGTCCAGCCAGGGGGAAAATACAATGTCACCATCTCATTTTCCTGAGCTGTGGTTGCTTGGCACCATCTTGGTCTCAATCATTCTGTGGGTGAGAGTTAATTTCAGAGAATGAACCCCATCTCTCCAGGTGACTCAGAAAGGAATGCATTAGATAATTCTGGAGATGTATTTGAGAAGCAAGGTCTCCGCTGTTTCGGTAGACAGGAATTTCTTCCGTGTGTGAGTAAATGAGCTTGCCATGCAATATGAAGCCCCAGTAAAAGAAGCATCTGCTCTGTGGTCGTTTTCCTCACAACACAGCACTTCTTAAACCCTTCCTTCTTTTCTTCGTTCCTCCCCCTTCAACTCTCCTATCCTTTTCTTTCTTCCTTCCTTCCCTCCTCCCTCCTTTCCTCCCTTTTTCTTTCCTTCTTCCTCTCTCTTTCTCTCTCTCTCTCTCTCTCTCTCTCTCTCTCTCTCTCTCTCTCTCTCTTTNTTTCTCAACTACTTAAAACTCAAACTCAACTGATGACCAGGACTCCTTTGATAAATTGCTATTTCACCTCTGGAAAAGGACAAGGTGAATTTGGAAAGCCCCCTTGGGATAGAAAATAAAGATGTCCTATAAAATTGACGGGACATGCTAAAAAGGCCATAGAATGCTACACATTATAAGAATGACTGAAATGCAAGGGCAACAAAACAGAAGGTCCCCAGAAGGGATTGCTCCTTCAGAACGAGCTGTTTAGTGGTGCTGTAAGATGCAGCTCACAGAAGACCTGGCTGTGCGTCATAAGTGACTATCAGCTTCTCTGGGGGACATCTGAGAAAGCCACCAGGAAGGGGCCTGGTGAAACGAGGATTCTACACTGCTCACCTGCCTCTGTCAATCTCAGGGTGAGCCCTTTCTTCTGAACCTCGATGATAGCACAACGTATTACATAAGGGTCAGGAGTGGCCCCAAAATGCTTCAGGCTGAGTTCCCTAGAACACCAGATTCCTTGGTTTTGCCCTTGGGTATCAAGGGTCAAATGGGGCCCAGGCTGGGTGTAGGCTGTGTAGAAGAGTCCAGCTACCCCACTTTTGGGGAATGTGACTATTTAAATATATTTGACAAATGTAACTCTGTTAACAAACTGAAGAGATGGAAAATACCTAGTTTTCACTTTTCCAATTTTCCAAAATCATTTTGAACTCCCAAGATCCATTACTAGAAGCTAGATAAATATTCACCTCAAGTCCTTTGAGGGTTCTTCTCTCAAGCAGTGCTTAATTCCTGTGACTAAGAGGTCCAGAGGCCCCTGTGAACCTACTATCCCAGATGGTGTGCCACCCCTGGAATATGTGTACCTATTAGGAAGGACCTGGCCAACCTTCTGTCTCCCCTCACCTCACAGATCTTTCTCCTCAGCCCGCTTCCCACCTAAGGGAACCCTTTGGGAGGGTTTTGTGTTTCTCCAAGGTGTTATTCTCTGTGTCTTCCCCTCCCGAATCATAGTTTTACTTGCAGAGTCTTCACCCCCAACACATTGGAGCAGGACGCTCTTTCTCGAGATAGTCAAAGCAAAGTGGGGTCATTCAGATCTGTCCTCATCCAGTTTGAAGTGTCTTTCTAAGAAGAGGAAATAAGGACACAGCACAGAGGAAAGAGGACATGGAGGGATAGGAAGGAGATGTTCTCTACAAACCGTGGGGAGGGAGCTAGGGCAGACTCTGTCCGCGGTGACAGCTTTGATCACAGACACATGGGCTCCTGAAGTGCGGGACAGGAAGGTTTTGTGTCCTTGACCACCTAACCTCAGCTACCTTTGTTTGCAGCCCTGACCAGCTACAGGGATTCTTGCTTTTTCCTTAGCTCCTATTGGAACCCTGCATGCTTTCCTAGGGATTGCAGGCCAGTCCAGCTGCTCTCGAACAGAAGAGAAAGGGACAGGAACTAAAATAAACTTTTTATGCCCCATGGTCTCATTCAGCCACACATGCAGAAGGGGATATCTAAGCCAACTGTCAGAGGCTATGACTGCTCTAGACGTCACTGGACTGATGACCAATGTCACTGACTGGGTGATAGGAGGTTCTTCAGAAGATCAGGATGTCATTCTCTCTATTTTTGTATATATTGAAAATTTTCCATTATAAACTTTTGGTTGCGAGCCTAGACTTTAACAGCTGAGCCATCTCTCCAGCCTCCATCATCAGCTTCAGAGGGAAGGTGGAAAACATCTCCCACCACTGAGGCACTCCCTGTCTCTAGAGTTCCTAGCTGTGACTTCAGGCCCTCTTGTGGCCTGACAAGCCAGATTGTAAGAGTGACCCCCACCTCTCCTTCCCACTTCAACCTTGAACCCGATGCCTTCCTCCGTCAGGCTCCAAGCTCTGACACCACCACAGCACTAATGCAGCTCCAGTCCACAGAGCAAGGGCGGCTGACAGATATTTCTCAGTCCCCAATATCAAGCAAGCCTTCCCAACAAACCTCATCCCACCTCAGTGGCTTTGCTGCACCCTCCCCCCCAGGACTCCTTTCCCAGCTTCCCTCTCTCCTCTCAGTTGTTTTCTCGGTTGCATTCTCCTTTGAGACCTGTGTTTCCATTTAAAATTCTAAACCAGAACTGTAGGCCAAGGGCCTGTGTTTTCTCCCCAGTGAAACACACACACACACACACACACACACACATACACACAGATACACACACACACGTTTACAACCGATCACACGGGCTACTTTTCTGTAACAGGCTCCCAGACTCATCAAGAACTTCTGCTGCTTCCCAGTCTGGGTCTGGGTAAAGACCCATAATCCTGTTATCTGTGACATCTGAACTGGGCTCTGCATTTGGTGGGTGTTGGGCTGACAGCCCTCCTGGTTCTGAGCTTAAACATGCAGTCAGTGGAAGCCCATCTAGCTTGGCGTCCTCTAACCCCAGTTCAGGGCTGTTCTTTCTTTCTGTTTTTTTTTTTTGTTGTTGTTGTTGTTGTTGCTATTGTTTGGTTTTTTTTTAACCTTAGAAACTTGTTTCTTCCTTCATTTTGAAGTTTTCAACACAATAAGACGAGAGACGGAAAATGAGCTTCTACAGAACTGACTTTAATAAAATCCACAGTGTCCTTTTATTTTAGGACTATGTTTTTCCTACGTTTTGTTAAGAGATATTTTCTGTCATGAAACGATGGAGTCAGCACACCACAATATTATCAGCCGAGGTTAAACTGCAGGCACAGCCATCACTTGAGTTATTTTAGCAGAACAGAAGTGAAAACGGGTACTCGGAACTTTCCACAATTATTGGAAGAGCTGGGGTGCCCACTTAGGCTGGGCTTCCTGGAACCCCTTCTGTGTTTGTCAGCTTGCCATCACTATAACAAAATACTCCAGCTAATTAGCTTGCAAGTAGGAAAATGTTTCTTTTTTGAAGATTTATTTTTATTTTATGTATATGAGTGTTTTGCCTGCATTTATGCATATGTGTCATGTGGGTGTCTGGTGCTTATGAAGGTCAGAAGAGGGCATCGGATCCCTTGAACCTGAAGTTACAGACTGTTGTCAGCTGCTATGTGGATGGTGGGTACCAAACCCAGGTCCCCTACAAGAGCAGTCAGTGCTCTTAGCCTCTGAGTCCATCTTCCAGCCTGTAAATGTTTAAGTTTTTAGAGGTTGCTTGTAGCTAGCAGCCAGAGAGCTGGCAGGGGCATTCACTCCAAGGGCAGATAAGACTCTGTTGGTGAGAATGAGAACAAGGCAAGCCAGCCCAGATCTGGAGGTAAGCAGGTACTCTTGGGACAGCGCTCCACCATTCTTTCCTGGTCCACAGCCTGTCAGTGGGCCTCTGCTCCTCTCTCCTGAATACCAAGCAGTGGGCAGTGCCACCAAGCGCCCCTGAGGGGAACACATTGTTCTTGATGACAAGTCCCAGGGAATCACAGTTATTGTTGGCTACAGGGAGGTGACTGAATTCTGAAACTTGTGCTTGCCCTTGGGCCAGCCTCTCTGGGGACAGCAGAGAAATGTTTGGGGGGGAGGGGGAAGGGCAGGGGGACCTGGCGATCCCCGACCCACAGGAGTGGAGTGGAAGAACAGTCTAGTGTTGCCAGACCGTGTTAGCAGAGCAGGCTGATGGCAGCAGGGGCCAGTGCCTCTGGGTGCTCCAGACCCTGTGTTCTGGATGTGCCCGACGGACATCCCTGATGCCTCCAGGGCATGTCATGACTATGTATCACGCGTGCCCTGTGAAAGCGGGCACAGTCTCATTCTTCCCCACTCACAGCCTGACACTGCCGGTACTTGGCGACAGTGGAGGGAAAGGAAATGCCAGGCATTGAGCTCGGCAGGCAGTGAAGGGACAGATGGTATCAAGAAAGGCAGCAGCCATGCCCACGTAGCTTCTAGCCTGCGTGGTACGACGACTGGCCTTCACTGAGTGTTCGGTGTTTGCAGACCCTGTTCCAATTTCATGGCATGGTCTCACTGATGCCTTCCGTCAACTCTGAGCTGGGGCATCAGGGATCCCACCTTACATACAAAGGAAAGGAAGCTGAGAAAGCTGAAGTGACTGGTGGGCAACTCTGAGGGCTTAATCTTCCCGCCTCCTTGTCTTCACGCTTTTGCTACATAAGCCCAAATGGCCTGGAACTCACTTTGTAGACAAGACTGGCTTCAAGAGTGCATCGGTTCTCTCGAATCTGTCTCCTAATGGTCACATCTGGCTTTGTCTTCACGTCTTTTTAAATAATTTTTATTCCATGTGCAATGGACGGTTTGAATGCATGTATGTCTGTGTGAAGGTGTCCAATCCCCTTGCAAATGGCTGCCATGTGGTTACTGGGAATTGAACCTGGGTCCTCTGAAAGAGCAGCAGTGCTCTTAACCGCTGAGCCATCTCTCCAGCCCCTGTCTTCACATACCTATGGAACCCTTAACTATTTCTGTGCAGGCTGAATTTTTTTTTTATTGGCTTGGAATGGGTAGAATGAGGCAGACTCTGGAATATAAGCTTGGAGAGTGGGTTACAAAGAGACAGTGGTCTGCTTCTGGGTGCTGTCTTGGGCTATTCTGTTGTGGAAGCCAGCTGCCACATCATGAGGCCAGCTTGGGGAGAGATGACGTCCATGTGACAGAGGTTGGAATCAGTTTCCCAGCTGAGCTCTGAGATGACCGTGACCTTGTGAGACTCCCTCCTGCAGGATAAACTGCTGTCAGATTTCCTGAGATAATGCTGGTGCTGAGCTAACGTGCTAGGTCTCGAGAGACAGCTGACACACTTGCCCACCCCATGCAAGCTGTCTGTGATAAGGCTGGCATCGGAGCTCAGGTAGGCCTGACTTCAAAGTTCATGTCTACTTTCATTCGTTGGTGCTAGACTCAAACTCAAGACCGTGGGGACACTGAGCCACTATGGAGCTATACTCCCAGCCCTTCAAAGTCCACAGCTTAGTTACTATACCATACTGCTTCCCCTAAAATGTAGAAGAAAGACATCCCATCCCAAGTGAAGATAAAAGTAAGAGCAAAGTGTAGTCAGAGGTGCGGGCTGTGTTCCCAGCTCCCAGCCACTGGACCAGGTTACATTTGAAATAACCACACAGAAATTGTATTAATTAAATTACTGCCTGGCCCATTAGTTTTAACCTCTTATACATATTAGTTTAACCTATATCTAGTAATCTGTGTATCACCACGTGGTCATGGCTTACTTGGAAGATTCTAACCAAAGTCCATCTTGGGCTGGAGAAACATGCTGCCCAGTGCCTTCTTTCTCCCAGCCTCCTGTTCTGTCTATTCTACCCACCTAAGGGCTGCCCTATCAAAAGGCCAAGGCAGTTTCTTTATTCAACCAATGAAAGCAACAGAAATACAGAAGGACCCTCCTACACTACAAAGTAACTAACTCTGCATCAGTTTCTTCAAATGCAAAATTGGCTGATGCTGATAATAACCAAACTCCTAAAGTTGTTGTGATGAAATACATTTACTCACATGAAGGTCTTAGAAGATAATAAACCTGCAGTGAGAAGGTAAGTAAGTAAGAATAGTTTCCAACTATCAGCTGGAAACAGTGGCAATGCCTGTAATCTAAGGTGTTTGAATCTTTTGGGAGGCTGAGGCAGAAAGAGCCAGAGTTCAAGACCAGCCTAAGCTGTTACACAGTGAAACCCAAATTTTTAAAAAAGGGGGGGGGAGTGAGTTCATTATTGATTTGTTTTTAAAGATTTATTTTATCTTTGTGTGTGTGTGTGTGTTTTTTGTTTGTGCACACCATGTGCATGCCTGATGCCCATAGAGGCCAGAAGAGGGTACCAAATCCTCTGGAACAAGTGACAGACATTTGAGAACTGCCATACGGGAGCTGGGAACCAAACGCAGGTCCTCTGCAAGAGCAGCCAGTGCTCTTAACCTCAGAGCCATCTCTACAGCCACAAGTTAATTGTTAGTGCTAGATGAAGTGATGTACACACACACATTAAGTCATTTAAAATTGGCTCAAGCACCTGCGAAAGATCAGTGATTTCATTTGTGTACTGGTGATAGCAATACTGTCGTCACCATGGACAGGACTAGAGGAACTGGCAGGGTGTCCTGCTTCTGCTAGAACCTTAATAAATGGCTGCATAGTGCCTGGTACACTCAACATCCATACATATATACCTGGAACACTAATCAACACACATATAAATAAAATATAAATATCTGTAACACTCTACTCAACACATACATACATACCTGTAACACTCAACACACATACACATACATACATATATACATGTAACACTCAAAACACACATACATACACACACACACATATATATATATATATGTATATATACATACATACAAACAAACCTGGAATACTCCACTTAGCACACACACATACCTGGAACACTACAAACATATTCATATAAATACACACACACACACACACACACACACACACACATATATATATACATACATACCTAGAACACTACTCAGCATACACATATATGCTACTCCACATACACATACAAACCTGGAACACTCCCCTCAACATACATGCATACATATGTACATGCTGACTACTGCTCTCAAGGAGGCAGGTGGAAAGAGCAGCCAGGAGGTGCTGTCCCAGCACTCTGTTGCTGATACTGTTCCCTGCAGTCAATCCTCAACCCCCTGCTGCAGGGTCTGGGGAGCCAGAGTAGTTATGGTCCCTGAGAAATCTGAGAAGAGGCCTGGTAGGTCTTGGTGCCTGAGAATGTGCCCCTGCGGAGCCCATCCAGGCCCCTTGCACTGGCACTAACAGGACCTTCAACCCTCCAAAGAGAGGGTTATGTTTACAACCCCAAGAGGGAATTTGTTCCATGGGCCTCCCAGATCCCTGGGGCAGGAAGGCTTAATGAGTCCCAGCACAAAGGGCACTGCCATTTCTCATTCCAGTTGGATCTCTCTTGCAATCGCACTGTTTGTGCTCCAACTGCACTCCAAAAGAAATAAACGAGTAAATAACACGAAAAAGATGGGCCTGGCTCCACGGCCCTATGTGGGAATGTTTGGGGAAAATGTGATGACCATCTTAGTTCAAAGATTTGGAGATTTGCAGAACATGTTTGTACAAATCCCTTTGCCAACTTCTCCTTGAGTTTTTTGGCAGTTGAAGTACCAAATATCATAAAGAAAAAAGTAAGAACCACACAGCCACCAGTGAGACTGGCATACACTCATAAAAATACATTTTTGAATCAGACATGGTGGCGCCATTTGAGGTCTCAGCTGTTCCTGTGGTTGAAGCACGATGATTGTGTTTGTGAGTTCGAGACTAGCTTGGGAACACAGTGAGCCCTCCATCTTTAAATCAACCAATCAGTAGAGTCTCCCCAGAAGATGAATGCCATCATTTTCATTGAGGTCCAGCTGCGATGCCGGTGAACGATGCAGGCTGAAGTCCTTTTCTGGGAAACTTGTCCCATGACTACCGTCTTTTTATCCACAAAGTGTTCCATTTGACCTGATCAGGGATTTTCAATTTGGCTTCCTGGGGGTACCCTCGTGGGTGGAAACACCCACTTCTTATGTCAATCAGAGATGCTCCCCTTTTGTCAGTGTATCAGATTTTTTTCTTTTGGGCCACCAACCAGTTCCCAAACCATGACACGGAGACATTATTAGTTTTGAATGCTTGGCCTAGCTTAGGCACGTTTCTGGCTAGCTCTTTTAACTTAAATCAGCCTGTTTCTCTTTATCCACCTTTGTCTTCGGGGCTTTTTATCTTACTTTCACTGCTTCTCTATGTCTGGCTGTCTGGCTTCTTGACCCAGGCATGTTACTTGTTCTCTCCTCCTTCTTCTCCCATTCTTCCTTCTCTTGCTTTTTCCTTTTGAGCCTAGATTTCTCCTCGTATTTATTCTCTATGCCCGCCAGCCCCACCTATCCTTTGTCTGCCTAGCTATTGGCTGTTCAGCTCTTTATTAAACCAATCAGGTGCCTTATGCACGCAAAGTGAAACAAATGCAACATATCTTTACATAATCTTTACATAATTAAACAAATACAGCATAAGCAATTGTAACACATCTTTGCCCAGTTAATAATATTCCGTGACCCCTCAGTTTTAGAGTTCAGAGTCTTACTTTTTAACAAAGGGACTTTGCTACTTTTAAAATAGCAACAACCTGACTTCATGCCCAGTGTTCCCCTCACCCACAGCATTTTTTTTTTTTTAAGACAAATTACTATGTAGCCTCAGCTGGTCCGGTTTTTACTACTTAGTTCAAATTAACCTTCAACTCCAGACAACCTCAGCCTTGGAAACGCTAGGTTTACAGGTGCATGCCACCACACCTGGCTTTGAATGCCCCTTTACTGGGTGACCTCTAAGGTCTTGACTAGTACCAATAATGCTAGATCACGTTTGCTAACTCGGAGGAGGGTGAGGGTTAAACCTGCATGTAAAATATAGAAACCAGGTTTGCAGAACTGCATAAGAAAATCACTGCGACCACTCAGATGGGAGGGAGCTTGGAGTTCTGCTCTGTAGGGGAACCTTGAAGAATAGTGGAAGGGTTTGAGGCGATGGGCTGATCCCACAGTTAGAGGGTTCCACCAGCCTGTGAAATTCCTCCAAGAGCTGAGCAATTCCTAAACGGGGAAAGGCCTGACAAACTCCAAGGCAGGCTGTTCCTCAGTTTCTTCCTTCCTCTGGCACTCACTCCTCCCAGCTCTCCAACCCTCGTCATTTACTGAATGTTCTATGTACGGTGCATCAAACCCAGAGAGGCCAGATGGAGGTTAAGCTCAGGGTGTGGGAAACAGAGGACTCCCCCGAGGCCCAGCCCCAGGGCCTGATCCCGAGCTTCCACTGCAGGTTGGTGAGGCTGGCCATCGCAGACAATGTGACTCGGGCCAGGAATAGTTTATACTTGGTCCTGTCCCCCCAGAGCCCCAGGAGAACACAGAGTGCACAAAGCCCTAATGGACTTACACTGCAGGCTCTACGAATGTCACCTGCGTCTCTTGAGTGGGTTGGTGTTCAGCACCCAGAGACTGGCTTCAAAGTGATACTCAGGATGTCTGTCGTATGGCTGACAAGACAGGTTACCACAGCCTTGAACAGGACAGTGCAGGCTTCAAACAGGAACTGTCCTTTACTAGCTGCAAGTCTTCCCAAAGCCCGGGTCACAGTGTCAGGTCCTCTCCACCTGGTCATGGCTGCCAGAGGCAATGGTTACAATGAGGGTGAGCAGAGAGTGGTCAGTGCCCCTGCTTGGTGAACTGTCGGGTGATATGCTATCACTGAAGGACCTGGAGACAATTTTGGTATGTGGAGAGCTGGTTGTGTAGTAGGAACAAGGGGTCAATGATGCCTGGTCTCCTAAGGGCTTCCTCCTGGCAAATCTGACCACTGTGGGGTAACCTTCCCATGGAGGAAGGCTAGCACCTTACATATTAAGAGCCCAGGCTGGTAAGTGGAGAAGATGCCCAAAATGTCCACAGAGTATCGTATTGGGTAAGGATCCACTGGGGATGAGGGTGTACTAGAAACTTGAGGCTTGTTGTCGTTGGCTTTCTATCACTGTGATAAACACCAGGACCAAAAGCAACTCGGGGAGGAAAGGGTTTATTTCATTTTACAGCTTACAGTCCATAAGAGAAATCATGGCAGAAACTGATTCAGAGGCCATGGAGGAACCCCACTCTTAGGCTTGCTTATCTACCCTAAGAACACATGCCCAGTGATGATACCACCCACAGAGAGGTGGGCCCTCCCACTCCAGTCATTAATGAAGAAAATGCCCCACAGGCTTGCCTGCAGGCCAATCTAAGGTTCCCTCCTCCAAGATGATTCTAGTTTATGTCAAGTTAACCAACCCCAACTAGCACAAGGCTGGACTCACAGATGCCCAAGAGTCCCACAGGCTCTTCTCTGCCTTCCAGCTATGTCTGCCTTACAGAATGGCCACAGAGTCTGCCTGGTTTGCTCTCAGTTCCCTGCTGGCTAGAACCTACAGAGTCCATGAGCATCTCTGTGGTGTTCGTCACTGTAGAAACCAAGGACAACAGAGACAGAACAAGAGAGGAGGAAGGTGAGGCTGAAGAGCACGTGGGTTACTAAGCACACTATGGACACGGGAGGGAGGCTGGTGGGGGTGCAGGATACACCTCCTGTTGGACTAATTTGGACACGTGGATGGTGCTCTGAGATCCTCCCGTCAAGCCCCAGATGTAGTGCCAGGTGACTTCTGCCCCAGACCCTGAGAGGGAAATGATCCTTTGGGACACTTCTAGAAGTTTGTATAGAGAAAGTCTGTTAAATGGGACTTAGAAGGGTCTCTGTGTGGTCCTGGAGATGGTGAGACACTGAGGCCAGCCCAGCAGGTGCTGGGGACAGCTCATCTCCTACCAGCGGCAGAGGCAAGAGCCACTCTGGTTGGGGACATGGTTCTTTAGTCGGGGTTGGGCCAGGATCCCACCTGTCTTCTCCACTGTGAGAGGAGAGGCCAGCAGGGGGACTTTGGTGCTTTCGCTTCAGAGGTAGTGGAGAGTGGAGCAGTATCATTAAATGAAGACAATAACTAAATTAATCTGTCGAGTGATTATAGACATAGCTGCTATTATAATGTGCGCTAACTGACCATGCACAACAAACAGTTTACAAAAAATCAAGGCAATGCCTTTCACTCAGCCAGGCTGGGAGACTCCAAGCAG
Source organism: Dicrostonyx torquatus (assembly GCA_028555095.1). Taxonomy (NCBI): domain Eukaryota; kingdom Metazoa; phylum Chordata; class Mammalia; order Rodentia; family Cricetidae; genus Dicrostonyx; species Dicrostonyx torquatus. The sequence continues at coordinate 733,091 of JAQHUG010000063.1, forward strand.
GTTCCTCATGGTCTTGGCAGCTCTCCAAGATGCTGGAGATTGGCGTGAGTGCTGACCTGGGTATCGTAGGCAATATTCAACCACATAACCACTGACACTTGTCTCTTTTGTCTCAGTTGTCCAGTGCCCCTGAGCAGCCCAGGATCTGTCCCTGTCCCTCAAGGGGACGTCCAACTATTCTATCGGGTCTCTTTTGTCTCCTTCAATTTATCAATTATTTTTTGTGCCCTTCCTCCACATAGCCATCCTCTACCCAATGCCAGCGATGGGGAAGGGATGGCCAGCTAAATCATCAAGGGCTAACCGAAACATCCATCCACTTAGGAGGACAAGAAAATCCTCTTCATGATATCACAAACACATCATGGCTCATAACCAAAATACCTTTTGTTGTTGGGTTTTCTTTTACTCTAGCCCCACATTGGGATGCCAAAATGTTGTTAGTTTTGACTCTTTTCTCTTTACTCTTTTGTTCTTTGGGGTCCTGCCACCCAGCACCCAAATAAGTCTCTCTCTCTCTCTCACACGCACACACATACAGAGGTTTATTCTTACTTATAAACGCCTGGCCTTTGCTTGGCTTGTTTCCAGCCAGCTTCTCTTATCTTAAATTATCCCACCTATCGCTGGGCAGTCGTGACACACGCCTTTAATCCCAGCACTCGGGAGGGGAGGCAGGCGGATCTCTGTGAGTTTGAGACCAGCCTGGTCTACAAGAGCTAGTTCCAGTGCAGGCTCCAAATCCACAGGGAAACCCTGTCTCGAAAAACAAAACAACAACAACAAAAAATTATCCCACCTATCTTTTGCCTCTGGGCTTTTATCTTTCTCTTACTTCTGTACATCTTACGTTCACTCTTACTCCTTGGCAGGCTGGGTGGCTGACCCCCGATATCCTCCTCCCCTTGTTTTCTTGTTCTTTCCCCTTCTTCCAGAGTTCTCTTTGCCTGCCAGCCCCACCTATCCCTTTCTCCAGCCTTGATATTGGCCATTCAGCTCTTTATTAGACCAGCAGGCATTTTAGACAGGCAAAGACTCACAGCTTCACAGAGTTAAACAAATGCAGCATAAACAAAAGCAACACATCTTTACACCATTAAACAAATGTTCCAGAGCATAAACAAATGTAACACACCTTAAAATAATATTCTACAACAACCTTTGTAGGGCACAAAAAACATTAGGAGACTAGAGAGAGATGGCTCAGCAGTAAAGAGTGAAGACTGGAGTTTGGTTCCTGGCACCTGCACTGGATTGATGTGGGATTCCCTTCTGTATGGCATGAATATGTTTTATTACCATTAGTTAATGAATAAAGCTGTTTAGGTTAATGTCTTAGCAGAGCAAAGTCAGGCAGAAATCTGAACAGAGATATAGAAAGAGAGTAGGCAGAGTCAAGGAGACATCATGCAGCTTCCAAAGGAGATGGTTGCTGGAACCTAACATGGTAAGCCACAGCCTCATGGCAATACACAGAATAACAGAATGGGTTAATTCAAGATGTAAGAGCTAGCTAGAAATATGCCTGATTCATTGGCCAACCAGTGTTGTAATTAATACAGTTTTGATATCATTATTTGGGTGTGAGTGGCTGGGAAAGAAACGCACAGTCTCCGTCTACACTGGGTGGCTCACGGCTGCCTGAAACTCCGGTTCCAGTGAATCTGGCACCCTCTTCTGATCTCTTCAAACACCTGCATACATGTGTTACACACACAAGCACACACACATAAATAAAAACAAAACAAATATTTTTAAAAGCACTTTTAAAAAGAATAATACAAATAAGTGTTGTGGAATATTACTTTAACTGTGTAAAGGTGTGTCACATTTGTTTCTGCTTCATTTGTTTAATAATAAAAGGATGTGTTTAATTATAAAAGGATTGGTGTAATAAAAAGCTGACCAACTAATAGCTAGGCAGGAGAGATATAGGTGGGGCTGGCAGGCAGAGAATAAACAGGAGGGGAAATCTAGGTTCAAGAGAGGAAGAAGAGAAGAAGGGAGGAGAAAATGAGGGATAGAGAGAACAAGCCCTGGGAGCGGGCAGCCAGGTGTGGAAGAAGCAGAAAAGTAGGATGAACAGAATGAAAAGGTTGTTTACCCCCTTTCGCCCCAAGGCAAAAGGTAGATGAAGAGAAACAGGTTAGGTTAAAAGAGCCTAGAAACGCGCATAAGCTAGGTTGAGCATTGGTAACTAATAGAAGTTCTCTGTGTCATGATTTGGATGCTGGTTGGTGGCTCACAAACAAGACTTTGTTGTTAATCTGTAGGAGCCAGCAGGCTGACAGAAGAACACAACCTAACTCCAGCTCACTGCAATGGCACCAGGTAACGATGGAAGCCCTCCTATGATTCTGCACCAACGCTGTGGAAGCAGATGTGTGGGCAGTCTCTTTAGTTTGGGTGAGGACAGAGGATGTGCCGAGACCCTTCTGAACATCTCGAGAGGAGAGAAAATCATACGAACCCACCTTTGCTGGGCACTTACCTGGCAGACACTGAGGATGGCTTGGGAACTGTTAGCCATGTAATTCTCACTGACATGGTGTGTCAGATGCTCTTGGACCCATTTTGTAGAGGGATACATTGAGGAAATAATTTATGCTGTGCCCCACCCCAGGAGATACGCTGTAGTCCTAGCAGTGTCTGTACACATGGCTTCTGTGCCTTCCCTTATCAGAGGTTTTACTTTCTAGTACCCTGTGTTTGTATTTTCACTGTGCTTTCATTGACCTGTGGTCAACAGCAATCTAAAAATAACAAATAGAAAATTCCAGAAATAAACAATTCATAAATTTGGTCGTGTGTACGTGCGTGTGTAGCTTCGTGTTCACGGGGAGATAGAATCTGTTCACGTTAGGTGAGTGTTCTCCCCCTGAGATACTTATAGCCCTTTTCCCTTTCTATTTGAGAAGGATGTCACCAGGTAGGCCAGGCAGACTTTGAAATGTTGATCCTCTTGCCTCTGACTTCTGAATAACGGGGATTGCAGGCTGATGCCTCCAGGCCTGGTTACAATTCAGAGCTTTTAAATTGTACTTTATTCGTGGTAACAAGTTGAAATCTTGTTCCCCGTCCTCTGCCCTGCTCAGTCCTGAATGCTCCCTTTGTGGAGTGTCTGGACTACCTCCATTACTTATCAGTAGGCATCTAACTTATCAGATAAACTTTCAAGAAATCATGGTGAAGTCATCCTTATTTTATGTAACAATAGCCTCAGGACAGGAGTAAGGCCTTTTTATTATAGTACATTGCCATTGTTTTTCTTTTTTTTTTTCTAGAAGTTATTTTTGTTGCTCTCTTACATGTCTGATTTATAAATGGACTTTTATTACAGGTATGTATTTACAGGAAAATAGCACAAAGAAGGTCATGGTGTCTACTGGCTGGGGGAGGGTCTTCTTTTGTTTGTTTGTTTGTTTTTCGAAACAGGGTTTCTTTGTAGCTCTGGAGCCTGTCCTGGAACTAGCTCTTGTAGACCAGGCTGGCCTCGAACTCACAGTGATCTGCCTGCCTCTGCCTCCCGAGTACTGAGATTAAAGGTGTGCACCACCACCGCCACCACCAGCATGGGCAGGGAGGGGCTTAAAAATGTTCTCTTTCATCAGTAAAGGGGGTAACTATATTTGGGGATGAGGTAGTACGCTGACAAAACCAATTTAAGGGAGAAAGGGTTCATTTTGGTCCACAGCTCAGTGGGGACAGCAAGGCTGGAGGAAGTGGAGCAGCGGGTTGCATCAGGGAGCAGCGGACAGTGTGTGCATGCTAGTGCTCAGCCTGCTGTCTCCACTTCCAGATTTCCCTAACGTGGGAATGGGCCCACCTGTAATTTTTTTTTCTTTTTCTTTTTTTAGACAGGGTTTCTCTGTGTAGCCTTGACTGTCCTGAAACTCGCTCTGTATACCAGCCTAACCTCGAACTCAGAGAGCTGCCCACCTCTGCCTCCCGAGTGCTGGAATTAAAGGTGTGCGCCACCACCGCCCAACTGGTCCCACCTATAATTAAGACAGGTTTTCCCACGTCAACATAATCAAGATAACCCTCACAGGTATGCCCAGAAGCCTGTCTCCCAGGTGATTCTAGGTTCTGTTAAGCCAACAATTATTAATAGCTACAAGAGGTCTACAAATATTAATGGCTGAAAGTTTAGCATCTTGAAATATGCAGATCACAGTGGCCCCATGGTACTCCAGCTACAAGTTCAAGAATAGCTGCATCCCGAACTGGAGTACCTTCCTTTTGAATAGGGCTAAGCAAGGTGATCAAACAGGGAAGAGACGGGGACTTTGGTGTTTTGTGTTTCTCAGAGGTCACAAAGGAAGGCAAAGTTCATCCCTGAACTTCTTGCCTTTTCTGTGTTATCAAGAGCTTCACTTGAAGTCCAGAGAGGCCAGTGACCCTTGTTGTTTGGGCCTTGCTGTCAGGGGTGGGTGTTGGCGACCAAATGGGTCACTGTAGCCAGAAACCATCCAAGATGTCACAAGCAGGGCATGGAGCTCACTTCAGGCTTTGGAGCCATGTAAAGCCAATGCAATTAGTGAACTCAAAGGGTGCAGGCTCTGCCATTCATGTGTCAGGTAACTTTGGGTGGGGTTAACCCTTTCTGTGCCACGGTGTCCTTCCTCATTTGTAGAATAAGCGTCTGACAGAACTGACTTTGTACAAAGTTGAAAGAACTAGGTCAGTTAATATCTATGAAGAACAAGAACAGTGCTTGGCATAGCAAGGCCTACACAGTAGCGCAATGCTCCTTGGGCTCCTCTGTGCATGACGGCTGTATGCGGGGAGTCTTTTTGCATTTGAAATATGAGCCCATGGAAGAGACTTCTTGGCTTGCCTTTGACTCATGAGAAAAGTTTTAATGAGGTGACCAAGACCTTGCCTGAGGAAGGAGAACTCTTGTTTTTTTGGGACAGGGTCTCATGTAACTCAGGCTGGGCCCCTTCTCATCTCCAAACTTTATTCTTATCGCCAACATGAGAAGGCCAGGAACAAAGGGCCTAAGGAGATGGCAGGACCCCTAGCATAATGAAAAGAGGTGAGGGAGGGCTGGGGACGTAGCTCAGCTGGTAGATTGCCTGTCTAGCCTGCACAGGTCCCTGGGTTCGATCCCCAGCGTAAACTAGGCATGGTAGCAGACACTTGTAATCCCAGCACTCTAGGGATAGCAGCACAAGGATTGGAAGTTCAAGGGCATCCTCAGCTATCGAGTGATTCGATCTTGAGGGCAGCCTGGGCTTTCATCTGGCCCTTTTCTCTCCCTTGGAGCCTCAGTTCTGCCTTTCTGGCCTTAGGCCTCTTGGTGCAGACTGTTGGCATTTATTCCTGCTCCCGAGAGTCTAATGGCCCCCGAGCATTCTCAAGGCTGCACTCACTCCTCAAAATGCTTCTCCTCTATATCATCTGGTGTTCAGGCCAGGCGTTGCCCAGGAGACCTCCAGCATTGCTCAGTGGTGGGAATGGGGACCCGGAGAAGGTGGGGAGTAGGCCCAGCACAGCAGCATTCTTTAGGAAGTTCACAGTTCTTTTGCCATGCTAGCACCTAATAGGAGTGGGGGCAGTGCTGTGGGGGGGCTGCCAGTCACTCCCCGGCATGGGATGCATGGCAATCTCTTGCTATTGCCCTTCCAGCCACAACCAGATAAAAAAGGTCCTGGGCTGGAACAGACATCGTGGGGAACAGTGGGGAACTGTTCTGGCCTCCTAATGGAGGGTCCCTGGTCCTGACCAACCAGCATCCTAATGAAACTTATCATGAAAGGAAGTTTTTGCTCTCAAGAGTCAGAAGTAGCTAGGTGGTGGTGGCACACGCCTTTAATCCTAGCACTTGGGAAGCAGAGGCAGGCAGAGAGATCTCTCTGAGTTCAAGGCTAGTCTGGTCAACAGAGCGAGTTCCTGTATTGTGAGGGCCTACACAGAGAAACCCTGTCTTGAAAAACAAAAACAAAACAAAAAATCCCTAAAAACAAAACAACAGCAACAAAAAAAACTAGTCAGATGCATGGTGTGGTAGTAATGACCTACAGAGAAACCCTGTCTTGATAAATCAAAAAAATAAAAAGATGGCCCCCATAGGTTCATATATGGGAATGCTTAATGCTTAGTCATCAGGAAATGGAACTACTTGAAAAGGATTAGAAGGTGTGGCCTTGATGGCTTATTAGAAGTGTTTTAAAAGCCCATTCTGCCTGTCTCTTTCTGCTGCCTACAGATCAAGATGTAGAACGCTCAGCTTACTGACCAGGGTGTAATTTCTAGTTACTTCTTCAGCACCACACTTACCTGCCACCATGCTCCCACTACCCGCCTCCATGCTCCCGGCAACCAGGCTCCCGCTACCCACCACCATGCTCCTGCTACCTGCCGCCATGCTCCCGCTACCCGCCTCCATGCTCCCAGCAACCAGGCTCCCGCTACCCACTGTCATGCTTTCTGACACCATGGCTCCCCACCATGAAAGTGGACTAAATCTCTGAAACTGTGAGCCAGCCCCCAATTAAATGCTTTCTCTCTTAAGAGTTGCCTTAGTCATGGTGTGTCTTCACAGCAACAGAATGGTGTCTAAGATACATGGTCACTTCTGGACTCCTGAGGGGCATTCTGTGTACAGGTGCTGTTTCCTGGGTAAGGACAGACAGGATTTCCTTCAGGTCTGCATGGGAGACAGCAGACTGCTTAGCGCTTCACTGAGGCAAGTGCAAGCATCCATGGCTATTGATGAGCTAGGTAACTTCAAGCCAACCTTCACAGATACCTTGCATTTTCTGTCCCTGTTTTATGTGAAAAGAGGCTGAAGAAAGCGGTGAGAGCAGAAAGTGGAGAGGAAACCGAACCCCGGCCTGACTCCAAGGCATCACACAGCTCTGCCCCCGTGGTACCAGGCAGGTTGGGGAGGTTGGTGCTGTGCTAAAATAGAACAGCACAGGCAACAATATAGGGCACAGGAGCAGGTGAGAGGAGCAGGAAGAGGGAGAATCTCAGAAGACCGAGGGACATAGAGAATTAGAAATAAAAGACACGAGAGCAGGCCCTCCTTCATGTCCCTATGCCTCCTGTCACTTGCTGCCATAAAAGGCCCAGGCTGTGTGGGCTGTCTGTCCCCAAAACCTCCATTGCCAGCCAGAAGTCACATATGAGCATTGAACCCTTCTCTCCAAATGACAGGTGTCTGCCCGTTCCCCAGGGAGCCACTGTGGAGCCAAGGAGCAGGACCTAAAGTGACAGGAACGCCACATGTTTCTTCAAGAGAAGCAGGAAATTAATTTTTTTAAAATGTGATCGCTCATAATTTTAAAATGAAAAAAACTATTTTAGAGGAAAAAGAAAGAGCTGCCAGTTGGCAATAAGGCACAGCCAAGCTTTGGCGTATTTGTTTATATGAGGGTCTCACAGCTAGCTGGGGACAGAGCTCCTAAAGACCATAGGAGGGCACCGTGTGTGTGTGTGTGTGTATGTGTGTGTGTGTGTGTGTGTGTGTGTGTGTAGAAAAATGAGGGCCAGGAGGGTTTTGGAGGGGAAACAGCCTTTGGAGAACAATGCCTTGCCGTCTTCAAACACAAAAGGGACATTTTGCCACTGGTCAGGGATGCTTTCTACCAGCCAGAGGCATCTGCTTCCCACATGGAGCTGAGAGGAGCAGAGGGAGGAGATGGGGATGCAGTGGGGATGAGTGAGGCGGGGTGGGAGAGGAGGGATGCTCAGAGGTGGTGGGAAGCAGCTCAGAAGTGAATCACATTTCCACGTGATGGGTGCAGTTCACACTTTGGGAGAGAGCAGGGAGCGACCGGAGCCTGACTTTTCTAAATATATCAGCCAAGTCAAACAGCTGCCTGGCTTGGAATGGAGATTTGTGACAAGGGGCCGAGCACCCCATGTTCCTTGTCTCCAGTGGGGGGAGGGGCGTCGAGGCTGACTCAGGATGGAGCCTGGAGACTTCTTTTCCTAAGTGCCAACTGGGTCTCAGGAGACCATCATGGGTCCGGGGAAAGCTGCACTGCCATGGTGTTTCTAGGAAGGTCTGAGTGGGGTTCATAGCGTGCACCCCTCTTCCGATTGCCCTTGGCCCTTCCCAAGCTGGCGGGCACAGAGATGTTTGTCTCTCCTGAGCTTCCAGATGTTGGGGGTGTTCTAATGAGGCTCCAAGCGCCTCTCCCTGCTCCCCAGCAAGCATTCCCTGCCAGTGGCTTGGGCAGTTCACCTCATAGACAAAGTGAGGAGACCAGGAGCCTCATCCACTCATGGAAGGCTCTTTCTGCTCCCCAGGCACAGCCAGGAGGTTTCTAGTAAGGCCTGAGAGGACACACAACGCTCTTCCTAGGGCTTAGAGGGGTGGCTTCCTTTTACGACAGTGGTCCTCAGCGTTAGGAAGGTTCCTATAATACAGTTCCTCATGCTGCAGTGACGCCCCCAGCCATAAAATTATTTCATTGATACTCATACCTGTAAATTTGCTATTTTTGTGAATTGTAATATACATAAATACCTGTGTTTTCTGATGATCTTGGGTGACTCTTGTGAAAGGGTTGTTTGGTCCCAAAGGGGGTCTTATTCTGCAAACTCCAGGAGGAAATGCACTTGGAGTGCCCCCCACAACTGTGGCTCTGCTGCCTTGGCCAGTAGCTTGGGTCACCAAGGAGCAGGATATGCCCACTTGGCACACCCAGATAAGGCCTGCTCACCATCCTGCAGGCTGTGGGGAGCACCCGGATGTGGCCTGCTCACCATCGCGCAGGCTGTGGGGAGCACCTAGATGTGGCCTGCACACCATCGTGCAGGCTGCGGGGAGCACCCGGGTGTGCCCTGCACACCATCCCGCAGGCTGTGGGGAGCAGGGCGAAAAGCGATAGTTCTGTCACTAACAGGCTACACCTTTTCCCTCCTTGGCACCATTTCCATCTTTATGTAAGCAGAAGCCGGAGGTGACAGAGCAGGCTGAGGCACCTTCCAGCTCTGATGTCATGGTTCCCTTAGGTTAGAGGTGGGCTGGGGTTCGGGGCAGTGACAGCCTTCCATGGAGTGGGTGGGGCTCTTGTTTCCCTTGTCTATGAGGTGAATTGTGCTAGTCACCGGCAGGTCATGCCATCCATACTTTGCTGGGAGGCAGAGAGGCGCCTGGAGCCTAACAGCTCAGACACAGAAATGTGCCAAAGAAAGGTGGCTTCCATAGTGCTCTGAGACCCCCTTGTGGGGACATACCTCTGTACCCCTGGGCATTCTGCTTGGCTGGGCTCAGCTCTGGGGACAAGCGCTGCCCCTGGGGGCTGCCGAGAATCTACCCTAGGCCTCCAAGAATCCTGTGGGCGACTCCCAGTGGCTATCAGCTTTGCCAATAACAAGTGCCTGAGGAACAAGGCAAGTCTGGGGAAAGCTCTACCTCAGCTTGAAGGCAGCCGTGCAGGGCGCGGTAGCCCAGGATTTAGGAGGTGGCACCCTTTCAGGCCCTCCACCTTCCAAGGCACTAACTGTGCTTTTCCAGGAGTCATCAAAGGTGTCCTGAGGGCAAAGGGGGAGCCAGCGCAAGTCTCAGCAACCAGCTTTCATGAGCATATTTTAATGTTCTACTTTATTTGTATGTATGTGTGTGTGTGATACACACATGGATCAACATCAGGTGTTTTCCTCAATTGCCCTTCCTCTCTCTCTCTCTCAAGAGGCTTTCATTGATCCTGAAGCCGTCTCTGACTCAGCTAACTCAAGCTAGACTCACTTCACTGGCCATGAGCCCTAGGGAGCCTTTTCTTTGTCCCCTCAGTGCTGGGATTAGAGGGGAGCACCAATGTACCAGGTTTTTGTTTTGTTTTTATAGTTTTTTGAAAAGTAGGTGCTTAAGATGGTTTTGAAAAATTAAAAAAACAAGTGGGTGCTGGGGACGGATGAGTTCAGGAACCTAGGCTTGTACAGCACACACTTTACCAGGGCTGCCTCTCTAGCCTTTTAAAAAATTATTTTTATTTGTATGTTTGCCTATGCACATGTACGTATGTACATATGTACGGGCAGGCACCACATGTGTGCCTGGTGTTAGCAGAGGCCAGGAGAGAACACTGAATCTCCTAAAGTTGGACTTACATTAGTTGTAAGCTGCCATGTGGGTTCTGGGAACCAAACCCGAGTTCTCTGCAAGAGTAGCCCATGCTCTCAACTGCTGAGCCGTCTCTCCAGCCTGCCTTCTTCATGTTTTATTAATTAATTAATTAATCTACTTACTTATTTTTTGGCTTCTTGAGACAGGGTTTCTCTGTAGCTTTGGAGCCTGTCCTGGAACTTGCTCTGTAGACCAGAGCTGTCCTCAAACTCACAGAGTTCCTCTGGAGTGCTGGGATTAAAGCCGTGGCCACCATCACCCACCAGCCTTCTTTATTTTTCTAAGACAGCATTTCATTATATGGCTAGGTCGATGAACTCCTGAACTAAAATGATCCGGGACCATAGAACAAGCCACCACACTAGGCTTCGGGACCTCTGACAGGCTGCCCATGTCATTTGCCTGGAATGAAGCTTACCCCTTTATCCTAGGTATGGGTGTGGGGGGGGGCACAGAGGAGGGAAGCAGGTGGATGGTGGATGCTCAGGAGCGAATCAGCAGGCTTGAGCAACTGAATAGAGCAAGGATGGGCGAAGACCCAGGAGAGAGAAGATGGCTCCAGGGCCTGCCTTGTGTGACTGGTTGACTGAGGCCATCAGAGGTAGGAAAGACAGCAGTGGAAGAGGACTGTGGAGGATGAAGATTTGTGGCAGGGTGGGACAGGGGAGTTCTGAACTGGGTGGCTATCGATTCCTGGTGGACGTTGCAGTCAGCAGCACACAGATGGAGGTCAAAAGTCTGAGATCTGCTCCTCCTCTTAGCATCTGCTCCAGGAGCCTCCAGGACCCGGATGGGCAGTGCCAGGGTGAGCTGCAGGATTGGACAGCTAGCACCAGATCCAACAGGTGACACCCTCCTTGGTTGTCACCAAGGCCTGGTGGAAACTTCCAATGCCTCAGCTTTTTATTATTTTAGAAGACTACGTGGTATCTTCTAAATTGTTGGCACTGATTAAAAAAAAAAAAAGACAATGAGGGTTCAAGAGAATATACTCAGGAGTCAGATCTGCTCTAGCCCTGCTGGTCAAAGGCCTTGAGTTAGAATGAGAAGGAAAACTGAGATGGAATTTGTAGCACGATTAATAAAAATCCAGAGACAAATATTGGGGTTCAAGCTGAAGACCAGAAAAGCAAAGCAGCTAGTCACCTGCTCTTACCTCTATCTCAGTCCGAAAATAGCAATCCTGCCTCCAGGAATCCTCAGAATGAGACTGAGCCTGAAACCTGTCTTCTCCCGATATAATATTTCTCTCTAGGGCTGGGATTAATTAAAGGCATGCACCACTCCCACCCAGCTCCCCTGGCAAACTAGGGTGGCTACTAAGATTAAAGGTATGTGCCACCATTGCCTGGTCTGTAAGGCTGACCAGTGCGGCTGTTTTACTCTCTGATCTTCAGGCAAGCTTTATTTATTAAAATACAAATGAAATGTCACTACAGGAACCACCAAGTCCGGGAGTCTTACAGTGTTCTTCAAAACTCTCCTCAAGAGGGCCAGGGAGATGGCTTACCAGGTACATTTGCTGCCAGTCAGGATAGCCTGAGTTTCATCCCCAGAATCCATGCAGGGAAAGGAGAAAGGATTACCCCAGTTGTCCTCTGACTTCCACAAGCATGCTGTGGGTACAGACACACACAGTAAAATTTCTCCATATGCCCCTGCAAGTAAAACCACCCATCACTCCTAAGTGCTAGCAAAAAATGGACCCTCAAGCTTCAGTGTTGCCAGTTCAGTGGGTTTAGGGGTAGCCCAGGGCTGATTTTAACTAGTGCCCGGAGTTCTTGGGGGCATACCAAGTATATGAGAAGCCAAGTTGGGAAGGAAGCAATAAAGCTTGGCCTAGAAAACCAGAAGTGAGGCTAAAGGATGAGAAAACAGAGCCCCAAGATGGCTGCCGATGGAAGGGAGGGTGCTGGCTCCCAGGAAGATTTCCTTTATCCTCCGACAGCATGTTTGCTTCTCCCCAAGGAAGAGGGATGCTAATCTTAATGCCAAGTCTCAAGGTTATGGATGCAGCTGACGGGCCTTAAGAGGTCAGTGCATTGGGCTGTGATCTCTGCGGACTCTCCCAGGCTTAAGTAGTGAGAGGAGTGGGGGTGGTCTCTCTAGCTCTCCTTGGGAACTGCCCTGCCTTCTCAGCCTAGGCCTCCGCCAGCCAAAGCCAGTTTGGTGCCAGATGTAGTGGCACAGGCGCTCCATCTGTCTTTCCCTTCCCGTGCTAGTGCTGGGATAAAGAATGGGATGACAGATGAAGGGAGTTTAGAATGTCTCGTCATTTCCTTGATCTAAGTGACCACTTCTCGTTGGTTTAGGAAGGAATGTTTTGAGGCTCTTTCCCAGCCTAGAGGAATTCCACCCTGGAAAGATTAGCCATGACACTTTTTTGTTTACTCTCCATGGAGGAGAAACAAGAGTCCTGGACTAGCACTGGGCATTGCCGAGCCTCCTGTTTTATTCCAAAACCCTATCATGGTCTCTAGAGTCTGAGACTGCTGGGTGCCCAGCCCTAAGACAAGGACTAAACAGTATGCCCTGGACCTATAACACAGTGATCACCAGCAGTATTGACAGAACCATGTTAGTGACATAGCATGGCAGGAGAGGGAGAGAGAAGCAGGGGAGGTCAGAGAAGCTGTGCTAATGGCACCACGGCGGGAAAGAGCCCAGAGACAATACCATGAGACTCGAACTGAATGAGAGTATAGCAGAGGGATGGGCCTTGGGTAAAGGTTAAGAAGAGGCAAAGTGTTTCCCAAACAGGTTTAGTATTTTGGTAGCAAAAACGGGAAAGATTGCTACTGATGGCTCCCTCCACGACCTGCCCTTTTTTTTTTTTTTTTTGAGGCAGCATCTCTTTCTATAGTTCAGGAATCCACTGCTCCAGTCTCCTAAATGCTGAGATTACAGGTGTGAGCAACATGTGTAGCCTAAGTCACTGTTTTCTTGGTGAAATCAGGGATTTAAGGGGGTTGGAGTCTAGACTCATACTGGGCAGGCAGGGAGCCCCAAGGGTTTGACTGAACTTGGCTTAGGGCATCATAGACAGATTCATATGCACTAGTGACACCTTTTACACTCATGGAAAAACAGCAACCGGCACATTCCATCTGGGGCTGAGCATACCTGCATGATTAAGCTAAGCATCCATTCATTTATTTGATGAGAGTGGTATATCTAAAAACCCGACCCACCTGGAAACTGAAGTAGCAAGCTTGCAAGGTCCCAGGTTAAACCCCACTTCCACCATCCCCAAGAACAGGTGGCTATCCTTTGGAAGGCTGCCACCAACAGTCATAATTTTCAAGGCACGTTCAGAGAGTCTTAGGAAAAACAGGTTTGGAAAGTCTAATATAGCACCTCCTCTTGGAGATTCAAAATATAAAATAAAAGCTGAACAGGAGAAAACTTTCAGTGTTTCAGTGTTTGAAACCACGGACACCCCCACCCCAACACATCCACCCAGAACTGTGGTGGATGGCAGACACATCTGGTTGAATTAGCCCTGAGTTATCTGCTTGGTCACTTCAATGTGGTGGTTGTTTAAACAGCTCTCTGGAGGAAGAGGTTCAGTCTTTTAAAGAGAATAATTCATGGCATGGGCAGAGTATTTAGAATCTGTGAGAAAACCCACAGTCCAAGAATCAAGTTAACTCAAGTCCACAGTGTACCCAGCAAGCTGCAGACAACATTCTCGGGTCCAGACACTGCCTTATAAGGTGGTCTGACATTTTCTCATGGCCCAGACTGCCCTCCAAAAATATCCAGAGACAAAGCAAGAGTGGGAAAGGACCTCCTGGGGCATTTCAGATAATCACATGCAGGCTCGGCTGCAGAGCAGTGCTAACACCTGCTTGCAGACCCAGCTCTCAAAGCTCTGGGCTGGGCAAAACAGGAGGGCACTATGGGAAAAACCCGACCCTCAAGGAATGCACCCAAGCTGCTTTTTCTTTGCACGCTTCCAGAATGTGCTCTCAACCTGCCTTGCTTTATATGGACAATAGATGCGTGACTAATTTTCATCTGTGTGCCTTGTTACCCTTCTTATCCTTGGGCCCAAGCTGTTTCTGCGAGGCTGCCAGTGCTCCCAAAGCCCAGAATGTCTGTGAGGTGCTGCCCCCCAGCGGGAACGGCTGGCCACCACAACTCGCTGGTGGAAATGGCATTCCAGACTTCGACCAAGGCTATAACTGCAGCACGTCTGGATTCCATCCGCCCACTGCCATACAGATGTGAAAGTGATACGGTGGACAGGAGTTTATGCTCTAGAATTAGAGAGCTCCCAGAAAACAAGGCGGTTTACAAAATGGACACTAGATGCTTCAATACAAAGCTTCTGTTTTAGATAGATTACCCAATGGGGGTCACGGGGCAAATTTGCCTTTTTATTTTTGGTATAGAGATTTGCCCATGTAACACCATGAGTGCCACTCTAAATAGAAAAACAAAAACAAAAACAAGGAGTCTCTCATATTTTTCAAAAAAGTATTGGTTAGAAACACAAAAGAACTTCATGGCTTTCCCCTGATCTGTCTTAGATGCAAGGAGGAGAATGTTAATAGGTATGGCTATTTTGGGGTATAGTTACTTAAACAGTTTCTTCACCAAATGGTTTGACAATGAGCCAGGCTATTTGTGAGGCTGGGATTAAAAAATAATGAAACGATGAATTGCAATGCTAGTTCTTACTTGTTAAAGGAGCAGAACCCAGCAGCATTTTCAGAAGGCTGTGTAATAGAAAGTTTCCTAATCACACCAGCAAGTCTTCAGGCTAAAGCTTATATCAACAGAGTACACATAATTGCCACAAAGTAGACAATGCCAACCAGAAAGCACCAGTCTCACCACCATCCTGAGACGGTACGGGATGACTGACTTTCCCACCTGAGTCTCAAGTGTCGGTTGTCAGCTGATTCCTTTTCTCCTAAGTGAGAAACAAAGGGTCCTGCACGGGAGAGGGGCACTCAAGCTCCTGTGCAGAGAACAGTGAGCTGATGTTCTCCCTTGGGATACCACGCTCTTGGACAGACAGTGGTTAACACTGTAGATTTAGGTGGGAGCACCCAGTGGACTGGATGAGCCTGTGTATGGAGACCGTTCTAGGGAAAGAAACTGTGGATCCAGAGCAGGAGGGCATCCTAACCAAGGTCCCTCCAACACTTCTTTTTTAAAGATTTATTTATTTACTATATATACAATGTTCTGCCTGCATGTGTCCCTGCAGGACAGAAGTTGGCACCAGATCTTATTACAGGTGGTTGTGAGCCACCATGTGGTTGCTGGGAATTGAACTCAGGACCTCTGGAAGAACAATCAGTGCTCTTAACCGCTGAGCCATCTCTCCAGCCCCCTCCAACATTTCTTAGGTGAGTCTGACGACGTGAAAAACTCCCAGGAACTTTCTGGAACTGGAACCAGGGTGAGGCACTTGAACTTCACCACATCTAGTTTTCATGGAAGATGAACACTGCTTTATCTGCTGCGTGGGGACTCAGCTTAGTATTAGAAAACCGCTAAGAAAACGACCCCAAGAACCCCCTCCCCCCAAAAAACAAATAAAAACCCTATTCTAGGGCAAAGGATCTTCGATCTTTATTTCTTACTGATTAATGTTTTAGATTTCTGGTTCCTTAGCCGGGGCGGGGGTGTACTCGCACCCTTGTGCAGCGTGTTGGCAGCCTGCCTTGGTCAACCTGAAGACTAACTGGCAGAAAGAAACATCTTAATAAAGTCCATTTTTCCTGTAAGTACAGAAGTGGTAATATCAGAAACAGATTTGAAAATCATCAAAGAACAAGCTGGAGTCTGTAATGGAATGGGAGTTTCCACATTCTTGTGACATGGCCCAGATCAGACCCAGGGAGAGCACACACCAGTTTATTTTGAATGCAACACAGATCAGTGTTTGATGAGTATAACCTACTACATTAATATCAGACAAAAACAGCTTTCAAATGCATGCATAGAAAGTTAAGCATAGTCTTTGAGCTCCTTATTTCTAAATATACAAAAAATACATTTAAATTATATAATTTTAGTGAATCAAAGACTTATAAAATTACAATTTTGGTTTTCACAACATAGAAAAAATACAAAAATGATTATATATATGGTTGTATAATTTTTTTTCACCCAAATTTCAAAGGAGCAGTATGTACTGACTTTGACGTTTCATAATGGTTGATCTGAAACTCAGAACTGAATGTGATTTTCAGGCCGGACCACAGTGACACCAGGCTTTATTGGAAATGAAAAGCCAGCATGTGAAAAGCAGCAGCATGAGCGATCCCTCATCTGCCACTCGGGCTGGCGTCGGCCGCATCAGCCTCTTGCTCAGTTGGCTTTTAGAGGAAGAGCGCATATTCTGTGACTAACTCCACGGGGCCTCTGATTATGGAGGAGGACGTGCAATGAGTGGTCCCCACCTCAGCACGATGTAGATTAACAACACGAGTCTACAGAGCACTGCTGTGCACCTCAAAGAATCCTTCCCTTCAAGAGGGCCCCTTGGGAAGATCTGAGACCATCACGGGTGTGGGGAAGATGATGCCTCTGACTCCTAAGTCTGACAAAGTACCCTCTGAAGTACCCTGAGAAGCACCTTCCTCAGTCACACCTTACTATTAGATGTGACACTTGGAGGGACTGGATGTTCTCAATTTATAAAAGAACAAAATTACCTTGAAAGGAAAAAAAAAACAACAACAAAACCCAGCTGCCAAGAGAGGTGACCGACAGGCAGCTGTACACATCTGCTGTGCCTTCAGTGCTCACGGCACACTGGATTGAGACCCCTTCTGAAGGAAACTGGTGACTGTGTTCTCATCACCCACATTCAGCCGATGCAGAAGGCCCGAGGAAGACCCTGTCCTTGGGCTGGATGGTTTGCTCCTCACATCACCTCCTGCAGCCATTCCAACACAACTGTAACAATCTTAGTCAGATACAAGACTGATAAACCCAAGTTGATTCTGTTTTACAGAAGTACAGTTTGGAGGAATAAAAAGTTGAAGAAAATCTTTCCCACATATTTGTCTATCAAATGCCAGAATAGATTGTGAATTCAACACAGCCAAGTTAAGAGAGCTGACTAGAGGCAGAATTCTAATGTTCCCTTTGACAATAACTTATTACACACCTGCCTGCATTGGTTTTTCAAGCTCCTATAAAAATACACATTTGAAAATGTAGTTTTCATTATATTCTTCTGATTGAAACAATTATATTCTAAATGACAATGGCAAGATTTTTAAAGTCTTAAACAGAAAAGAAAACAAGGGAAGAGATCCTATTAGTGTGCTGTCTAAAATCAGGTGCACATCTAAACTTGGGCCTGGCATTTTCATCAGAACCGTGCTTCTATTTTTAAAAGGACAATTTGTTGAGTGCACTGTGAGGAGTGGTGGGCAGGGCAGTAACTCAAGTTTTGCCTGTCTCCTCCAAACCTTTCCTAAAGGGACTTCCACAGACATAGGCAATTCAGTGCTGGAAGACTCCTTAGTCTGCTGCTAAGACATGTGTGTCACTGAACTTACAAGGCAGTGGGAATTAACACAGGGCCACAATCAGGAAAAGTATCCAACAGAAGAGTCAAAAACAAAAATAAAAAGTAAGTATAGATTTATATCTATTTCTGAATGCCTTTCTGGACTATGGTGGTAACTACAGATTTCCTCCTCCTGTGTAATAATGTGGGCTTCGAGTCTGGCAATGAGAATAGCTCTGGGCCAGTACACATCTGTGCTCCGAGCTGGGTACAATGGAGGTACTGGGCATTTACTAGGAACCGAGCCTCCCTTCTCACCTTGGCTTGTTAGAACCTACAGAAGCTAAGTTCCAGGTAAGGGTCCTTACAATATACAGACTAACTCCAAGCATGGTTCTTAGTGGCAGGCAGTAATGAGTCAATTGAGACCAAATGAAAGATTTAGGCTTTTAGTGGTTTTCTGGTTACAGGCACTACCCGAAGCTTCACAGGCATATACATCTTGTAACTCATTCACTAGATATGAGGGGCTAGGTCCTAGCCAGAACTTCAGAGCATTCCAGAGGATAAATTGCCGTTTCATGATTACAAAGAGTTTCCAGCATGCCATCAAGCACTTTGAGAAGGGACTGCAACTCTTGAGAACTCAGTGTTACAGGTCTCTCTCTGTCAGGTATATGAAGGACACGGAGGAGATAAACACCAACCCCTTCTAGGGCCATCACAGACACTGGGACTCCTGGTTAGAGCATGCTGAAAGGACCGGCTAGGATGCTTGAACTAACAGCTTTCTGCATTTTTATCTTTATTTTTATTTTTTATAAAATCCCAGGCCCACATGACACTGGATTTTGGTTTTTATTTTGTTTTTAATATTTTAAAAATAGTTCTTACGTATTTTCTATGAAATGTACTGGGAACTCAAAAAGTCTGCAGCATTTTTTGATCTTTGAAAAGTTTGGTTTCGGGTAGTGGTGTGGAGAGCTAGTCAAACTTCTTGTGTTCTTCAGTGCGAGAAAGGATCTTTCTTCTCTGGTGGAGCATGTGGAAGTACAGCTGGGGGAAAACTGGAAGACAAGAAAAGAACAGTGGCTTAGGAGTCTTGGGAAGCTCCACTCACTCAAAGCATGGCTCCAGACGGTGACTACTTTTTCATCCAGTGACCAATGGCAATAATAAAACAGGCATGGAGAGGGAGGGACAACATGGAGACTCTGTTTCAGCTGAAGGGGAAAGCAGTGTGGAGTGGAATGGCAGACACTATTGCCACTACCATAAGAGTCAAGATGCCACAGGTCACCAAATAGTTATCTGTGCTGGAGACTGAAAACAGTGTCACATGAGGCAAGTTTCTGTCACTGAGCAAAATGGGCCCAACCCCTGCTTACGCCCCACTGACAACATTTATTCTAGTTAATTTCAGAACCCCCAGAGAAAGACATGTGATGGAGTCGTCCTGATTTCAGGAGAAGAGATCACAGCTCCAGAGAGGGTAAACAGCATGCCCGGATGCTCACAGGGAACCTGGGATCAGGTTTTGGGCTCTGGACTGCTTGGTGGGTGGGGCACATCCAATGAGGAGGGAGAAGAGGGCCACAGACACAACAAAGCAGCGTTGGGGGTGTAGAAAAAGTCATTACAGAAGGGAAGCCAGTATTTTGGGTACTGGAAAGCCTTCCATCCTTGGTATTGGTTTTAGAGGAGAGACTGCATCCCTAGAAAATGTTTGGCAAGGGGGTTGGGAAATGGGTATTTAGAATATGAAACCAGGGATGCCAAAATATCCCTTACACCTGTTCATCACAAACCAAATGCCCAGTGGAGAAGTGCTGATTGAACAAGCTGGTCTTCACACAGCTGCTGCAAACGGGGACACCCAGTCGCCACATAAACACTGTGTAAGAGCCCTTCCCTTCTCTTTCAGTGGCCCCATCTCTGTGTTCCAGAGAATAGCCTGTGTTTGAGGGAAGGGGGCTTCTACTATTGCCAGCTCTCCTGAGACAGTTAATTCCTTAAGCTGATAACCATTTTGTTTTGTTTTGTTTTTTGTTTTCCTGACAGAGTCTCTCTGTAGTCACGGCTGTCCTGAAACTTGCTAGGTAAACCAGAATATTTGCCTGCCTCTGCCTTCCAAGCGCTGAGATTAAAGGTGTGCATCATCACTATGCTTGGCTTGAAGCTGACCAAATTTTAAATGCCCCTCTTAAAGAGCTTCAAGATATCAGGAGGTATCCAGAGATGTGGCCAACAAGCTCTAAGCCCAGTTGCCACCCTATTTGCTATTTCCAGGGAGGAAGTTACTCATGGAAAAGGCTCAGCTTATGCAAAGAATTCAACAGTGACAGAACTATTTTGGTACGAAAGCCAGAAATTTTGACAAGCTCTATAATCTAAAAACTGGAAGTAAGGATATAATTAAGCCATAGGGAGTGCTAATTGTAATCATTTAAAAAGCGGGGCCAGCCACATCGCTAGCTTTCCCTAGGAAAGGGACTCTCTGAGCTGAGAAGGCCCAGGACTGGCTGCAATTGTGACAACTGCATCACAGGGGGTGGCAATGTGTTGGGAACTATAAATCCCTGGCCTCTTGACTTTCTCAGACCCTTTGGCTGCTGGAGTGAACTGAGCGAAACACCTGTGCCTGCAGCTGCTCTGAGCACGAGAACTAGGTGTGGCTAAGGATCCCCATATAAGCTGTCCCTGAACACAATAAAGAATGGCACTTGGCACTCTTGTATCAAGGATGAGCCGTGTCCGTATCTCTCTGTCTGTCTCTGTGTTTGTATGTTTTTAAGTCTCCAGCTTAGTTCCCAGCTCACGTACCAGTCCTGTAGTGGCACGGGAGCTACAGGACCGTCTCCATTTGGGCTTTTACAGCAATGCCCTATGGCATCTTCAGAGGTCAGTATTAGAGGCTATTCATTAGACCCCTCACTGGTAGTAGAAGCAGAAAGTGATCATGTGTTCCTTCAGTCTCATGGGAAAGAGCTTGAGGCTATCAGCAGGGTCATACTACAGAAATGAGGCTTTTTCTAAATTTAGAATTTTAATAAACATTTATTTAGTATGTGTGCACTGTGTTTGTACATGTGCCATGGTACATGTGTGGAGGTCACAGGACACCTTGTAGGTGTCGTCTCTCTCATTCTACCATGTGGGTTCCAGAGATGGCACTCAGGTTGCCAGACATTTTGCTGGCCCAGACATGGCCCTTTCCGTTCTCATACAATCGGCAGAGGTCCGTAGTACTCTAGGTAGAGAGAGGAATGCATGTGGGAAGCTGGACACTGGATGCTCTAGGGCTGAGTTCTAGTTCCAGGGGGTACTTCTGGCAGTCGAAGCATTGATACTGTCTCTCTCAGAATGACCACTGTGATCAGGATGAACAATTCAAGACACATGGCTACTTTAACTACATCCAGCCATGCTGATGAAAGAAAGAAAGCTTTGAAGAAGACACTAACCTAAATAGGCAACTGAGAAATCTACTATCTTCTGTTGGTTCTGAACTGGAGAGTAGAAAGGAGGGAGGAAGAGAGACCTAAGTTTAGGAAAGCTGAGTTCTGTGCCTGGAAAGACCGGTCAGTTGTAAAAAGCGTATGCTTCTCTTGTAGAGTACCAGAGTTTGGTTCCCAGCACCCATGTGGGACAGCTAAAACCACCTGTAACTATTTCTAGCTTCAGAGGATCTGATGCCTCTGGCCTCTTAAGGGACATGGCCCGCCTATAACTAAAATTCAATCTTGATGACTTGGTGGATAAAGGGGCTTGCTGAGCAAGCCTGACACCATGACTGTGATCCCGGGTCACATGGAAAGAGAACTGACACCATGACTGTGATCAAAGGTCACAAGGATAGAGAACTGACACCATGACTGTGATCCTGGTCACGTGTATAGAGAACTGACACCATGACTGTGATCCCAGGTCACAAGGATAGAGAACTGATACCATGACTGTGATCCTGGTCACGTGGATAGAGAACT
>JAQHUG010000063.1:755079-849012 GCA_028555095.1 Dicrostonyx torquatus
TGTGATCCTGGTCACGTGGATAGAGAACTGACACCATGACTGTGATCCTGGTCACGTGGATAGAGAACTGACACCATGACTGTGATCCTGGTCACAAGGATAGAGAACTGACACCGTGACTGTGATCCTGGTCACAAGGATAGAGAACTGACACTGTGACTGTGATCCTGGTCACGTGGATAGAGAACTGACACCATGACTGTGATCCTGGTCACGTGGAAAGAGAACTGACACTGTGACTGTGATCCTGGTCACCTGGAAAGAGAACTGACACTGTGACTGTGATCCTGGTCACAAGGATAGAGAACTGACACTGTGACTGTGATCCTGGTCACAAGGATAGAGAACTGACACCATGACTGTGATCCTGGTCACAAGGATAGAGAACTGACACCATGACTGTGATCCTGATCACGTGGAAAGAGAACTGACACCATGACTGTGATCCTGGTCACATGGAAAGAGAACTGACACCATGACTGTGATCCTGGTCACGTGGATAGAGAACTGACTCTTCACTTTTGTCCTCTGACTTCACACATGTGCTCCTAATAAATAAAAAGTAAACATAAATGAAAAGACAGTTAATCTGAGTTCAAGGCTGCAGACACAGGCTAGTTGTAGAGGCTATGTGTTAAAGCCCAGCAATCCTACTCAAAAAAGAACGAGAATGAGAGCAGAGTTCTTCTGCCCTTAGGTCTGTGCTTGCTCCCCTCTCCCTGAAGGTCAAGATGGAAGACCCCACAATGCTGGCTGTAGTTTTCACCAGGGCCCCAGTATCACAGAGGGCTGCTCATGCCTGGCCTGATAGTCAGTCCAGCAATAGGCCACCAGGAAGGCTTGGTGAGGCCGCCTTGAGAACTGCTCCTAGATGAAGGCCTTACCAGCAGTGGAACTCTGGCAGGAACCCTGAGGCTGGACCCTGGATCACCATCAGTGTGGAGGTTCTTGCAGAGGTGTGAGTCCATGCCATCTTCCCTGCCCTTCCTAGTCACATAGTGTGGGGCATATCTCCTGCTTATCAGAATAGAAACAAACAACTGAGGTACCCATGGGGTTGCTGTTCTGAGAGTAGTAAAACCACTGCTGTTCTTTGCTGCTTTGGAGCTGAAAAAACGAAGCTCCAGAAAGCAAACGCTGAAAGGTGAAAAACTGTGCATTTGCGTAATGCGCATTTTTACATTCCAGATTTGTCTTTTGTTTCGACATCCAGGCCCTTTCCCATGTGAAGAGAAATGGCTGTTAGCTGCACGAAAGGAGAGGGCTTGGGAATGAATAGAGGGGAAAGCAAACCATAAAGCAGGATTACTGTGTTCAAGAATTTAAAGACAAACGTGCAGATGAAATCTGGATGGAGTTTTTCCCTCCTCACAATGCGTAAAATGCAATTTTCCACAGAGGAACACAAACACAGTTAGGATGACTCACTCAGATAATGCAGGGGGCTAAAGAAATAAAATCTATCCTTGTTTGAACTTAGTGGAGTTAAAGGGAGATTCAGAGTTACAGTGGCTACAGTATAGCTAAATGAGAAGACGAGTTAGCTGGGGTTGTCCTTGAGTCTAACAGGTCCTTTTTGGAATACAGAAATCAACCAGAGGAGTTACAACCGAGGAGAACCTAAGGAAAACACTCCTCGTGATCAGCAACAAGACCCGACGGCACTGTCAGATGTTCCTTTCCCAGTCCATCCCTGTGCACTCAGAGGTACACTGAATTTTCTGTACATTTAAGCCATCAGTGGTTCTATTAGAATAACTGGAAACCACACTGAAGGGAACACTGTGTCCTAATCTGTGCTCAACAAGAAAACGAGAAATGTAGAAAAATAGGACATTTGTTTTCATTTTGTTATTTGTTTCTTCTAGTCAGCTAAGCTCTGAAAATAAAATAGAGCTGCCTATTCTGATACAGCGAGCAAAGCAAACACCGTTTGCAATGTGCTTCACAAACCATAATAAAACCTTTTTTTCCCCCCCGAGACAGGGTTTCTCTGTGGCTTTGGAGCCTGTCCTGGAACTAGCTCTTGTAGACCAGGCTGATTTCGAATTCACAGAGATCCGCCTGCCTCTGCCTCCCAAGTGCTGGGATTAAAGGCGTGCGCCACCACTGCCTGGCAATAAAACAATTCTTAAGAGAGAGGAGAATAAAGCAAGGTAAGGCCTTCAGTAGCTTTCAGCTTTCTCCTCAATACTTTCCCTAATACAGGGTTGACCCAGCCTCCTCTTCAGTGTTTCAAACCCACACACTAAGAAGGGTTCATCTTTATTCAATTACTACTAGAGAAAATTACTTCTGATAGTTGGTGATCAATGAAAACCAAAGTGTTCCCATCAATGAGATTTATATTAGATATAAAGCAAAGACAAGCAAAGATGTAACTCTAGTTACTGCAGAGCTGACTTTTGTGCATAAATATACTTACGTGGAATGTAGGAGATCATTACCAGAATCAGGAATGTATAGTAGTCAAAGGAGAAGTTGTATTTATTAGGTAAGCTGATGGAGTACAGGCCAGCCTGCCGGACAAAGGGCAGAGCTGCATATATTGTGAGCAACTCTCCTGTTACCCCCATTGGGTATAGCACGATGAAAAGCGTGTACCTGGAACAAAACAAAACCTCACTGTGTGGGCTCAAAGCCATGTTTAGAAGTACTGTCTTCTCAGAAAGCTATTGTCTCTGCATTTCCTGATCACCTGTTTATATTCAGCCTTTACAAGGCAATTTGAAAGGGCCCATTGTAGGTACATGTTTCTAAACGTTCTAAAGCAAAGTCAATGTGTTTAGCCAGCGTCAAAACTTGGCTTCTTCAGAACATGCCTCTTGAGACCAACAAAGGGGCATTAAGACATAACGAAGGACCTTCCTCATGGAGGCACAGAGGAAGGAGGTGGAACAGCTACCCAGGAATTTCTAGGGTACACCAAGCTGCATGTGGACTGAAGAAAACAGCACATTACACACGTACTTTCTGCTGTTTCCCAAATGCCTATACATGCTATTGTGAAAACAGAATCTTGACTAATTTTAACATTAAATTTCCAATAGCCTTTAATTTTACAAATAAACCCAACAGAATTACAATTATTGCTGCATGAGAGGCTTATACAATTATTTTCACTTTAAAAAGTTTTATCTGGCTGGGCAGTGGTGGTGCATGCCTTTAGTCCCAGCACTTGGGAGGCAGAGACAGGAGGATTGCCATGAGTTCGAGGCCAGCCTGGTCTACAAAGTGAGTTCCAAGACAGGCTCCAAAGCTACAGAGAAACCCTGTTTCAAAAAAAAAAAAGTTTTATCTGTTTTAAAAGAATTCAGAAGAGCTGGAGAAAGGCTCAGTGGTTAAGATGACTTGCTGCTCTTACAGAGGACCAGGGTTCAATTCCTAGCACCCACATGGTGGCTCATAGCTAGCTATCCATAATTACAGTTCCAAGAGATCCAAAACCCTCTGACTTCTGCATGCATCAGGCATACATGTGGCACACATACATGCCTGCAGGCAAAACATTCATACATATTAAACAAAACTAATTCAGAGGGCAGGTACTACTAGCACAGGATTGGCCTACAAACTATTCTAAGGCATCAGCATCCCTGTGGAAACTGTCAGCTTCGATTTAAGAAGTCTGTGCCTGTTCACGGCTGAAGACTAACCTGGATAAAACTTCCAGGCACAAGAATCTGCTGAGAAAGAAGCCATATTCTCTGTTGCCAACCTAGCTCATTAGGCAGAGTAGTGGTAAAGAATTGTTCATAGACGACAGAGGAAAATGAGCCAAAGCATTCTCCAAGAGGGGCTGAAGAGATTAAGAACACTGGCTGCTCCTCCAGAGGACCTAGGTTCCATTCCCTGCACTCACCTGGTAGCTCACAGCCATCTATAATGAGATCTGGTGCCACGCCAGAACACTATATGCACAATTAAAAGAATTCTCCAAGAGTAAAGCCAAGGTCCAGCCAACAGCCTTCCCCACAGACAGACAGCCGGCACAGTGGCAATGCAGGTGGTTGGGAGCTGTTAGTTCCCCTTTTTCCTGAATCTAATTTATTTCAGAAAATAATAAAAAGGCTCATATACCTGAAATGTTGGAAACTGGATGCTGTTCCTAATGTAATCGCTGAACAACAGCTGTTTCCCTTTCAGGAAATGAGGAGTCTCAGCTCAAAGTGAGTCTGGAGCTATTCGCTGTGTCCTCCTCACCCTGTAGTCCTTCCGGCACAAAACCATACTGGATAAATAGATGTGCCATCAGTCTTTACCAAAGTCACAATGGAATTTTGTTACTGTTATTGAGACAAGGATCTCATTCTGTGGCCAGAATTTGGGGGCAATTTTCCTGTCTCAGCTTCCCAAGTTTTGGGATTACAAATTCACTGTGCTGAATTCTTAAAATGATCAAAGCAAAATAAAACTCATAAGCTGAGAAAACCACATAATGTTTGCTATTAAGTAAAAATGACCTTAAAAATCATAGTTTCTTGAAAAAACAAGACTAGGAGAAGTAGACATGAACCAGAAATCACCACAATGGGACAAGTTCATCAGCTAAATCGAATACAACAGATATTAAATCTCTACTGAATAACTTAACGGGAAAGAACTGATTTCTGTAAAAATGATCTAAGTAAAGCGCAGAGACTGCAGAACTGTTTCTAGAGATGAAAGTCAAGACCATTCTGGTTAGACCCCTCCATCTCATTCAGTTCGAGTTTGGGGAAAGTTGGAGGCAATTCTCAGGTGGTGAGAGGAGAATACAGTGGTGGATGCTTTCAAAGTTAGTCTTTGCTGTATGCACTTCTTTACCTGGCCCATTTGATGATGTAAGGCAAGTGGTTTAATAGACTGAATGTGTAAAAGGAGTAACGGGTAATTTCCGTGATTGTCCAGGCAATAACAAACAGAAGCACACTGTCTTCACTCTGCACCTGGAGGGAAAGGAAAAAGATGTAAGAGCAAACAAAGGAACACGTGCAAAGAGGCATTTTACAGTCTGCCGTGCCTGCAGAGCTGCCCAGCCACAACTACCCATCTCTGTTCTCAATGGCTGGAGCACAGCTCAGAAAAGGGCTCGCTGACCAAAACCCAGGTATTACAACAGTCCTGCAGAGACAGTGATAGGATGCTCAGCTTATGGGACAAGCCAGCAGGAGCTGCTAGATGGGAACTACCTGAGCTGGATCTCCCAGGAAAAAGCAAATACAGCAAGGTTCTTTGCTCCTCTGATGAGGGAAAAGTAAAGTGACACTGGTAGGAGTCAAAAGCAGGTAGGCAAGGAGGCTGAGAGGACAAGTTGGTGGGAAGCTTAGGATCCATCACCAAGAATCTGAATGCAATTTGGTGTGACAGCTGGGAATCTGAGGACATTTCAAGAACGAGAATGTGAGGATTAAAGCACAGGTGGGTAGGATGAACTCAAGGGAGGAAGAGGTGTAGACCATTCAGTAGGCAGGTGTTTGTGGTGGGGCACTCATGACTTCTTCCCTGAGCCAAGGCTTACACCCTCTATGAGAAAAGCTGTCTTGTGGCTCACAGGAGGCAGCTAGAACCAAAAGCTTGGACACTGCCTGTTTTTATGCTGGAAAAATGACAACCTTTTAATCTGTCATTACGTGTCTTATAGATGCTATCCCCATGCAGGGGAACTTATAGTTATAATATGAACTGCAGCACCCTTCCATCCCACTCTAGTTGATGATGTTTTTCATGAGAGAAACCCAACAGAGACACTGCTTCCCACGCCCTCTGTGGTCGGTGAGTTGATGTGTTAGAAATCAGACTCAGGAAACTGAGCAGACTACTATGTACTGTTTTCTGTCTTATCCCAACACCTAGTAGCAAAGGTACAGCATCCCAGCCTTCACTTTTGCTCTTTCCATCTGCAGAGGCAACAGTTTCTAGCACTTACATTCTTTCTCAGAAAGTGTACATGGAGCAATCCACCTACACGATGAAAGAAGTAGTCATTTACATAGCTATTAACTAAATTGCTCTGACAAAGAACTTCATAAATGCATGGTTACTATTCTCTAAAAATAATAAGAATTTTATACTGCCAAGAGCAGGAGTACTTTCTGCTTTCCTGGTGTTTTTTTATTAGCCACAGTAAGGCCAGAGTGGAGCACCTTCAAAGCCCATGCTAAGAGTCTCAGTCTGCCCTTGAAGCTTTGAGTAAAGCCTACTGATACTAAAATCTAAGCTCGTAGGATGTGTTGCTTTTTCATGGATTTTTGTAAGCCTCTTTATCTGACACTGATGTAGGATTTTATTTGTTTTATTTTTATTTTTTTAAAATATTTTTTATGGTTTATTTAACTTTATTTTATGTGCATTGGTGTGAATGTGTCAGATCCCCTGCAACTGGATCTTCAGACAGTTGTGAGCTGCCATGTGGGTGCTGGGAATTGAACCCGGGTCCTCTGGAAGAGCAGACAGTGCTCTTAACCAT
The DNA here is from genome assembly GCA_028555095.1 of Dicrostonyx torquatus. Classification (NCBI taxonomy): domain Eukaryota; kingdom Metazoa; phylum Chordata; class Mammalia; order Rodentia; family Cricetidae; genus Dicrostonyx; species Dicrostonyx torquatus. The sequence continues at coordinate 761,528 of JAQHUG010000063.1, forward strand.
TGAGCCATCTCTCCAGCCCCCTGGTTTTATTTTTATTATTATTTTTTTACAGCTATGGCTAAATCCTTGTGTAAAGACCCCCAGTAGGAAGCTCCTCCAGAGTTTTGTACTCTACATCATCTTGAAAGAGTATGTGATTCAACTTATCTTTTGTTTCCCCAAAGCACCCCATGCTTTTCCCAGGAACAAGCTCCACAACTATCTGTGGAGCAAAGGGATTCAACCTACTCAGCTCACTAGACACAGATCCCTTCTTTGTAATACTTAATATTGGTTAAGTCGTGTTACTGGCCCCCACATAGGCAGGTAACAAATGAGCAGATGAACCTCAAGCTTCTCACTTTGACCCAGTCAAGCAGGTGGTCTGAAGGAACACAGTCTCTGTTTATTTATGTCTCTTTTAAAGGCTAGGACTAGGGGAATGGCCATATTATACAATTATAACTGCTGATCAATAAGAAATTCATCCTTGGTATCAAGAAGGGATTTTAGGAGCTACAGAGATGGCCTAGTGGGCATTTCCAGAGGACCTAGCACTTACATGGTGGCTTTTAACCATTCTTAACTATAGTTTCAGGGGATTCAATGCCCTCTTCTGGTTTCTGTGGGCAACAGGCACACACATGGTGCATGGACATACATGCAGGCAAAACACTCATACACATAAAATAAGATTAAAATAAAAAAAGAGATCTGGGTAAAGTTAGAGGTCAAATCTTTCTGATTTGCAGATAATTATTTAATAACAAGAAACAAGGGCAAAATGTAATTAAAATCAACAAGATGACTGTAGTAGTTTGAATGTAATTGTCCCCATAAGCTCACAGGGAGTGATATAATTGGGCTTTGCTGGAATAGGTATGGCCTTGCTGGAGGACGGCTTTGAGATCTCATATGATCAAGCCAGGCCCCGTGTCTCAGTTCACTTCCTGTTGCTTGTATATCAAGATGTAGAACTCTCAGCTCCAGCACAGTCTGCCTACACACCACCATGTCCTGCCATCATAAAAGACCTCTAAATCTCTGAACTGTAATCCATCCCAATTTAAATGCTGCCATGGTCATGGTGTCTCTTCACAGCAACAGAACCAATGATCAACAAGACTGGAATTGGTGTCTATAATTCATGTCACACAAGTGTAGCCTGTGTCATTTTATGTTGGAAGTATGTAATCTTCTTTTCATTTTGATTTTACAGGGGGTTACAGTTGAGAGACTGCATGAGTCTCAGTAAAGACTTTGGACTTTTACAGGATTTAGACTATTATAGACTATGGGGACTTTTAAAGTTGGATTTAATGCATTTCTGCATTATGATATGGCTACAAGCCTACAGGGGCCTGGAAACAGAAGATGGTGGTTTGAAAGAATATGGCCCCATAGGCTCATAGGAAGTTGTACTATTAGGAGCTGTGGTCTTTATCTCCATCTCTTCTTGCCACATTATCATTCCAAACGGATAGAACAGTAGAACAGTGAGAAAATACTAGACCAAACTCTGCATCTCCATGTCTTATGTTAGAGCACTCTTCAGATCTCCAGCTCTTTTCAGCTTTGTTGATTGCAGTACACTTCTTTCTCTTGGGCTGTTGTTCGCAGCTTTCCATGGCAGGTATCCCACAACTCTGGCACCTCCAACATTTTAGGGTCTCCAAGGCAATCAAGGCTTCTCAGCTTCACACAATGGCCTCTCTGGGCCACCATCCAGGGACACTTCTGACACACATCTGGCCTCCATTGGCTTTCCTTAGTCATGAGAGGAGATTCCATAAGCCCTTTGTTCTATTCTTGACTCTAGAGACAGCCATGTGGTTCTGGACCTGTCAAGGTCTGCTGCTGCTGTGGCTGGATCTCCACTCCCTACTCCATTACATCTCCACCAACCTTCTGCTCTGCATGGTTTCCTTCACTGCCTGAGCTTGGCTGTCCTGAAACTCACACTGTGGATCAGGCTGGCCGTGAATCGAGGATCTGCCTGCCTAGGCCTTCCAAATGCTTGGATTAAGGTGCTTAACACCACACCTGGCTCTAAGCTTTCTTTAATTCCTTTTCACAAATTGGAAGCTTAACTGGGTGGGATCTTGCCCTGATGTCACCACTCCCTTTATTCCAATTAACATCATACTTTTCTCTAATCTGTTTATCTCCTTTAGCAGTGGACCTTAGCTCCATTTCACTTCCTGGTGCCCCTTTTCTCCTCAAAAAGTATTAGTCATAACAGTCAAAAGGTGGATGGAACTCAAGAGTACATTAATGGATAAATACATCAACAACTGCATGCATGTATGAACACACAGAATAGAAAATATTATTAAGCCTTAAGAAAATTCTTAGAGATGCTACAACATGGATGAATGAACCTTGAAGATTATTTCAGTTAAATATGCTCTTCACAAAAGAACAAACACCGTATGATTCCATTTATATGAGCACATGAAGTCAAACAGGCAAGTAAAGACAGAGGTTTCTAGGAGCTGGGCAGGAAAATGGTATGAGTTTCAGTTTCTGAAATCAGAAAACTGACATAACAAACCAGATTACTAAGAACACCTGCTACTTGCTAAAGCTGCAGAATTCTGGGCTATGGACTTAAATCCAAACTGAGGCCAGGAACAAGGAGGAGTTCTACAGAGGATGGTGGGTGAGTTGAACGGGCACTGACAAGGGGTCCTGTGCAGTGCCTTGGGAAGGAATGGTGTTACCTTCCCCTGGAAAGTCACTGGACTGGCTAACAGACCCAGTCCCAGCAAGAAGGCAGGGGTGGAGGAGGAGGCAGAGGAGAAGAGAATAAAAGATCACTGGTTGCTGGGTGGGACTGGAATGTTTTGTTTCCTTTGATTGGAGGGTCTTCAGCACACCATATCCCATCATTCAGTTTTCTCAGTTCCAGTTCAGGTCTGGTTCCAGGGCTGTATGGTATTAATGCCTCTTACATTTGATGAAAACTAATTTTTTGTTTTTGAAAGCAAAAGTTGGGACTATTTCACCAGATGGAAAGATGCCTATCTAATAGACGGTAGTGATTCAGAGAGAAATGATTAAAAGCTTTCATAGAGATTTTAAGCTAGTGTAGCTTAGGAAGGCATTTTGAGAAGGAAAAGGACAAGTATGTCAAAGAGTTCAGCTTAGTTCTCTTTGTTTACTTGTTCTGGAGACAGTGCAGCCTTGGCTGGTCTAGGATTCACTAAATAGCCAGGCTGATATCAAATCTGTCACTGTCCTCCTGCCTCTGACTCCTAAGTTCTGAGGATGCAGGAATGAGCCATGACTGGCAATTCAGCTATTTCAAGTTAAGACCTAGAGACATACAGTTTTATCAGCTATCAAGAATAAGAGGAGCTCATTGAATGTAGGGAGGTTGAACTAGGCTTGCATGGAGCCTTCATCCCTGTGCTCTAGTCTTGTTGGGGTGAGAAGGTACTCTGCAGGCTGCCAAAAGAGAAATCTGGGCACCAACCCAGCCCCGCTTCAACCTACAATCTGTCTGTCCTGCCTGTAAGATCTCCTGGGGGCAATGGTGGTGCAGAACTTGTGGGAGTGGTCAACCAATATCTGATTTAATTTAAGGCCCACACCAGGAGAGGGAGCCCATGCCCTATACTGTCTGAATGGTCAGGAACTGGAGACTGGATATCCCAGAGACTAGGATAACCCTAAACTTGACTGGCAAACAAACAAACAATGAAATGATTCCCAATGATATTCTGCTATATTCATAGATGGGTGCCATGTCCAGTGTCACCAGAGATGCTTCCTCCAGCAGTAGATGGGAGCAGGTGTAGAGAACCACAGCCAGACATTGTGCAGAGAGAGTCTAAATTGAAGATCTCCATTAGGTCCCTCCCTTCACAGCTCAGAGAACCCCTTGGAAGAGGGGGAGGAAAGATTGTAGGAGTCAGAGGGGATGGAGGACATCAGGAGAACACAACCCATTGAATCAACTAAGCAGGGTTCACATGGGCTCAGACATTGAAGCAGCAAACACATGGCCTACATGGGTCTGCACTAGGCTCTCTGCATATATGCTATGGTTGTTAGCCAGGTGTTTCTGTGGGACTCCTAACAGTGGGACTGACTTTTGCCTGCTATTGAAACTCTTTTCCTCCAATTGGGCTGCCTTGTCGAGCCTTCATATGAAGACTTTTGCCTTGTCTTATTGTATCTTGTTTAGTCATGTTTGATTGTTTTCTCTTGGAGGCCTACTTTTTTCTGAAGGGAAACGGAAGGGAAGTGGATCTGGGGAAGAGGAGAGGTGAGGAGAGTTAGAGGAGTGGAGGGAGGGAAAACTGTGGTCAGAATGTATGAGAAGAATCTATTTTCTAAAGAAAGAGAGAGAGAGGTTTAAAGCTGAGTATGATAGGATATAATCCCAGGACTCAGAAGGCTGAGGCAGGAGGATCACAAATTTGAGGTCAGCCCAAGATACATAGCAAAATCTTCTTCAAAAAGAAAAGGGGAGAGGGTTGTATTCAAATATTCACAGAAATATCACAGTTTATAAGAGTTAAAAAAGTTGAAATATCTAGTAACTGGTGACATAATATAGTCATACAATAGAATATGATTCAGCAACCTCCATGAAAGAAATCCATATGCACTACAACACAAACGAGTTAAATGAGTTAACAAAACAAATAAAACACGTGTCATACTGTGTAAAAGAAGCAAAATGTAAAGGTCATTGTCGAGAAAAGGCAAATCTGGAGACAGAGGGTAGATTAGTGGTGGCCAGGGGCTGGGTGTACAGTGAACTACAGAAGGGCAAAAAGCATCAAATTATAGTGAAAGAATGTTCTAAAACTAGATTAAGGTATGTTGGTTGCACAACTTGTTAAATTTACCAAAAAGTAGTGAAAAATTAAAATATTTTAAAAAATCGCAATGTTAAAAACTAGTAAACTTTTTAAAACAAGATTATAAATAAATAAATAAATAATATTGGCTTTTAAGGATGAAAAAGATCATACAAGGCAAAAGAGGAAAAAGGTGATAATTGGGATTTACCAAGGCTCAGAAAGGACAGAGGGCAGGGCTAGAGTGAGCTTCCCCATGTATCTTTAATCTTAAATACAGGGTCTGTATCCTAGGCTGGCCTCAGACTCCCTACATGCTAAAGTTGACTTTGACTTTCTTATCCATCTGTCTGCACCTCCTGGGTGCTGGATTACAGGCAGGCACCACAATACTGGATTATACAGAGCTGGGGTTTGAACTGAGAGTTCTGCATGTGCTAGGCAAACAATATGTTAACCGAGACACTTCCCTGTCTCCCAAGTGTCTCATGTTGTGTTCCAAAATACGTGTTCACAGTGAGGGCACACAGAAGGCAGCGGTACCTCAATGGTGCAATGTGTTCTGGGCTAGACCCCATTGTACACCATGGGCATGGGTCCTGTCCCTGATCTGAAGCCAGGGAGGAGGTAGTGTGTAGGTGGTTTGTGTGGTTTAGCCACAGGAGTTTACAAAGCAATTCAAGCTAGAGAAACAAATGGGTGCAAGAGAGAAACCTTTACACATAAATAGCATCATCTGTCTGACTTTAAAAGGCATGGGGACTATCAGCACACAGAAAGCTGTCACTTTTGTCACAGTCGAAGAAAAACAGATGGTGCACATAAGAAAGCAGCTATTGCAGAAGCTCCATTCTTCTCAGTCCTTTGAAACCTGCTGTTTATCACTCCATTTATTTCAAAGAACTCCTGAGACCAAGCTTTATGGCAGGCTTCTTACCACTCCTTTCCCTGGGAAGAGAGAGACGACAGCAGGGGGAAGTGAAATGATAGGGTACCGTAAGAGGGGAGGCACGGGACGAGAGGCTGTTCTCAGAAACATTAGGAAGAGGGTCTGTACCTCGGGCTGCCCAGGCTGCATACTCTAGACAATGGAAGTCAATTTTTCACAGTTCCAGAGGTTGATGGCCATCAGGGTGCACGCAGCATGGTTAAGCTATGGTGAGAGCTTTTTCTGACTTGCAAGCTGGCTTCCTGACGCAGCCTCACATGAGGGTGGAAAGGGAGCTTTTTGGTATCCTATAAGGGTACTAATTCTTCATGAACTCAGCTAAATGAAACTGTCCCCAAAGGTTCCTGCCCAAATTTCATCAACATTAGGGTCTTGTCTTCAACATAGGCATTTGGGCAATGTATTTGCATGTGTGCAGTAGGAGGGGCATTATGTGGTCCAGAACAATGTTCTAAACCAAGTATTGACAAGTTTTCTGTAAAAGGCCCTATATAGTAAATAATTTGGGTTGTGCATGACACGAAAATTTTTAAAAATCTTGGTTGCTTTTTATACCCCTTAAAATGCAAAAAAAAAAACAAAACAAAAAAAAACAAACAAACCCCAAAACACAAAAAACCTGGCTAGGTATGGTGGCACATGCCTTCAATCCCAGCACCCAGGAAGCAGAGGTAGACAGATCTCTGTGAGTTCAAGATTGCTTGGTCTACACAGTAAGTTCCAGGCCAGACAAGGCTATGTAGTGAGACTGTCTCAAAAAATAAGTATAAACAATTAAAAACTGCAGGCTTGATTTGACCTAGCAGCCAACCCCTTTACTAGGTTTATTTAACTTCCCAACTTTGCCCTTCCTATGACCCCTCTTTACCACACAAATGGGACTTTCTCTAGCATTTCTTTTAAAGGTTGAGTCTGAAGGACAGGAGCACAGTCAATATGATTTTTTTCTTCATGGCAGGAATATAGTTTGAAAAAGTGTCATGAGGTCATTCCATCGTGCAGACAGCACAATACATTTATACAAATCCAAGTGATGACCCTAGAACACTCACATCTAGAGTATACACTGCATGTGCTATGCATTCATAAAGTGGCAAGGTGGGTGTTTATATCACAATCACCACATGTGAGTCACTAGGCAACAGGAAGTTCAGTCCCATTTTGTGATCACTTCTGTACTGACTGAAATGGTGCTCCATGATACATGACTGTCTATGGCCAAGGGCATTGTGGGAAAGAAAGTATTCATGCAAGACTATTCACATTACCATATCTTAGGATCTCAGTAATCTTTGTGCACACATAGCAAATATTAACAGTTCCAGCCATTTATAAATGCATTCATTGGTAGTAAATGTACTCACCACATGATATAACCATTACCTGTTTTTGGCCAGAACTAATTTGGGGTTGGGGGAATGGGTGGCAGGCCTCACACATGGTAGGTAAGCACTCTACCACTGAGGTCTTCCAGACTCATCATCATCTCAAAAACTCTGTACTATATTACAACTCCCCATTCTCCCCACGCAGCCTCTAGTAACTGCTACTTCAGTTTTTGCCTCCAAGAATCAGTTTATTCTAGGTACCTATACAGTTAGATTTATTCAGTATGTGAACTTGTGTGTCTGGCTTGTTTTATTTAGCAAGATGATTGCAAGGAAAGTTTCCTTCCTTAGAACTGAATGTTTCATTCTGTTTAAACCACAATGTTGATCAGTTTGCCTGCTGATGGCTATTGTTGGGTTGTTTCTGCCTTTTGTTATGGTTAACAATGCCACTGTGAACAGCATACAAGCTTGTTCTGCCCAGTTCTCTGGTGCATACTTAGTAACACACACTTGGACTTGCTGAATCAATTGGAATGGTAATTCTTTTTTTTTTTTGAAGATTTATTTATTTATTTTTATACAGTGTTCTGCCTGCATGTATTCCTACAGGCTAGAGGAGAGCACCAGATCTCATTACAGATGGTTGTGAACCACCATGCTGGGAATTGAACTCAGGACCTCTGGAGGAGTAGCAGTGCTCTTAACCTCTGAGCCATCTCTCCAGCTCCCCCACATAGTAATTCTAAGTTTAGCTCTTTCAGGGTCTGGCAAACTGCTTTCCACAGAGATTGGACCATTTTACATTCCTACAATGCATGGGGGTTACAATTTCTCCACTAGTTATTTGTAGGGTTTTTTGTTTTGCTTTGTTTAAATAACAGCCACCTAAGAATGTAACATATGACCTACAATGGTAAAAGTAAAATGCTGCACGTCCCCAAGTGGTGGCAGTGAGCAGAGGGTCCTGAGACCATGGCAGGCCACGAAGTAGCCAGTCCCGGGCAGGGAGCCGTGCGGTGGGTGAGAGACCAAGAGCAGCAAAGTCCCACTAGGAGCCCCAGCCCTGGCGGGTGAGAGACAGATAGGCACACCATGCAGAGTGAGGTTGGATATTTCCTTAGTGGGTTATGGAAGGGAAGAGGAGAGGGAGGGAGAAGGGGAATGAGGAAAGAAACAGAGGTTAGGGGGAGAGGAGAGGAGCCACAGCAACAGCTACCTCTTTGGGAGATGGAAAGGAAGAACTCAGACTAGAAGCTGGGGAAGAGCCACCTGCCTCAGTGGTGAATTGGGGGGTGGGGGTGGGCAAGTCTTGTCTCTTAAAGAGATAGGACAGACCATTACACGACCCATTGTAGTGGCTTCAATGTATGCTCTCCTGACTAGTGATACTGGGTTGTGGAGGCCCAAAAACATGAACCTATTTCCACAGTTGACCACAGATCAGAGAGTTGGAACTTACCTCTACTCCTTCAATGTTATTGCGTTTCTACCTCAAACAAAGGTCCCAAGTAGATTTAGAACAGAGAGTTCTGTTCTCACAAGGTTATTTTCAACAGGTGTGGCTAATTGACAGACCTCGTATTTTAGGAATAGAGAAGTAGGTATGTTCCTACTTCAAACAGAAGTCTAAGGATCCAACTAATGTTCCAATTCCACCCAGGAAGTGGTTTGCCTACAGAATGTTTGGTCTAGGGTATGAGCATGACTTGTTTTGTTCTAGCAACAGAATGTTTAACTATAGACTTGCCAGTGACCTTCAATTGGTTTGTTCATTTCCTTGTATCATGTTAATGTAATATTTTTGTCTTACTCCTATCTCTTGGGGTAGGGTAATTTAAGCAATTGGAATTTAAACGCGGGAGATTTCAGTATTCACTGGAACTCCCTCCCAATACTATTTTATGTTTTTCTGTCTTATTATTTTCACATCTTCATATTCTTTACTAATATTTCTAAATCCCAATGCCTCTACCCTGGCACGTGATCTTTTTGTTGAGGCTGATCCCTGACACTGGGTGTCTCCTGTGCTTGTTGGTGTTTGTTCCACTTCTGTGAAAAAATAAATGCCTATTCAACTTCTTTGCTTATTCTTTTTGGAAGCAATGATTTTTCAGTAGCTATAAAGACAACAATAAAGCTATTATACTGACTGTGTCTGAGCTCTTATACACCAAACACTTCTGTACATAAACTGCCTCATGAATTCCCATCTGACAGACAAGAAGAGTAAAGCTGAGAAAATACAAACGTTAACCTTGAACATTTCTGATTTGTGTTCTTGGGCTACAAAGGTATGAAATAAATGGCCAGTACGGTTGGGAAATAAGGTCCTAGGGGTAAAGAAGTAAACTAACTGAGCGAATAAAACAATGTGTTAAGAAAAAATAGGCTTCTTCTGGCTGGAGAGATAGCTCAGTAGTCAAGAGCACATGCTCTCACATAGGACAGGAGTTCAGTTCCCAGTACCCATATGGTGCTCTAGTTAAAGGGAATCCAGATAGGGGCACACAGACAGAGAGACAGACAGACAGACAGACAGACACACACACACACACACACACACACACTATTTGCGACTGTGAAATGAAAGTACTAGAAAGACCAGAGTATTGGAGGAATCAGTCTGACCTCATAACAAATAGATAAACTCACACTGTACATACAGTTTAGCTATGGAAGTACATTTAGATGTATATGTGTGAGTGCATGTCTTCATAGATACAAGAAAGTATGCCTTAGTTTTCTCAAAGAAATCAATAGCATGCCTGCTGTAAGCTCTTCAACTGCTCAAACTGCAATTCTTTTTAAAACACAATTTTAAATTAAAACTTTTTTCATTTATATTGCTCATGGTTTTTCTGTCTCAGGTACTCCTCTCTTACCTATCTAACTTCATCTTTCTCTTTCAAAAAGACAAACAACAAAACTGCTCCTCCCAACCCAAAAGAAAAAAAGCACACAAAAAACATGGTCTGATTTATATTGGTAACTATTTTTGAACACAGAGCCCGCCCTGGAGTGTGGTTGATATATTCAGTGTAATTTCACTGTCTGATTTTTTTTCCTATCCCTGCAGTTATCAACTGCAAATATTTTCTTGGTTAGGGCTGGGCTTTATACACACTCTCCTCCATGCTGGGGTTTTCAGACTGTGGTTCTTAATACAATTCTCCACTAGAAGGAACACCAGGCTCCTTAGTATGTGGCCAATTCTAGGGCAGGGGCAGGGGAAGTACAGGGAAGTCCTGAAACGTTTTCACTGAATACGATAAAGCATGATTGAATAATGGAGCTAAGATGAAAGGGCCAGGAAAAGGCCTCTACTGCCAAAATCACTTACAATTTTGGTAGCAAAATAAACAACAGATCACAATTCACTGATTTTTGTGAAAACATCTTAGTAAAACTTGACATTCATAAATAAACAGGAAAGAGAAGTTACTCCTTATGGTAGAACAGCAGTGGAAGAAACAGCAGACAGATATTTGCTAGCCATCACAGAAGCAGTGGGCATGGTCAGGAGTTAACATTAACATTCCCACAGATATTAATTAATAAAGAAAAAAAAAGCAAAATTAAGGTCGAGAAACCTGGCAAACATTATGAGGAGCTGGTGTTTGGGTCAACACTACTGGCGCAGGAAGGCTGCCACACTATCTCCTAAGGAGTGTGTGGGCCATTTCTGTGGGTTTCCTGCCAAGGATGCATGGCTTGGATTGTTAGGAGAAAACTTTGGGTGGATCTGTGTTAGAGGCCACCAGAAAATAAGCTCTTTAAAGTTGTCAATGATGTGAGTGAGCATGGGTGCGCACATGTGAAATATTGAGAGGCTTTCCAGACTGGGTTGGAGAGGCCTGACAGGAACACACCCTATCTTCTTTTCTCCTTTCCTTCTGTGTTCTTGTACTCAGGACAGCACCTAAGGCAGACAGCACACCTCCCTGTATATACACACACATGTGCATGCATACACACGTACTTCCAGAAGTACTTATATAACTATACTGTCTGTATATGTAAGCATATGTATTGCCATTTTAAAAAGGACATTGTTTGGGCAGTTAGTGAAGTGTACATAGGCCCCATGGAATAGGTAGCCATGTCTCCTGATTTGGAGAGCTACATACAGGTGCTTAGTATCTGAATCCCACACCTAAGTATTTGGGGCAACAGAATGTCATGCACAACTTACTCTCAAGGATAGGAAGATGATACACAATGATACACATATGTACATGCACTGGAATGGATATAGTAAAATGCCAATGGGAGAAAGATTTGAGCTACAGCTATATAGCTCACTGTACTGCTGTGGCAGTTTTTCTGCAAGTGTGAAATTATTCAAAAGTAAACTTCCTTTTTTCCTTGGAAATTTTCATCAGCTATTGTGAAATCATTTTAATAAGCATAAAGAGCATAATTAATCTCTATGTGAAAAATTAATCGCAAACATCAGGATTAAACCCAGGGCCTTATGCATTCTAGGCAAGCACCATAACACTGAGCACATCCCCAGCATAAATAATCTTTTAAACATCATCTATGTTTATTATATATACATGTATATATGTATATTGATTGTATATATATGATTGATTGTATATATATATATATATATATATGTATATTGATTACACACACACATCTTTGTGATTCTTCCTAATAGCCTATTCTACATAGTGAGCTACAGGATGTCCAGACTTACATAATGAGATTCTGTGGTGTAGGAGGGTCCTTCTGTATTTCTGTTGCTTTCATTGGTTAATAAAGAAACTGCCTTGGCTTTTGATAGGGCAAAATCTTAGATAGGCATGGAGGACATAATGGAATTCTGGGATAGGGAAGGCTCAGAGAGCTGCCACCATGAAGCCACCAGGGTCAAACATGTTGAATGATTCCTGGTAAGACCACTACCTTGTGGTGACACACAGACTATTAGAAATGGGCTGAATCAGATGTAAGAGTTAGCCAACAAGAGGCTAGTGATAATGGGCCAGGCAGTAATTAAATTAATATAATTTTCGTGTGGTTATTTCAGCTATAAGTTAGCTGGGACCAAAAGCAGGCCTCTTCTGTATTTGAGTTGCTTTCATTGGTTGAATAAAGAAACTGCCTTGGCTTTTTGATAGGGCAGCCCTTAGGTGGGCAGAGTAGACAGAACAGAAGGTGGAGAGGGAGAAGGCACTGAGGCAGACGCCATGTTTCTCTAACCCATCTCTAGATGGACTTTGATTAGAATCTTCCCGGTAAGCCACGACCATGTGGTGATACATAGATTACTAGATATGGGTTAAAATGATATGTAAGAGTTAGCCAATAGAGGCTAGAACTAATGGGCCAGGCAGTGTGTTAAATGAATACAGCTTGTGTGTAATTATTCCGGGTATAAGCTAGCCAGGGACAAAAGCAGGCCCGCGGCTGGGAGCCGGGCGTCAGGAACACAGCCTGCACCTCTTACTACAATTCTGTCTCTAGAAAATAAAATAAACAAACAAAGAAATAAAAGTCATCTAGCTGTAAGCTATAGAGGTGGCTCAGTGGTTAAAATGCTTGTCATATAAGCAAGAGGCTAGAAAGACAAAGACCAAGTTGGTAGTGAGGCTAGCCTTATCAGAGAGCTGGGTTTGACTAAAAACTGCTTCCTCAGAAGAATAAGGTAGACAGAGATTGAGAAAGACACATCAATCTGAGGCCTCCACATGCATGAGTACCTGCACAATAAGCACATGTACTGGCAAACTCATGTGTCCCCACACATATTGCAAGCACACATACACACACCACACACATAAGAAAAAAATGAAAAAGCTCTTATAGCTGGGTGTGATGGTTTATAGTGGAATATTATTTCTGTTTTAATAAATAGAGCTTGCCTGAAGATCAGTGCAAAGCAGCAACACTACTCAGCCATACAGGCCAGGTAGTGGTGGCATACACCTTTAACCCCAGCAGCCACACTAGTTAGCTGTGGTGGTAGTGGTGCACACCTTTAATCCCAGCACTAGAGAGGAATATAAAATGGGAGGAGACAGGTCTCATTCTCAATCTGAGGATTCGTAGAGGTAGGATCACACCTTTGTTTGTCTGAGCCTTGGTAGAGGTAAGATCTCTCTAGTGGCTTGGTTGCTTTGCTTTTCTGATTTTCAACTTGAACCCCAATATCTGCCTTTGGGTTTTTATTATTCGTGCTACAGTGGTTCATACCTGTAACCTCAGCACTTGTGGGGCAGAAGTAGGAAGATTGTCCAAGTTTGAAGGCAGTTTGATCTATAGTAAGTTCCAAGCCAGTCAGGGCCACACTATGAGACCTTTTCTCAAAATTGAGAGAAAGGTCCAGTGAGATGGCTCAATGTGTAAAGGCACTTGCCACCAAGCCCAAAGACCTAAGTTTGACCACATAGTGGAAGGAAAGAACCGACATTCCCGAGTTGTCCTCTAAACTTTGACTGTACCCACATACACAATAGACAAATGAATAAGGACAAAAAACAAAGAAAAACCACCAAAAAAGGAAGCAACTACCCTAGGAATAAATTTAGAGATAAATGGAACTACTACCAGATTTCTACATAAACATTTTAGTCCTAAGAGCTCAGGATGTACTGGAAGAGGTGGGTTATGAAACAGTCTTAGGAAAGACATGAACATGTATAAAGAAACTTACCAATCAGGGTCCTGGAGAAAGACTAACAGGTTGGATGCTAGCCCTGTGCTGGGCTGGCATTATTATTGTCTTAGAGCATAAAAACACAGGGCAGGCTACAAACTTGCTTTGAAGAAGGGTAGATCTAGTTAGAAGCTAAAATCAAATACTTAATAAATGCTTTAGATTAGGATAATAATCATGATTATGATAATGATAGTTCCCATTAGCAGGGATAATTATTCCTTAAGTAGGATAAAAGTAATTATGTGGAAATTTTCACCAGCTACTGTGAAACTATTTTAATAAGTAAAAGAACATATTACTTTCTATATGAAAAGTCAATTATATCTCTGGTAGAAACCTCAGGACATAGAAAAGGCTTCAAAACAGTTACACAGGAAGTCGCCACTACACTGTCTTGAATGGGTCAGGCTACATAATGGCTAGAGTGTAGTGACTATTCACTGAGTCCTTCTAGGAGCCAAGGCTCCCTAAGGGCTACTCTAAGAACTTTGTACATGCTGACTCACAGCATCCTCTAGATCTCCATGAAGGAAGAAATGAGTATGTGGTGTTAACAGACTGACACAACCATGAGTTGAGGCAGGACTGTGGCCAGAGCACCCCCTCTTTTCCTCAGCTTCATTAATGGTCCATCCCATGGTGGGGTCTGCAGCCCGCTTGACTTGGTCTGATTTGTGCTAGGTTGGACGCCCTTCTGAGGGCAGCAGCTACATTTCTGTTTCTCCCGTATCCCAGCACTTAGCCCCAAGGACACTAGGCCCCTGTACTGGGTACCTAGCCAGTCACAAGGGCTGAGCGACTGTGACAGGAAAACGTGGTATGGGCAATCTTCGTTCTTTCTTTAGCTTGAATAAAAAAGTAACTTTTTTAGTCATTTATTTAAAGGAATTTTATCCTTGGTAAAACACAGAAATAGAGATATAGTGGGTTTTTTGTTTGTTTTGTTTTTCGAGACTAGGTTTCTCTGTGGCTTTGGAGCCTGTCCTGGAACTAGCTCTTGTAGACCAGGTTGGTCTCGAACTCACAAAGATCCGCCTGCCTCTGCCTCNGGAACTAGCTCTTGTAGACCAGGTTGGTCTCGAACTCACAAAGATCCGCCTGCCTCTGCCTCCCGAGTGCTGGGATTAAAGGCGTGCGCCACCATCGCCCGGCTGAGATATAGTGGTTTAAAAAAGACATTTGGACTAATTCTTCATCTTTTAACAGGAAAATTTTATATATTAAAGTACTCTTTATGATTAAATCCATGACAGGATACATAACAAACCAGAGAATACCTTTTGTTTGTTTTTTGAGACAGGGTCTCTCTACATAGTCCTGGTTGTCTTGGAACTTACTGTGTAGACCAGGCTGGCCTCAAACTCATAGAATCAGCATGCCCCTACCTCCCCAGTTCTGGGAATAAAGGCGTGCGCCGCCATGTCTGACTAAAATACTATTATTTTTAATAGAAAACATGAACTACATGATAAAAAGAAAAAAATCACTATTTGTCTCATTTAGAGGTTAGAAAAATGTGTTGTTGTCAACACACATTTTTTTTAACTTATAGTGACAAAGGAAACCTATTAAAAAATTCTTACTATTGTAAAATAATAACTAAGGACTTTGGGGGGCAGTAGCTTGAGACAGAGTCTCACTATGTAGCCCAGGTTACTCTCAAACTTAGAATCCTCCTGTCTCATCTCCAAAATGTTGGTTAGAATTACAGATATGCACCACCATAGAAAGCTCAGGATTATTATTTTATATGTGTGGACATTTGTCTGCATGTATATCTGTGTACAACATACATGCAGTATCTACAGAAGGCAGAGGAGGGCTTCAGATTCCCCCCAAGACTGGAGTTACAGACAGTTGTGTGTTGATATGTGGGTGCTGGGCATTGAACTTGAACCCCCTGGAAGAGCTGACAGGCTCTTACCCACCTAGCCATTTCTCTGGTGTCAGAAGTACTTTAAAAACAAACAAAATGAAAAGGAAATATTTTATTTATTTACTGTGTGTGTGTGTGTGTATGTAGAAGTCAAGAGGAGAACTTCCAAATGACAGTTCTCTCTTGATAACATGTGGGGTCTGGAGACTGAACTCAGGCTACCAGGCTTGGTGGTGGGTGGCCTCCATTAAGCTGCATCACCAGCCCAGAGGACTACTACTTTTGATATGAATGCTGATCTTGGTCTTAGGTATGAAATCAACTGCTCTGATCATGCACTAACAAAGACATATGGGCATGCAGTCAACAAGCAATGCACAACCAATTCTGCATCATGACATTGCCAGGCGTGCAGGTCTGATCTGAATGTTCCTTTTGTCTAGCTTTATGGCTTTCTGTATACTTAGCCCATTTTCCAGAATGCATGAAAGAGGGTCATGGGTACTTTATTTAAATAGGCTAGCTTGGTCACCATGTCACTGTTTCTGGCTCCTACTGGAACTCTGGAAGGAAAGAGAACTCCAGATTTCTAAGAGGCACTCCTTGAGCAAGTTATTCTCTCTGAACCCTGGTTTCCTCATATGGAAACTAGAGGCTTACCTTTGCCAACATTGTTCCTCAGTCCTAGCTGGGCCTCTCACTTTCACAGAACACTATTAACTAAAAAGCTTTCCCACAGTTCCCACGTTCAGCATAACCCCTGTGCTGATTATTTCTGATTACATCTGCATGGGGCTATATGTAGTCCCATATATCTAATCCAATGTGAGGATCCTGTGAACTAATATTTCTGTAAGTACAGCGACAACAGCTTAGAGAACAATGTCTCCAGCATCAGGTTGCTGTGACTCTAAAGCAAGAGCTGGGGTATACTCACACTTCCAACTATACTCCAAGGGGCAGGGAGGGTCTCTGTCACTGTCAGATATATAACAACTAGACACTGGAAGACATCACATTGGCAACACATATTGTGAATGCCATAGTGTATGTTATGTGTAGTGTAATAAGTGCAAAAGTTTCAAAGACAGAAAATAAAAATAAAAGCTATCATTAATTACCAATTCTTGGAACAGAGATGAGAATGGTACCCAGCTGTCTCTGTCCACAGACATCCTGTTTGGAATTGTACAGTGCTTTAAAAATATTTAAACTAGTTTTTGTTTGTTTGTTTGTTCTTTAAATTGGGAGATTTCACATTTAAAAAAAATCTGTGTTTTTGCCTTTTTATAAGAAGCTCAGACTGGATCTGGCGGAGATGACTAGCTGAGGCACACACCAGTGCCCACATCACCAGCCTGACAAGCTGAGCTCTCCAGGGCTATAGTGCTATTGCAGTCTCATCAGCTTCTACACATGGATTCCTGTGGAACTTCCTGTGAAGTCATGAACTCAAGAGAAGACCTTTACAGCTGACCCAGTAAGACAGCACCAGCACAGAAGGCAAGAGACAACTTCAAACTCAGGTTATTTTGGTAGAGTCAGAGCAAAGGGGGTAAAAGGGAGAAGCAGACAGACTTTGTCCTGTTTCAAACAAACATTTATGACAGCTGAGAACAAAAGTTAAAGCTGGGCCACGTAACAAGCCTAGGATACAGGTGATTAGATTCCCCCTGTGGCAAAGCAGGCCCTGCACATGCACACACGACATCCACACAAGAATCAAGTCCATCTTACAAAGTCCAGAAGTGCACCGGGGTTTTACGCCAGACTTGAAAAGGGTCCTCTCTGGAAAATGCAGACAATTTAGTAATATGCCTTATTTCTTTTATGATACATCACTGTGACAACTTGAACATGGGTGTTTGGATAATGTAAAGTAAAACATGGTTACTGAGCCCTCTTTCCTAAACACATTGTCTTTCTATAAGGAAAGGAGTAACTTCTCCGAGTTGTCCTGTAGGTCACAGGACTGTTAATGGACAGTCACCTGACTGTTCACTGTGTAGAACAGCTCTCAGTGGGTGGAAAGTTCCAGGAGTCTTGACTTTCATATCCAAGCTTCAAAATAAATGTGCTTATAAAAGCACATTTATAGGGCACTGCTTGCTCTGCCAAAGAAGCAGGTAATAAGAGAGAGTTCTTCCCACATATTAAAAAGTTTCCACATGAATATTAATCAATGCTTTAAGAATGCCATCCAATGTACTGCAGAACACTCCTGTTTAAACACACTGTATAGGTGAAACCTTTTAACTTCTCTTGGCTGATATATCTTTGCAATGCTCACGATGCATGCCAATCTCTCAACTTTGACAGTGGGAAACAAGGATCTTTAAATTCATCCAGATAATAATACTGACTGTACGCCAATGGTATTATTTAACTAGAAAAGGAGAGAAAGGGCATGTGACATGTTTCTCAACAAGGGTGAACCTGGGACATGCTGTAACAGTGAAAATCTCTCTAAAGAGTGAGGCCCACGTGGCCTCATGACTGGCCGTTACGACCACCAATTTCTACCTCTGTACCAGATGGTGAGAGGACCATGAATACTACCCCGCTATCAGGATTTGTTTAAATTAACAATTCTTTATTTAAAGAACAGCATTCCAAGCACTCCTAAGTTTTCTGACTGCTTTCTTGAAAAAGCATCATGGTCATTCACTAACCATGAGAAAACCACACATATGAGAATCAAACTGGATGAAATAAAGGAGAGTGCAGAAGGCTACATGCACCATGTGTGTAAACCAGCATCTTAAGCCACTTCACATGGAAAGCATAGATGAGTAGTGCTGGCGGCCCCCTGCTAACAACTCTCCACTGACATCACAACTGTGGGCACAATTACGTGACACCAGCTTTGTCCTGCATGTTATTGCTCAGGTCACTCTCAGCCAGGAAACTGCATTTGTTTATTTGGGAAACTATTACTTTAAGTTCAAGCAATACGTTTCTTCCTTTACTCCTGTTCCCCTGATGTCAAAAGCCAAGCATTTTTGTATAAGTGACCAGATTTGGCTCTGAAGACACTGCCCACTACTGACAGACAACTGCAATGCATATATTAATACACCAACCAATAAGTGTTTATACCTGAGGAGGATGTACTCCAATAAGCTATTGTCAGAATTATCAAAGATAGGAATGATGCAGAGCACTCCATAATATCCATTATATGCAAGAACCGCTAGTAGTTTAAAGGACTAAAATGCAAAATGCACAAAATTCCCTGAAATCCAGGACCTGAAGCAAAGAGGTCACTCTGCTGCCTAAAAGGACTGGAACTGCCAGGGCAGGCCAAGGTAAGCCTGGCTGTAATCCTGAGAGGCCTCAGCAAAGCGGCCCGGACACTCCCTACCAGCCCCAGCCCTTCCTCTGAATGGCATTTCTCAGAACGAAGACAGTGGTGTAGGCTTCTAGAGGATTGATCTGGTGCTGTTTCTCATGATGAATTGGACACCTGGGGATGCTGTGTGTCAGATTTTAGCCTCAGGGATAAGAAAGCAAAAGAAGTGCCAGGAGAAGCTTCACGTGCTGGGTGTTTGCAGGGGAATAAGCTCAGCAGGATGAGCACGATGCAGGGCGCAGAGTCCAGAGAAGAAAAAGACTAATATTAAATAAGACTTAGTCAACTTCCTGCTTTTGCTGAGCTTGGACTTACTCAATCACAGACTGATCAGGGGAGTGGGAGGAGGTTTGTGCTACATTCTGTATGCAGTGTTGATGATGTTGAACAGTTTACAAAGACAGTTGTAGTTTTTAAACAATGACTTAACTCTCATCAGAGGACATCATATTCTGAGTGACAAGCATGCTCCACAAGAGCCTGACAAGAGCTGAGAGGGTTGACTGTGGGAGAAAGAGGCAGCCTGAAATGGCAGAAGTGAACCTAGGGCAAGCCTAATGGATCTAAGGATTTTCAATATTTTGAGGTAGAATATTGGAACTTGGCAAGCAGATAACAGAGAAAAAAAGACATTCTGATTTTGCCACAATCACCCAAGATTGGTAATGGCAAAAGAACAATTTAGCACAGATAAGAAATACAATCACCAAGTGCCCGCAAAGATAAGACATGAAAATGATATTCTAGAGTGCTGCCTCTACCCAAGAGCTGTCTAAAGTTTGACAGTGCTTGATTAACAATCAAATAATGAAGTTTTTTGCCTCTAGGAGTGGGCTAATTTTAAAAGTGAAGGTGATGTGCATCCACCTACAGGAGTATCTAAAATAGAAAGTAAGGAAATAGATGGAATGGGAGAATGTTAGATGCCTAGCTTTCAAGGGGACTACAGGATACTGAGCTGTGTCTCAACTAAGAGATGGCTGGAATATCACTGTGGGGAGGGGACAAGAGAGACTGGCATTGTCCAGGCACAGCATTCAAGACAATGACACTTCTATAGACACAGTATCTCATCCCCTCCTTGAACAATAAGGAATCAAAGCTAATTTTTTTTTTTTTTGAAACAGAGTTTCTCGGTAGCTTTGGAGCCTGTCCTGGAACTTGCTCTGTAGACCAGGCTGGCCTTGAATTCACAGAGATCCACCTGCTTCTGCCTCCTGAGCACTGGGATCCATTACTGCCCAGCTCACAGCTGCTCTTTCTGCCTCACCATGCTTGTGGGTGGCATGCTGTGAATAGAGACCCCCAGTGGCAGGAGGGGCAGCATGGGAACTCTGTGAACCTAGCTGGAGGACCCAACATAGAAGAATAAAAAGGAGGGCCTGGGAGGAAGAAAGAGAAAACTAGCTGTAGGATGAGCCCTTCTTCCTACAATGTCCTTTCTGCTCTCACAAGCCTCTGACTGATGAATACCTCCACCTTGTTTTTACATATTCTTACCTTACAGCTGTGAGGTAGGAGCAGGACAGATGAGAAAAGCTTGAGGAAGCTGAGGGGCTTTGTCCTAAATTGAAAGTGTCAGAGACAAGTCATCACCGCATTGCCTCCATGTTCTAGAATGCTGAGTTCCATTTACCTGATAATAGTACAATTGTCCAGGGCAGGCACATTTCTAGAGAAGTCCCAGGTAGGTAGAGACCTCCTACACAACCTCCTGGGCTGCTGTAGGCACCATGCAGCTAGGACCACAGTGTGAAGCAGCTGTAGTTCCCAACACCTCTCTAACTGAACAAATCAGAAGCCGTTTTGTTTCCTAGATGCTGTGACTTCAAATCCTTGAAGGCAGACTGCTTCTCTAGCCTCCTTTAAGAAAACACCAGAGCCTACATGGGAATTATAAGGAGTGGTTTAAAGGAATTCTAAGGATCTCCTTAAATCTGTAGGAATGAAATAGGGATCTCTGGAGCCCACCATTTTAGGATTGTCTCTACATTATCTCACCCAATTAGGAATCCCAGATGGCTTTGTTGTTGTCTCTGTCATCCTGTGACTTCCAGTACTGGGAGGTGGGAGAGGGAGGAAATTCTAGGGAGGTCACCAGAACACCCTGGAAGCCAGGGAATGACATTATTATTATTTAAAGGTATGGCCACTGACTATTTTTAAAGTTGATTTATGGCTTGCCAGGATGTACAGGTACCATGTGCAGGCAGTGACTGTGGAGGTCAGAAGAGGGCATTAGATTCTCTGGAACTGGGATTATAATTATAGATGGCTGTGGGTGCTGGGAACTGAACCTAAGTCCTCTGGTATAGCAATCAGCACTCTTAGCTGTTGAGTTATCTCTCCAGCCCACCACTGACTGACCTTTCACTGTTGTTGAGACAGGGCCTCAAGTATTCCACGTCACCTTCCAAATCCCTCTCTAACTGATGAGCAGTTTGAACTTCTGGTTCTTCTGCGTGCATATGCTGCCATACCTCGTTTATGAACTGGGCTTACTGAATCCTAGATAACTCTTGCTACATCCCCCAGCCCCAGCCACTGACTTCCCTCCTAAGGAACTGGAATGCCTGAACTTTGTATAGGGACATGAGAATGGGAGAACTATAGAACCCTACATTCCTAGGTATTTCTGCCAGTAGTACAGAAGTTAACTGACATACCAGGAATGGAGCCCAGTGGAGCCAGCCTGAGAAAAATACACATGAAGTACAAATGAGAAGACCTGGAGAGCAGGGCTGCTAAAGGCTGTTGGAGCTCCCACCCTGCTAAGTTTCAGTACTGCACTAATCCCAAACCTCCTTTGTGTGCCCCAAGTCCTCCCTTCTATAGGTCACTGTATATTGAAAGTATGTAGCTTTTTGAAGTTTTTATTTTATTTTTTATTTTTAAAAGATGTGTATGTGGGGCTAGAGAGATGGTTTGGCAGTTGAGACCATTTGCGGCTCTCGCAGAGGACTTAGGTTCAGTTCCCAGCACCCACATTGTGGTTCACAAACTATAGTTCCAGGGATTCTAATTTTCCTTTTTGGCCTCCATGGGGCATCAGGCACACATGTGATGCAACATACATTTGTGCAGAAAAAACAATCCATATACATGAAATAACTAAGTGAATCTTTTAAAAACTTTAAAAAATGTGTATGTATGTGTGTCTGTGTATAGGTATATATGCATGAGAGCAGGTTAGGAACATACCCAGGAAAGACCCAATCCTGTATCTCTACAAATCAAATATATATTCTAACAAAATGTCTAGTCTACTTTTGTACACACTAGAATGTGAGAAATACTCTTGTAACTCACTAGAATGTTTTCATTAAAAAAGTTTGTCAAGCCAGGTGGTGGTGGCGCACGCCTTTAATTCCAGCACTTGGGAGGCAGAGGCAGGCGGATCTTTGTGAGTTCGAGACCAGCCTGGTCTACAAGAGCTAGTTCCAGCGCAGGCTCCAAAGCCACAGAGAAACCCTGTCTCGAAAAACCAAAAAAAAAAAAAAAGTTTGTCTAGCATGATTCAAATACAGCATTTAAAAAGTTTCTGTTGACACTTGATAAAAATATGTGAACACAAGCTTTGCTTTACACAAGACTGAGGGGCTCTAGTCTCTGTCTGGCCTGTCGGTCCTTTACAGTGTACTCAATTCACTTCTCCTTTTTTATAAATAAACATGTGAGAATAATCTAAGAATGAAATTAGGGCTCTTGAATTTGGGAATGAGGACTGAAATGGGAAGTAAGATCAACAGAACATAGGTATCTTTGAGGCATTTCTTAAAGCTTAGAACTCATAAGATTATCTGAAAAATGTCTATTCCTTGGCCCTTGGCCCAGATAGCCTCTATATCCGAAGTGGGACCTGAAATTTGCATTGTAAATAAACATTTTAGTAATTTTGGTCCAAATGGTTCATGAATCCTCACTTTAAAAAGTCTTAAAACTACAAAGCAGAAAAGCCAGTGAAGTAGAGAGATTCACCCAAGAGCCATTAGCGCAGTAACAAAACTTGAGATCTCAGTGGTAGTGGTTGCCTACCATACTTGAAAGCTTGGGTTCAACCCCCAGCACTGGATAAAACCAGGCATGGTGGCACATGTCTGGGATCACTGTTCTCAAGGCAGAGACAGAAGGATAAGAATTTAAGGGCAACCTCAGCTACATGGGAATTCAAGGGTAGCTTAGGAGCTATCAGCCCTTGCGAGACAGCTAATTTCACATGACCTAGAATCCCCTGAGAAGAATCTCAGTGAGGGACTGTCTTGATCAGCAGTTCTCAACCTGTGGGTCACAACCCCTTTGGCAAATCTCTATCTCTAAAAATATTACAGTTCACGATAGTAGCAAAGTTACAGTTATAAAGTATCAATATTACAGTTATGTAATCAAAATTAGTTATGAAAATAATTTTTTGGTGGGTCACATTATTATGTATTAAAAGGTCACAACATCAGAAAGGTTGAGAGCACTGGTCTAGATGAAGTTGGCTTATGGGAATGCCTATGGGTGACTGTCTTGATTGTTTTTGATGTAGGAGGATGCAGCCCACTGAGGGTGGCACCATTTCCTTCTTCTGGGTCCTGGACTCTATCAGTGTAGAGTGGGCTGAGTAAAAGGACGATGTATATTTACTGTCTTCCTGCTACTGACTGGGTGTGACGAGCTCCTCCTTGCTCCTGTTTAACTTACCCACAACGACAATGTAATCTGGAACTCTAAGTGGAAAAGCCCTTTCTCCCTTAACACTGCTCTGTCAAAGTGTTTTTTTTTTTATCACAGATACAGAAAGGAAACTATAACGCCCTATAACACAAAAGGAAACAAAATACACAACAAAACAAAAACTCAAAAGCAAAGTGCTGCGTGGAAGTCCTGAGGGGAGGCCCGCCACTGATCTGCACAAGGTGTGCAATCGATTGGGTGGGAGACTCATACTCAGTACGCACATCGAAAAATGAAGTGTTGAAGAGGAAGCACGGCCTGGATCCTAGGCAGTGAGAAGGGTGAGAATAAGGCAACTGTGATGCGGGGTCAAGACCCTGGACTCAAGCCCAACTCCAAATCTGCCCTTTGCTGGTGTGAAGTAACTTTGCCTCTCTAGCTTCCAAACTAACAGAGGGCCCAATTTACCTCCAGAGACCATGGTCAAGAACAAATGATAAAAATTTCTGTAAATTATAATGCATCAAACAATAATCAGTACAATAATAATAAGGCACCAAACACTACTTTCTTAAATACTGATTTTGAGATACTTGTAATCATTTTGATGACTGGCAAGAATAGTAGAGTACTGCTGGAGAGATGGCTCAGTGGTTAAGTGCATTGGCCGCTCGTCCAGAGGTCCTGAGTTCAATTCCCAGCAACTACATGGTGCTCACAACCATCTAAATGGACCTGATGCCCTCTTTTATCATGCAGGACTATATGCAAATAGGGTACTCATATACATAAATAAATCTGATGGAATAAATGTCCGGAAGCCCAGAGTGTGCCACAAAGAGGTGCCAAATAAGCTGCCTGGAGTGATTCAAAGAATGTGGGAAACAGTCCTTGCTCCAGCTATGGTAAATGGTAAGGAATGGCATCGAGGCTCTATCTTTGGGGTTCAGTTTTATTTTATGCAAGTCATCCTCAATAAAGGGCTTCTCCATGGCCCTTGGCTGGAAGTCTTGAACTTCCCCAACTATTCTCTGCAGAAGACCTGGGGCTTCTCCACCAAGAGCACAGTGCTCTAAAAGCTCAGGGATTTGGGTTTTCAGAGGGCCAAGTCAAGGAAAGAACAGAACAGTGGTCTAGCTGTGTATCTGAGAGTTTGAGGCCAAGCTTAGCTGTTCAGAACAAGCAAGTGAGTTTTGTTTCTGAAGGGAGTCACAGTGAGAAACAGTGAACTCTTGCCCATTGCAATTTATTTTAAATATCTTGGTCCTGTCTCAGTTCAATGAGAAGACTCACACTCAAACCCAAGAGAGAGTGAGGGACCAAGTACCAGCAGAAGCCACATGTGGAAGCAGCCAGGTCAGATTCGGGATAGAAGGAAACCTCGGGACAGAATAGGTCAGCTAGAGTTGTGAACTGCCTCTTGTAACTCCCCTCTCACATCCATGCTGGTTGTTGTACCACAGCTTTTCTTTGTTCATATGTAGAATCTCTTTAAAAGGAAATGCAGGAATGATATTTGCTAAAGGAAAAGCTTTACTATAGATACTTTTCTTTTCCCTTTTTTGAGACAGGGCCTATCTATTTATCCCTGGTTGTTTTCAAACAGAGATCAGCCAATTTTCTGCCTCCTAAGTCCTGGGGTTAAAGGTGAGCGTCACCAGGCAGGCCCATCTAAGAAACTTTCTCGACAACCTTGTTACTGTGGTGTCACAAGCTGAAACTGGGTCCTTATGGTGTAAGAGAAAATTCTCTTGATCATTTTTAGTTCCACAATGTGACAACTCAGCCTGGTGTGGTAGCACACCTGGGACGTGGAAGCAGAAGGATCAGAGATTCTAGAGAGTTAACTCTGAGGCAAGCCTTTTTTAAAAGGAAGGAAGGAAAGGGAAAAGGAGAAAGGGAAGGAGTACACTTCAACATAAAAGTCAGATCTTGAAAGGTTTATGCGTTTGACCTCAGCACATCACAAAATTACAAGAAAAAAACAAAAACAAAACATCTTTAATCCCAGCACCAAGGAGACACAGGCAGACAGATCTCTGTGAGTTTGAGGCCAGCCTGGTCTACAGAGTGAGTTCCAGGACAGCCAGGGCTATAGAGAAACCCGTCTTGAAAAACAAAACAAAACAACAACAACAACAAAGACACAAGCACCGAAGGTAGAGTAAGAATTAAACCCACAGAGAATGTAACTTTTGAGCAATGTAACTTCCCCTTTGGGGAAGAATATGACAAAGAAACTGAGAAATATAGAAACTGATACAGTATTTATGCAGTTCCCACGATTACAGCACAGGCTAGATAAGACAAATACAGCTATTTTTCAGATGCTTCAGGAAATGGAAGGAAAGTCATATGCAATGTTGGACACAACAAATGGAATTATAATTTCTAAGAAACGTCAAGACAGAAAAAATAGCATTTGGCTAAGACATGGGGCTTAAGGACAGGTAAGAGATAGCAAACAGCCTGGCCCCCAAAAACACAGTAAAGGTTTTTCAATTTAGCTGTCAGACAACTGGTGTGTGTGTGTGTGTGTGTGTGTGTGTGTGTGTGTACTGGAATCAACAAAATGATGAATGAGTAGTTATGTCTAGTGCAAAGAAATAAGATCCTAGATCAGCAAAAATGGTGAATTCTATTTACTCAAGAAAAGAAATCAATAGCGTGCACTAAACAAAAGGATCCTGAAACACAAGGATACAGAGGCGACAAGAAGACGGTGAAATTCACTACCTTAGGTCTTCAGAAGCTGGCAGGTTAACGTTAGCAGAAACTGGATCACTTTGGCTGCAGAGAAACAGCTGGGAGTACCCGTATGTAATGATTATATCCAATAACACTCAAATGTAGTATTATATTTGGAACCACCTCCTAAATGTCAAGTCTGCACATCTGGCAGGCAGTGTGGTTACCAGAAATGATGGCCAAGTCTAGCACCCGTAATCTACAAAGACATTTAATAGCTTTTAGACAATCTGTTTCAGTGGTCTGTTTAGGAAATCTGGGAATCTAATGGAATCGCTTCATTTGAACTGCAAGTATTTTGGGAGCTTGTCCACCTGTTTTGGCAACCATGTTAATAAGCAGAAGAGTGGTCATGGAGGCAGCTAAGGCATTAACACCTGCATAACCAATATAGGACTATATTTGCAAAGTGACTGGACAGTCTTTATTGGACAATATTTTGGCTCCACATACTGCATATCTCATTATTGAATCCACATAATCACCTGTTTAAGGTGTAAGTAAGCAGCTAGGCCTGGTGGTACAGGCATGCAATTCTAACTGCTTTGGAGGCTTAGCCCTAGGATCACAGTAATTTAAGATCTATGTGGGACAAAAGAATTCAAGGGTGACATGAGCAACTTAGTGAGATGCTGCCTCAAAGTAAAAATGTGAAAAAGAGGACTTGGGACGTGGCTGAGTGGTAGAATGCTTGTCTATCACGCATGAGGCCCTGGGTTCAATCTGTAGCACTGGGGAAGAACACAATTGAATTACAACTAGGAAATATTTTAGATTACTTGAAAATATTGGCAAATAAAATTAGGAGTTATTGGTTACAATGAAAAAATTATAGCATAAATTTATATTGTATAAATATATAGTGTATTATACAGTATAGTATACAAAAAATGTAAGAGGAAGAAATATACATTAAAAATACGTGGCTGGGCAATGATGGCTCATTCCTTTAATCCCTTGGGAGGCAAAAACAGGTGGATCTCTCAATTTGAGGCCAGCCTGGTCTACAGGGCGAGTTCTAGGATAGCCAGGGCTACACCAAGAAATCCTGTCTCAAAAAACAAAACAAAACAAAATAAACAAACAAAAAACAAAGAAACAAAAATAAAAGAAAAAAGTGTGTAAAACAACTCTAAATGAGCCAGGCAGTGGTGGCGCACACCTTTAATCCCAGCACTCACTCAGGAGGCAGAGACAGGTGGATTTCTGTAAGTTTGAGGCCAGCCTGGTGGCCTACAGAGCCAGTTCCAGGACAGGCTCCAAAGCTATAGAGAAACGCAGTCTCAAAAAAACAAAACAAAAAAAGAACTCTAAATAAAGACATTACATGGTTTTATAAGTAACACAACTTCCCTAACTCTGTGAGAATTATGAATGAGAACAGAGGGTTGACAGGATTTCAGAATAAAAAACAAAGAATACACAAGAATTTAATTTCCTTTTTCACCTTTTAAAACTGTGGCTACTAAAAGTAGGTACACAATTATTTTGCATACTTCCTGCATAGTAAGTTTAGATAGATCTTGAAAGAATGAGAGATTAATAAGTAAAGTCCATGCATCTGTTCATTCCATGTGAATATAAGAAAATGATAGTTTATTAATCCAAGTTGTTTAAACCTTGCTAAGACTTCATCAACTATGTACATTTTTACCTGTATATCATGGGTCTATTTTTAAAAAGTTAGAAAAAAAAGCCTCATTAACTGAAACACAAATGAGACTGTCAAAAGAGATTATGACCAACACTAAAGTTATGACAGGATTTCAGAATAAAGAACAAAGAATACACAAGATTAAAGTTAATAGATAGATAAGCAATCACTAGAAACTCAGGGAATCCCATGGCGATGATAACAGGCTGTAGAGACTGTAAGCCAAAGAAAAGTCTTTGTACCTGCCAATACTCTAACACCCAGGTAACAATAGTGATTAAAAAACTGACACTGGAACAGCAGAATCCTCCTTAAAACAACGTGAAACAAACCAATGCTTGGCTAGGGATTCACACCTGAGGGAATGATGGTTTTCTCCCAGTTCTGGTGGTGAGGGTTCCTGGAGCAATGCCATTAGCCCAGACTAGTCGGCTGGAAACAAGTTTGCTTCTCCTGGTGCCACAAAAACAGAAGTGTTCTCCATTCTCTCTAAATGATGCAGAAGCCAACATGCTGGCTACAGACAGACACCGAGGCAAACAACTGAGTTGCTGAGAATATGCACACCCAACCTCCATGGGAATCGAGACTCCAGGTCTTCAACGCTGACTCAGCTCTCTCCTGAACAACAGTGAAGACTGGGAGTATGTTTTTCACTTTTGACCTAACTGCAGCAGTATACATGAACTTTAACTTGGTTATTCTGAAATGATCTGAGTTCCGTCTTCAGCCATAACAAACACGTACAAGAAGAGCTCACTGCTGATATTCCCTTTACTCACCTCTTTGACACTATGTGTTACTGCCCATATGAGGAAAACTCTTGACATCACCTGGAAAGAAGTCAGCACAACAGAAGATGGCACAATTCCTGGAAGAAATTTAGGATGTGTAAATTAATGTACTTTTTTAAAAAAATCACATGTTTTATTACATAATATGTTTTCCAAAACTTTCAAATTTAAATGTCTATAGTCAACACCATCTCCAGCAACTGACACCTGCTATGTGGCTATAGATTAAGTCTGGCAATATCACTGAAAATTTTTTCCCTGCCCCAAGCAGTAACATTGTTCATGACAACTGAGGAAGCTGGCTGGATACCTTTTTTAAGCCTTCAGAGTCAGTGACCAACTATAATATTTTTAATACTTGCAGACAAAACAAAACCACCATCCAACCATTAAATAAGGACCCTGATGGTTCATTCTAATATGGCTTTCATGATGACTAAACAACTATGGGCAGGAAATCAGTCTTATGTCTAACGAATGCTGAAAGTTCCTGGATATAAAACTTAAATATCTGGCCAACAAGACTAGCAAAAATCAAAGTTTATTATCTTAAACAATTTTTTTCTCACCTTGTTCACTGCAAGCATAAGTCTAATTATCCTCTCAATACACCCAGTTTATAACATGAGAACACCTTTATTTTAAGTAATCATCAAATTCTACTAAGTTTATACTTCTTTGGCTTCAAATGCTATAACCATGACCCCTACACGTAGCAGTCTTGCCTTTTTTTTTTTTTTGGTTTTTCGAGACAGGGTTTCTTTGTAGCTTTGACGCCTGTCCTGGAACTAGCTCTTGTAGACCAGGCTGGCCATGAACTCACAGAGATCCAACTGCCTCTGAGTGCTGGGATTAAAGGCACACGCCACCACTGCCTGGAGCATTCTTACCTTATTAAAGCCCCCAAATAAGTCATCATCTGGAAGCATTCTCTTCATGATGTTAAACTAACATGGAACTGCTTTTAAAATGAGATTTGAAAGCCAGCAGCCCTTTAGATTACCTCTGACCTCACTACTGCCAATGCCTATTCTCACTTGCTAGACCCCTGAGGCTGAACATGGGACATTCTGCACCTGCTAGGTGCCTTCATCCCAGGTAGTATCTTTCTCCTTTAAAACCAACCTTATCTTCAGCACAGTCAGTGGACCATCTGTATCCTGAGCATCTCTATTCTTCAGCACACTCACTGGCTATCCTGCACCATTTCAATTCTTCAAGCTCCCTAAAATACAGTTTCTGAACATTTATACAGCAGGACAAATTACAACTTGCAAAGACCATGTACGAGTCAGAGAGTCAGATGGAGCTACAATTGTCACCACAAGCTGGTTACAACAGGAAATCACTTTACATCTATTTAAGGGATGCTATATCTATAATGCTAAAAAATCTTTAAAAAGAAACATGGGCTTCGAAGAGGGAGAGTTTGGTTCCTTAGAGCAAGTATGGGAATGTCAAACACAATATTTGGCATATGGAGGCATGTAGAATGAATAGAAGAAACTACAAATGCAGAGACAGACAGGTAAATAGAATACATAGAGTCCAGACAAGAATCTTCACCTTTACACTCGATTCTCAATAAGCATCTAAGACAATTTGATAGAAAAATGATTTTATTTTCAACAAACTGGTGCAATTGGGTACTCCCAGGTGAAAACAAAGGACTTACACAAAACCTGACAGGAGCTAAAATGGCAAAATGGTTAAGAATGTCTCCTGCTCTTCCAGTTTGATTCTCAGACCCCATGTTGGGTGGGATGCCCAGTAAGTTCAGCTCTAGGAAACCTGACATCTCTTCTGGCCTCCTTGGGCACCCACACACATGTGACAGAAGCACACTGACACACATACATATTTTAAAAAAACCAAAGAAATTAACTCAAGGCTGGGATTCAACTCAGTGTCAGAGCACTTCCCTATCAAGGCCCTGGGTGTTTGAGTCCTTGCCATTCCTATGAGAATGAACACAACACAGAGACACAGAGACACCCACACACCACCTACAGGGCTGAAGCCCTGAAACTCAGTAGAAAACAGGTACAAATCTTGAAGGTTTGAATCACATATAGTTTATGAGATATGGCTCTAGGAAAAAAATATATTTGACTCATAAAATCCAAATGCTGTGTGCTTCAAAGGATACCAAACAGGAAGTGAACACAGCTCTGTGTTCCAGTTTGGATATGAGGCCTGGTGCCCAATGTAACAAGTTCAGAGATGAGCTTTGGGGAAGTGGCTGAACCATGAAGCTATATCCTGCTAAAAGTGCCCTGACCTCAACAATGGACTAATTCACTGATGGGTTCCTTGACAGGACAAAGACTTCAGGAGGTAGGCTCTACCTGAAGGACATGGGTCATTGGGGCATGTCCTGAGAGAATGCGTATTGTCTTTGGATCTTTTCTTGGGTTTTGCATTTTTCCTGCATCCTGCCATCATCAGAGAAATAGCCCCCTTTGTCCTATGCTACCTCTGCCGTGATGCTGCTTTACAGTCCCACAGTAATGCAGCCACCTGACCGTGGAATGAAAGGGTGAGCCAGGATAATAATCCTTCAATCACAGTGATGGAACTCTAACACAACATAGCTGGGAAAAGATCTGCAATCTTATCTGACATATGAGAAACTTTTACAATTCCATAATGAAAAAATAACCAAATTTAAAAAAGTAGTTGAAAGGAATGTGAAAAGCCACTGAACATCATTAGTCACCAGGAGACACAGATCAAAATCAACTGAGACAGACTTCATACCAGCTAGCACAGCATTGCTGTTTGGACTGTGAAACAGTACAGCCACGCTGCACAGTTGTCAGTGCCTCAGAGTATTAAACACTGAGTTATATACAGGCATGCGCGTGTGCACACACACACACACACACACACACAAAATTTGTTTCCACAAAAATTTGTTTATATATGTTCATAGTGGTGTATATATGTATATGAACTGAGAATAAGTGTCTGTCAAAAGGTAAATGGGTAAACAAAATGTAGTATACTTTTAAAGATAAAGATTAATAAAAATGCAGGACTGGAGAGGTGGCTCAGAAATTAAAAGCCCTGGTTGCTCCTCTAGAAGACCTAGATTCCATTCCAAGAACCCATATGTCAGCTCACAGCTGTCTGTAACACCAGTTCCAGGAATCTGATACCCTCTTCTGGTTTTTGTGGGCAACAGGGATGCAAGTGATACAGACACACAGGCAAATAAAACATCCACACACATATATAAAAACTGAAAATAGAATAAAAAATAGAGATAAACATGTTTGAATTTAATTCTCAAATAATTAAAAATATATTAAAAACAAAACAAATGTAAAAAGTAATGAAGTACTGATATATGCCACAATATTGATGAAACTTCAAGATATTATATTGAATTAGAAAAAAATCAAGGGCAAAAGGCCATAGAAATTTATATGAAAGTACATTTGTGGTTATCTAGGGCTGGAGTTTTGGGGGAAATCGGAAGTGACTGTTAATGGATTTCCTTTTGGGGTAATGAAAATGTTCTAAAATTGACTGTGGTGATGGTTGCACAACTCATTTTACACTATAAATGGGTGGATTATATCTGAATAAAGAGATGTTATTAAAAATAATATGAGTGAAGTGCAAAGCCCGGTTATATAATTATGTAACACAGCTAAAGAAACTAATTAGCAAATCAAACATTTAGCTAACACTTTGAGTAAGTTTTACAAAAGAGCTGGAGAATTAGATTTTTATGAGCAGCAAGTATTAGTTGCTTAAGAAAAGATGAATGTTTCTAGCTGCTCCTTTTCTTCCTGCTCCAACCTAAAGACCAGTTTATTACAAAAACCTATGGTTTTGCCCTAATTTTGCCCATCTTCCTTGTCCTGAGCTGCGGATGTTTCTCACAATGCTCCAGGATGCTGTTGTGTTTTGGTGAGATTCAGAGTCTGGACTTAAGAGCTGTAAGCTCAAAACTGATTTGATCTCACTTACCAGCAAGAATGGAGCACTGGGAAACTGACCTACATTAATCAAATCATGTAAGATACTGTAATAATCCAAATAATTATTTACTCATCTGTATTAGTGACGCAGCTTTCTAATAATCTGAGGCCTCATCTGAGGCCAAAATCAGGATGCTCAGATGTGTGGCCTTAACTAAAGAGTAGAAGAAAAGTGCAACTAAGCTGAACCCTTCCCACCAGCAATGGAACCCGGGGCCTTGTACAGGGTAGGCAGGCATTCTATAACCCATGCCCACAAGGGAGTCTTTTATATTTTAATATTTATTTATTTTATGTATATGAATGCTTTGCCTGCACATCTCTTGTATGTGCACCATAGGTGTGCCTGGTGTCTGAGGTAGTGAGAAGAGGGTGGATGCCCTGGAACTGGAAGTATGGATGGTGGTGAGCTGGGAACTGAATCCTGGCCTTCTGCAAGAACAAGTGTTCTTTACTGCTAATCTGTCTCTCCAGTTTCTAACAAGGAATTCTTGTGTTTTTAGAGACAGGGTCTTACTATGTAGCCCTGGTTGTCCTGGAACTCACTATGTAGACCAGACTGGCTCTAAACTCACAGAGATTTGCCTGTTGAGATTAAAGGCACATGCCACCATGCCCAGCCCAACAGGGACTCTTAATCACCCCTTCTTTAACATAAAGTACACTTTTCTAGGTAATAAGAATATTTATATTTGCTTTCTTTTTTAAAAATGCTAAATTAAAAAAGTATCAGGAAGTTTTCCTTAGAAACAAAATCTGAAGTCCAAAACAATGATTTAATCTTTTCCTTTACCTTTAAAAATGTATTTAGTATCATTGTATATGTATGGTATGATGTGATGTGTGTGCATGACATTCATGTGGAGTTTGGTCTTTCCTTTCACATTCATGTGAGTTCCAGGAATGGAACTCGGGCTTGCCCAACATGTACTTTACTGGTAGGCTGACTACCCTTGAGAGCCCGCAGAGCATATTTAAAGAGACATATGAATTCTAATGCTTGTGCTCTTTGTACTGTTTTCCCTTACATATTCCTCTGACACCCTTCAAAATATCTTGAGTGATACTATTCCTTTAAGTGAATATATTTACCCATTCTCCTTTTATCAGACATCGAAATTACCTCAGATTCCTTGCTATAGTTAAGTGAAAAAATAAAATACTATAAATAACTTAGAATTTTTGAGCATGAATTTGTTCAAGGACTCTTTTCTTGGGGTAGTTTCTCAAGGGTTATAATATGGAGTATGAGCAGCTGGGAGGGAAATCTGTGAGCTGGAGCAGTTTAGAGTAGAAGTGGACAGGGTGTGAGAGTGTGTGTTCCAGGATGCTAGCATGAACTCTGATATGATGACAAGTGCCACAGGTATGTCAATGGGGAGCCATGAGTCCCTTCTCCAGAGACAAGGAGAATGACTCCTTTTGGTGAACAGAAAATCCATTTCACAAGTTCCTGAGGAATGCTGAATTTTATTTAACTGCCAGAGATCCTTCTACAGTCCTGCTTGAGATGGGCCAAGACTGTCACTTCTGGATATATGCACTGCCTCTTGGAGTTTGGGGAATTTGAGTTTTCTTTGAACTTGACATTACAGCCTTTTGTTGATGATAAAAGACAGAGATAATCTCTGCTGCAGCTGCTTCTCAGATGAGGAGGATCAACTTGGTGGCCAAGAAAGCTGGAATGCATGTCAAAGGCAGGGAGAGGGAGGAGAGTCGGGTGATTGCAGGAGACTTGGAGAAATTCTGTCAAACTCATTGCTTTACTGACTGTGCCTGATGAGACAGTGAGCAATCACACTGGTGGGACTGGTTTACATCTGGAACACAAGCAAGAAGAGGGGCCTTTCTGTAAGGAGGACTGTCTGAATGCCGGGCACTCCAAGTCAGCTTTAGATTCCAGCTACACAAACAGCAGAAGCCACACCTTACCTCTGAAGCATCTGCCTCAGAGTGAGGCCGGTGGTTATCAGATGCATTTCATAAGAAACTATCAACCCCATGCTCTTTTCTGGAGGGATGTTGCACAGTGCAATGCTTGCCTAACTCTCTGTAACCCTTCCATAAAGCTCCAGATGGGAAACCTGCTTTAGACCGTTATGTTTGCTCCTTTCCAATGGTAAGAACGATATAACTCAGTCACCCTGGTACCCAGAAAGCTTTAAGCTGAACCTGAAGCATAATTCCCAGGCAATCAGAGTATAAACAGAAAAGGCCCACTAGAAGCCCTTTCTTTTCTGCTTCTGTACTTGGTCCCACTGTGCTGTTGCCCTTGTTGGAACACAATGTATGGCATGTCTGCAGATGTTTTTGTTATTTTCAGTCAGGTATTCTGCAATCTTATTAGTAAACTCCAGATTAAAATTTATTCAATAAAGATTTGCTAGCATCTATTGTTATTTTATTTAACAACTATTTCTGGAATACCTATTCTGTGCCAGGTTCTGTTCCCAACTGTAGAAGACAAAGTTCTGTGTGAGCTTAAACACAGCATGTAGGGAACATTCTTTAAAACACCTCTAATACTAAGAACTTCTCTCTGAAGGCAATGAAGGTGCTTGGCATTTGTAAGTGATAGAATGGTATAATAACATCACAGGTAAAGAAAGTTACCATCGCACTAAGTTTAATTCCAGCACTTGGAGGTAGAGGCAGGCAAATTTCTGTGAGTTCAAGGTCAGCCTGGTCTACAACACTAGTATCAGGACAGCCAGAGCAAATAGTGAGACTTGTCTCAAAACAAAACAAAGAAAGTAAGGAAGGAAGGAGGGAAGAAGGGAGGGAGGGAGGAAAGAAGGGAGGGAAGGAGGAAACTACTGTTAGCAATACAATCCCTTAGCTAGGCATGGGTGTAATTTGAGAAATAATTAAGAAGTTTTGTTGAAAGGGCAATGAACTTGTGGAGCATAACATTAGCAAATAAAAGACACACTCTGTGTCCGTAAACTGTATATAAGTAATCTGGCAAGCAGTTGCCTATTTATATAGAAATGAGGATTTACTGAGTCATTAAGCCCTGCAGAGTGGAGAAGTCCTGGAAGTCCTCCTGCCCAGAGCAGTCCTCAGGTAGGCTGGGTTAGAGGGGCTGGTAAACTGGCCACAGATGAGCAAGACAAGGATGAAGGTTAAATACTGAAAAGGCAAGGCAGGGTTGGGAATAGAGTAGAATAGTGACAGCCAAGGAGGAACCAACTAGCAAGGTACCAGGACAAAAGGCAGTCAGATGCTAGCAAATGAAACCAGACCACAGAACCTCCCCACCAGGTACCTGCATACCAAATCATAAGTAATGATGTTAAATACCACCCACCATCAGCAGCAACCAAAGAGAACGGGCAAGTGTATTTAAGAGTAGTATATCTACCCAAGATATCATTCTGTGTAGAAGCAAAAGTTAAGAAGAGATCATTACAACAAGAAAGAACCTGACATACAATGCTGACTCAATGTAAGCTTCTTGAGGACACACAAGCATCCAAGTGAAGTAAATCAAAATAGAGAACTCAGAAGTGCTGTGGAATATTATTTTAAGGTGTGTTACATTTCTTCTTACTGCTTTTGTTTACAATGCAAAGACATGTTACATTTATCTGTGGTCAGGAGGCTGAGTCAGCAACTAGCTGCCAGGAAGTGGTAGGGAGAGACCATGTGGAGCCAGAGTTTTTAAAGTGGGAGCTGAGCAGGACTGTGGGGGTTTGAGAAGAGAACAAGGAGAGAAGGTTAACTACTTGCTATCGAGTCTCTCTAAGCGAGCAGAATTTCACTTCAACCTTTGAATTCTGAGTTGTATAGAGTGGTAGAGATCTAGATAAATTTCCCTTGGTGGCTTTGAGAGAGCCGGTGTGTGAGGGAACAGAATTCCCTCCAGCTGCAGCCCTTGCGTCCAAACCGCTGCTGGTAGCTGTAGGTTGCAGCTGCTGATTAGGACAGCAGTTGCTTAAGGGGCAGCCACTGTATTAGATGAAAAACAACACAGAAGTCTTAGAGGGATGCTCTAGCAAACTTCTTGTGGGATATGAAGCTTTAGTTTGGCAAACACCAAACACATAGGAATTTTTGTTAGAGTAGAAAGGTTATCCATCTTGAATATTCCATTTATCAACTAACTCCCTACCCCATGTTACTATGTGAGAAAAGAATGCTCTTTGGAATATTTATCTAAAGTTAATGAAGATTTACCGGTAAAATTCAGAATAATTTTCTTTCCTTTTTCTACCAGTACTGGGGGGCAGATCCAGGGATGGACACACGGACACCAACACATGCACACACACAGAGCAAAAAGGTTCTGTGAGTTCAAGGACAGCCTGTGTACCCAGTGAGTTCCAGGCCCGTCGGGACTACACAGAGGCTACACGAAACAAAAAGCAAAACCCTCCAGGGCACTTGGTGCACACTTGTCAGGTATCCGCCATGGAGTGGATCTCTAACTCTTCTCTGATTCTAGACTTTTTGTAGTTTCCCATGTTACCGAATTCCTTATAAGGAACATGACTTAAATTTCAAAATTAAAAGTAATATTCTTAACTCGAATTAACAAAAAGATAATTCTGAATGTAAACCAATTCTAATCTTAACAAAGAAGTTCTCTTCAATACTTTCTCTAAGCATACAAGTTAATGACAGTGCAAGAGACCGAATGAAGACTGGAGAAAGAACGTGTGAAGTCAGGGAGCAGGCAGAGCAGACAGCAGCCAGACTGATACCACTGGGCTTGACTATGATGATGTAGGCTACTCTGGACAGACAGTGAGTGGGCCATTCTCTGTTCCTCTCCCAAAAAGCAGAAAGGTGACCATGCCTCTTGAGGCTGGAGTACCCAGCCATCTCCAGAAAGCAACTGCTGTACAGTTTACACAACCACACGCATGCTACTGAGTTTTGACTAAAGAAATTTGGTGGACTCTTAGGAGGGCATCAACACATGATTACATCATTTATATAACCTCTGGGGGGTTATTTGAGGTTGTCACTTCAAAAATTGGCACCAGCGTCCAGCGGCACTATGCTCTCTAATGTACACAGGCACCACACTTTCTCTATGTCAGAAGGACAATGCTCTGATGAGTGAATTCATCCTTAAATTTTTATTAAAATAGAAATGAATACAAAGGAGAACCAGAAGAAACAACATATAACTTTACACGTGTTGCTCTTGGTAACAAATGTACAGTAAGCGTTAAATCCTGTGAACTGAGGGAACACTCACTTCAATAGCAGAGGTGCAAACAAATGGAGCATGTGTACCCTCAAGGTGTAAAGACTATTACAACAGTTTGTACCATTCAAACTGTTCAAATTCAACTCAGAGGCAACTCCACCAAGCTGTTTATTATATGCCTGTGTACACCAGAATGAGGGCCCTCATCTCACTGAGTCTGCCTCTCAACATCAGGATTTTCACATAGAGCCCTGAGTGTAATTACTTCATATGACATTCAAAAGACACAGGAAGACCAGTTTGATCAGTACTAGGTCACACTGTAGCCAAGAGTAACCTAAGACATTTTTCCTTATAGAAGCAATTCTGCCTTAGGGAATACGGCCCCAGGATGCATGGAGCATCTTGGAATACTACTTTTTCCTGGGATTTTTAGGGAAGATCCATTTTCACATTAATATTAAAAATGTACTTTAAAAGTGACCGTTTCTACACTATTGTCCGGCTACCTGTCTCTACTCTCAAACCTCTTGGTGTAGAAGTAGACTCCTCCTGCTATTACAGAACCTCGGAAGAAAAGCTGGAAAAGAACTAGAACGTAGGACCAAAATATAGGGGGAGGCTGGGCTGGGGAAAAACCAAAGAAGAGGCAACACCTACATGGGTGGACACGGAGGCTAGCATGCTTTGTGTAGAGTAGGGTGTTGATCCTGAGCTCCTTTTCTAGCCAATACAAGGAGATAATAAGGCCAGTAACCAGTAAGGAGCCAGGAGATTGGCTCTTTGAACCATGTTCTCGTATACTGAACGGCTATTGCTGTGCTGGTTTTAGGTTGCTGGACATTTCAGAGCCATTTCCTGCTTCAGATGACAACTGCCAATGTGCCTGTGAATAGCAGCTTATTCTTCCATTTACTGAGCTTTTCATAGTACAGACTCAGTGTCTTCTGAAAGGAAGGGGAAGCCTTTGGAAGGCTCCATCTAACAGTATTTTCACTTGTTTACGTTGGAGGGAGGGTCTCTGCTATCGTTGTCTAGCCCCTGAGTAAGCAAAAGACAAACATGAAACATATAACACGAGTCTCCAATGTTTCTGAAGATAACATAATAGAATGTCATTTGGAAAAAGGTGAACCCATAAACATACTAGGACTATACAGTGAGCCAAAGTCATGGTGGCTTACTTAAACCTCCATTGGAGTCAGTGTTCCAATAGCATTCCCATCTGATTATCTTCCCGGTATGTAGAACACAAGGTGTTTACACCAGACTACTGATTACGTTATATAAATGGTTCACATATTTTCACCAGCAAGACCACCTCATTTTTTTAAAAAAAGTAAAACTTTCAGTGTCAAACAACAATGACAGTGAATTATGACATAAATAGCATTATATAAACAGCACTGAGTTGATCTACTCCATTTGTCATGTCAAAAAGAAAAATACGGCAATGGTAGGGTAGAGACACTCTTCCCTGCATGTCTTTTTAAAACTTTTGAATGTTGTGCCATGTGAATGAATTATATCCACTGAGAAATCAAACTCATGTAATTATCACTGCAGAGATGGTGTATGCTTGAGCAGATTAAAAAAAAAAAAACAAAATCTCAGAATTCACTTAGTAGACAGTGTAGTTGTAACAATGACATGCATATGGACCAGATGTGGAAACTCAAAAATAAACCTGTTGACTAAAACTAGAGACTTTATGGTCAGTTTTTTTCTTTTTATCAAAATGAATTTCAGTATTATGATAGCAAGAGACTAGGAGTGACACAGACTCCCTGACAGACAGACAGGAAGAGGAGTCATGGCTAAGTAATAAAGGTGCTGAACTTCCAAGATATCTGGCTTCTTCCTCACCCCTCGCCTGACAATTTTTACTTATCTATCTATCTATCTATCTATCTATCTATCTATCTATCTATCTATCTATCTACCTACCTACCTACCTACCTATCTGTCTTAAAAAGCCTTGTCTATTTTTGTCTGCCCCCAGCAGGCCCCTGCTGATGGACCAGCTCAACAAGTTCAAGGCCTGCTAAGGACATGTCACATAACAGTTCTGGGCCAATCAACCATCCTAGTATTCTTCAAACTGACCAACCCTAAATTAGGAGAGGAAAAACCCTTCAGAGGCTTTAAAACCCCAGGCGTGGAAAACAGACTGCATGGTCTTTGTGGTAGTTGTCTGTGTCCCTGTCCATCCTCCACTACTGCCTCTTGCTTTGCGGAGGGTCTTTTTCTCCGTATGTCTGGTCTGCTGTGTGCATGTGCCCTTACCCTCAATAAATGCCTTTCTTTTTTTGTTATAGTTTTTTTTATTGTTAAAAGAAAAAGTTACATTTACTCCCCTTGTCCCGGGCCCTCCCGCTCCCCCCCTACCCCACCGCCCTCCCCCTACTTCCCTGATATGGGGCAGGATGCTGATTCTATCCGTGGTCCTGAGATTTCTCTGCCGCTACCTGCTGTATATCAGATTTTTTTCTAACTTTTTATTCGTTAACTGGCAAAAAACAAAAACAAAAAACAACCAAGACTCCTAGACTTATATCATTTCTAGACTCTATCAATGTAGAAGCCAGGTTATTTAAACCTGGAACCCACAACCAACATACTGAAAACAATTTGGGGTTAACTTAACTGCACAGGCAAGAGGAATAAAAGAAAGGGTCTCCTGAGGGCTATTCACAGCAAACACGCACACTTCAAATGTCTTTGCAGTCTGTTTCCCCTTGCTGCACTCATGGGGG
Source organism: Dicrostonyx torquatus (assembly GCA_028555095.1). NCBI lineage: Eukaryota > Metazoa > Chordata > Mammalia > Rodentia > Cricetidae > Dicrostonyx > Dicrostonyx torquatus. Next base: position 802,263 of record JAQHUG010000063.1, read on the forward strand.
TGGAGTGGGGGAGTTCACTGAGTAGGAGGCCAACAGAACATGGAAAGAGCCTGTCGACAGCATATAAAAGACACACACTGAAAACACTGCTTCAGGAGGAGTGAAGCTTGTCAAAGTACTGCAGAGGCTGGAAAAGTGAAGAGAAGAGAAAGCAATTATAACCTGAAGCTAACAATTCCTCAGCTAATTTTAACTGGAGAGGTGGAATATATCTGCAGCTTGAAAACGATAGGTAAACGAGTGTTCAGGTACAAAAGACCCACCCACACAGAGCCTGAAATGGTCACTGCAAGAAAAGGTGTATTTCCCATCAATCATCTGCCACTGCTCTGATAATACTTCACTTGTGGCTCCTTTAGAATAAATAAATGGCCTCAGGAGAGAACAAAAATCCTAAGCTCAGAGCAGAAGCTGTAACTTTTTGTTACAAGATAAATCAAAGCCAGTAAGACTTTATTAATGTCAAACTTGGCAGAAATGCCACTTTAACATTTCTCAGCTATGAATAATGGAAACCAAATATTAACTCATGTTTACTTTTAAATGGAGTTGAAATAGAGTTATTCAGTCAAGGTTTTCTTAACTTTTTGAGTCAAAAGCTAGCACAGCTAATATATTTATTCATATCTAACTATGTTCACAAATAATTTTAAACATGTTTCCTATGATTTTAAAATGCAGAGACAACAATGGCAATTATTTCTTAGTGATAGGATCACAAATGATTCTTAAGTTATTATGAGAGGTGTCCTGTACCACGTGAGGGGAGGCAGAGGACAGCTGTTCTCTTCCTCCATCTTTATATGGGTTCCAGGGTTTGAACTTAGTCACCAGACTTCCAGGCTATTACCTGCTCAGTCAGCTTAATGACCACCCTGAAGGGTGATTTTTCACATTCTTCACCTATTTTGGTATTAGTTTGTTTTTTAAAAACAATGTGCATGTGTTAATTTTATATTAGAAATAAAGCCTATTCCTTTAAGAATGTTACAACTCGATTTAATAGCCATTGAGTTAAAATGGGTACAATTTCCAGAAAAACAGCTGTAACAAACTGATTTACAAATATTTTTTAACAGAAAAGCAAAACTCAAACACATAAAAAAATAAATTAAACACAATATGTAAAAGGCTTTATTTATTAACGGCTCCTTATACTAGTTGAGGACTTTGCTGGGAGGAAGATGAGATTGCACACAGGTCATTACTGTGATTCACAAACATGTACACTGCCTAAAGGCAAATCAGTGTTTTTTTTTAATTTAAGCTTGGCAAATAAAAACCAATAATCATTTACATCAAGTATTATTCCACCACTATGTTCTGTCACCACGTGGATGCTGTACTGCTGTGAGCTCACAATGTCAGCAACAATCCAAACCCTCTGTGACCCTTTGCGCCTCCCCTTCCCCACAACACAACACTGGTTTGGGCACTGCTGACATACTAGCTTCCTTGGAATCCCTTGTACCTTGAGAAAGCCATGGAAAGCTTTGCTTGAGTAGCCACTTTGTGCCCGTGATATGAATATGACACCACATAAACTGCCACTGTTGTAACTACTGGACCACAGCACAAAGACAGAAGCCACACACTGAAGATGACAGAGTAGACAGACTTCCCATCTAGGAAAAACAAATCCTTGTTTGGTTAAGCCCACAGAGGCCAGAATTCTGGCTAGCATAGCTAAATGCAATGCTCCTGCCCGTGTGTAGCTTGGAAATGAGCTTCAAGGAACTGAGGGGATTCAGAAGGTCAAACTAGCGCAGAGTCAACAGTGGCTTTCCACCAGAGGCCACTTCAGTTATACTCTCTGCACACAAAACAAACAGCATCACCAGGAAAGAACACAGTGGAAATCCACTGGATGTTTTTCCTTTTCAGAACCACCTAGAAATCTTTATGTTTAAGAGATCACTAATAGTTTATATTAAAAAAATGTGAAACCCATATCACTAATATTTTATATCAAAAAAACCCTGAAACCCACTTCCTTTCACAGTCCTGGCATGTGGTACTCATGAGTACCACTTAAAAACATCTTTCTGGAGCCAAGAATGTGGCACTCACTTGATCTAGATGATAGAAATGCAGTACTGAGTGAAAGAACTGAGCTGCTCTTTAATTCAAAGGTTGCCCTTTAATATCTCTCTACTTTGCAAGCGTTATAAGTGTCCCCCAGCCCTTATGCACAGATTACTTTAGGGAAAAAAATCCTACCCATAAGCACTATACTGTATTACCTAAACAATCAGACACAAATTTAACAACAACAAAAGAAATAGGAAAGGAATAAGCCCCAGAGTTAAAAGTATGCTTTGAACTCAAAAGGAGTTTAATAAATATGTGTGTTCTGAGTATGGGGATAAGTCTTTAACAACAAACACAGACCACTCGTCCAAAAGCAACGCTCAGCACATGTGTACAAGCTCTCACACACTGCCCATTACAGACGGACTCTACATGATGACATTACATGGCAAGTCATCACTTCGCTTCTAGCATGTATTCCTAAACAACTGTTCAAGGTAGAACACAGAGGACAGCACTGGGTGAGAAGTGCAGCCCAAGCAGGATTTTACAGACAGACACTAACCAGGCCACACTGATGCTTACACTAGCACCACCAGAAGCCATCACTTACTAAGGGCACTCTATGCCTCAAACTTAACTCCAGAATAGGGAGGAAAAACACAGGTCAAAACAAGACAAAGTGATATAAAAATATGTCCACAAATTCTTTGATATTTCTCTCCGTCAGATGTAGAATTTAATTCTTCCTTTGATTGTGGTGTGCACTTAGTAACATGCTTTTATCAAAGAAAAAAGCAGAGCCAACGGTGTGTGATTTTATAGCTTACAATATAGAGGCCACTGTGGCTCCCTCACTCTGGAGGAAGACAACTATCAGGTCTTGAGAGATATCTCAGGAGACTTCTCTGGAGAGACCAAGCAGTGAAAGAAAGACTTCCTGCTATCAGCCACCCTTGAGTTCCAGTCCGGGATCTAAATGATGGTCACCCTGGGTGAAACATTGACTGAAATGACAGGACACAGCTAGAAATATCCAGTTAAGCTGCTCTGAGGTCCTGAGCCACCACACTGCAAGCACATACTGTTTTAAGTCATGATTTGGGGGCTAACTTTTAACACATTAATAGAAAACTATTACTAAAGAAAAGAATTACTACAGGCACTTTCATCAGAATCCTACCTCCAATCAAGTCATTCAGATTAGTTGTCAATTGTATAATTAATGACTTCATGTGTCTGCTCATTCCCTGGAAGCAATAACTATTTTGATCAATTCAGAAGGAACAACAAATCCCTTATGTCCCTTCAAAAGCATAATGGACTGAACTAATTAATTTTTGAAATTCTACTTTATCAAAAATTAAGCAAGGGCTACAGGGTATAGCTCAATAGTAGATCATGTAGTCAGCATGCATGAAGGCCCTGGATTCAATCTGTAACAGAAAGCAAAGCAAAGCAAAACAAAACACCAGGCAATGAAAAAAAAATTGAATGATTATTTTTGCTCTAATATTTCACACATACCTTTTTTCTTTTCATCTAAGTCAATAAAGAAGCAATGTAGTCTACTTCCGAAGACTATATAAGAATAAGCTGTCTACTTGATTCCCGACAGTCTATTCAAGGTGCTAATCTGCCATTATTTACAGACCCTTGGCTCCTTTCTGCGCAGCTGCCATTAATAGAACAACTTAGGAATTCAAAACACATTATCCAACTCGACTCCCTCGTGGAATATTAGTTTTTCAAACCTACAACTGTGTATGAACTAAAGACAAACCACGTCTTCAAAAGGCTATGAAGAGCTGCCTTGAAAAACACCAAGATTAACTGCTGCTCCCAGACTGACATTCCTTTGAAGCCCCCATTCCCAATCACTAGGGAATCTTCTATCAGCTTTTGGGCTTCCTCTTCCTAGGAGGGCTCTCTGTCCCAAAGTTACAAATGTGGTTTTCAAAGTGTCTCAGAGCTGTCACCTGGGAACTCCTACATCCTCCACAGACAAGCTGGTCTATCTCCCAGGTTTAGAAGGAAAGGGGAAGTGCAGTATTTCTCAGCTAAAGCATCCTCTCTGTGCCAGGCTTCTGAGTTTGGCTGCCCATCTGAACTCGAGCACTCTAAAGAACAGGTCACAACCAACTGGTGCCTGGGAAGTACATCTGAAGAAAGTCTAATGGCAGAGAATGTAGACTAGACACATGAGGAACCAAGCAGAAAAAGAAAAAGAAAACAATGAGTAAGGTTGAAGAAAATAAAAAAAAAGGCAAGGAAGAAAAAGTATAGAGGTTTTTTTTTCTAAAGCAGACATGAGATCAAACAGGATTCTTATATAAATTTATATATATATATTTAAAGATTTATTTATTATGCATAAGTATTCTGCCAGCATGTATGCCTACATGCCAGAAGAGGGCACCAGATCTTACTATATATAGATGGTTGTGAGCCACCATGTGGTTGGTGGGAAATTGAACTTAGAACCTCTGGAAAAGCAGTCAGTTCCTAAACCTCTGAGCCATCTCTCCAGCCTACAAACAGGATTCTTAAAAGTTGCTGTTATAGTGTGTGAGCATGCTCACACTTTGTGCCATAACACACACAAAAAAAGGTTGACTCGGTGGAGTTGGTTCTTTCCTACTATTTTTGTGTGGGCTCTGAACATCAAACTCAAGTCACCAGACTTGTGTAGCAAGCATCTTTACTTGCTAAGCCCTCTCACCTATTCCACAAAAGGATTTTCTTTAAAAAAAAAGGATAAAAATATGGACAAAAACAAGGAAACAAAGCTCTCTGAAGGAAAGAGGCAAGAGAAAAGCAGGTGGCAGATGGTGGAAAAGGCAAAGACTGACTCAAGCTTTCTGAAAGAGGACTAATTAGAAATGGGTAGGGCCACAGGAGATCAAGAGAACAGGAGAAAGACAGGTCAGGGTAAAACCAGAGGTTCTGGACAAGCTGAGTTTATGGTGTCTGCAGAATGAGCAAGGCAGAACCAAGGTGTGACCCGGAAGTGATTACAGGGAGCCACTGGTCCACAGAGGAGTGGTAAGGTCACACTGGGAGATTGTCAGCAGACGATGATTAGGGACCAAAGTCCGGGGAACTTCGATAGTTGAGAAACTCAGGGAGAAAATATCAGGACAGGAGCAGGTGGCTGAACCCATATGAAGAGAGCTGTGTGGTGTAGGAGGGTCCTTCTTTATTTCTGTTGCTTTCATTGGTTAATAAAGAAGCTGCCTTGGCCTGTAGAATAGGACACAGCCCTTAGGTGGGTGGAGTAGACAGAAGGGAAGGTGGTGGGAGAGAAGGAAGTGAGACAGACGCCATGATCCTCCAGCCCAGATGGATGCAGGTTAGAATCTTCCGATAAGTCACCACCTCGTGGTGACACAAAGATTTGTATATATGGGTTAGACTAATATGTATAAGAGGTTAAAAATAATGGGCCAGGCAGAATTTAAATGAATATAGTCTGTGTGTAATCATTTCAGGCATAAACTAGCGGCCATGGCCGGGAGTCAGGTGCTGGGAACAGCAGCCGCCTCTTAATTACAACAGCTGTGTTATAAGAATGAACGACCACAGCTTAGGTGAGCCCACAGTGCTTTCCTTGGGAGTGTCCAGTATCCAATGAGGTCTGCAAGTAGTGTGGAAAAAGAAGACTTTATGGTAGAAAATGCCCCAAGCAGCTCTGAGACCACTTTCTGTGCCCACTGCATTTCTCTGAGCATAAGGTCTACTACACTGTCTGTTTCATACCTTTTTAGGAGTGAGCTGGGGTCTTGCTTTTGTGCACCCTCAACTGACTGTCAGCACAGCTCCTGTCATCAGATCTTTATGGGTTTCTGGAGGACAACTGGAGAATGTGAACTAGTGAAAGTCTCAAAATGACATTGCCCTTGACCTGTATCTAGGAGTTACCAACAGAGATTGATCTAGTTGTGCAAAGCCACAGCTACAGTATGGTTATAATCTACAATGTGCAAGACCCTGGTTCTATTTCCCAGCACCACAAAACAAAAAGACCAAGAAAGTCTACTACAGACTCAATAAACAAAGAATTGACTAAAACCAAACAAACCAATCTAAATCTACAGTTGTACACATCTGTACAACTGAATACCATAAACATAAATGCACAAAGATAACAACAAATAAAACCATGCAATACCCATACCCTTAGCACAACTAAGGGATATAGGTTAATACAGGTGAAAAACAAAAAACTTAAATTCCAAATCAACTACCTTGAGCTTCAACTACAAATCTCTGTAAAAAGAGAACTTGGAAATGACTTGACGGAGGGACAGTACAGAGGGCCAGAATCGGACTTAAATTACCTCTGAAGAGGACAATATGCCCTTTGTAGAAAAACACCTCTTAACTAACTACAGAACCAACCAGAGGGACAGTGTCAACCCACAGGAGAAGCAATCTGAAACCTGAAAAGGATTCTCCCACTGCGAAGTAGTGGGCAAAAGGAAGCCAGAGGTGCCCTCCAGTGATTGGTAAAGGAGAGGAGGCAGCAAGTGTTGGAGCCTATAACACAAGGGAGAACTAACAATCAGGACTTAACACCCATCTCTAGCAAACCTCAGGTAAGACTCCACCCGTCCATACTTCCAAACCCACAAATCAATCAAAAATGCCCCCCAAAACAACCAAAAGGAGATTAACAGAATTCCAAACAGAACAAAGAACCTTTAAATAAATATTTGGCACCTAAAAATTGTTAAATCAGAATTTTAAAAGGTGAGATTAAAGATGGACAAAACAAACAAACAAACAAAAAACCCAGAAGTGCAATAAAAACTGATTAGACTTAAGAAAACTTAAGGAAAAACTAATGTGGAGATGAAGCCTTAAGTTTCAACATGCCCGAAGGAGGACAGGTTCAAATGAACACTTAACAGAGGATACTCAAGAGTGGAGATAAAACATCCAGAGCATTGAAGAGAACAAATCAAAAAGGATAAAAGGGAGAATTCAAAGAGCAGGCAGGTGAAGTTGAGCCAGCACATATGTATTTGAAGTCACTGAAATAGAAAACTTCAAAACAAAACTAAAAAAAATTTAAACTCTAATCCAGTAACACTTTCTAGAAAAAGAAGGCACAATCATTGTTAGGCACAAACAGGATCTACTGAGTGCTGGGGGCTGGGTGTAGTGCAGTGCTTGTCTGACATGCATGAAGCTCTGGGCTGAACCCTCAGCACCATATCAACAGGCTTGGTGCTGTGTGCCTGTTATATGAGCACTCTGGAGAGAGAAGAGGACCAGATGTTACAGGTTGTCCTAGACTACACAGGATATTCAAGGTCAGCCTGAGATACACGAGATCCTGTCTCAAACAAAAAACTGTGCTAGTATTTTCAACTTTCAACCACATTCTAGGAAAACAATCTTACCACCCTTCCCCACACACAACCACAATGTTTTATGATTTTAAAAAGAAAAGGCTGGCGCGATTGCTGAAGGATTAAGAGTGCAAAGTGCTCTTGTAGAGGACCTGTGTTCCCAGCACCCTTGTCTGATGGTTTACAACCTCCACTAACTCCAACTCCAGGGATCCAATGTCCTTTTCTGGCCTCCATGTTTACCTGCATTCATGTGTGTGCATGTGTGCACCCACATGCACGCACACACGCACATACACAGTTGCATTTTCATCAAATTCAAGGGAAGAGAGAGTGGAGTATTTGATCTACAAAAGCCTAGAAAGAATGCCTATTACAAGTCTGAACTCAGGGGAAACTGCCTGTGCGCCCTTTTTGAAAAGCTTTCTAGAAAAGACAATCAGGCAGACCCCTTGGATTATCCTTGTTCGTGCAGAGTTCTAACAGTCTTACTGCAGAGTCAAGCTCACTGGTTTACTTATTTGAGACAGTCTCACTCTTAACCCAGGCAATTTCCTGGGGCTTTGTTTTCAGGAAGCAACCTTGGGAGATGAGGGAGCACTCCCCCTAAAGAGCTTCCATCTACTAAATGCAGATTTCCTAAGTTCTCCATTCTTCCATAATACAAACCACTGTCATGTAGACATTCATATATACTTGCATGGGACGTGAGAAGCATAAAGAACCATTGCAAATAAATGTAAAGCTTTGATTACTGCTTTTGTCATAAGTAATAAAGTCCTTTGTCCCTGACTTGAGAGCCTTGCCTTTTGCCAGCACTCAGAAAACAGTAATAAGCAATTCTACAAGGGAAGTAGGGTAAGAGCTACAGTTTGTCAAAACTCCCAATGGTACCAAGGAAGCTGATGAGCAGGCTGGAGCAAAGGATGGACAGTGAGCATTTAATATGTGTAGACTAAAGACTAACACCTAAAAAAGAAAAGAAACAAATGTGTGCATGTTCTCAAAAGGAAATAATGCAATTCTAAACACAGGAGAAGGTGAAGGGAAGCAAGAAGGCAACAGGTGGAGTCAGGAGGCAGCTTTTAAAGTGGACTAGAAGCTAGCCGCTGGGCAGTAGTGGCACATGCCTTAATCCCAGTACTTGGGAGGCAGAGGCAGGTGGATCTCTGTGAGTTCGAGGTCAGCCTGATCTATAGAGTGGGTGCCAGGCTACACAGAGAAACCCTGCCTCAAAAAAAATCAAAAATAAAAAAAATAAAATAAAGTAATAAGCTAGACAATGAAAGATAAACTAAGAAAATTGAGGACTGAGGACATTAAAAAGGGGCACAAACCCAAAGATCATCACTAGGAAAAGGAAAAAATTCTAAATTCCTAAATGAGTAAGAAAACACATCAGGTCAGTAAACATAAGAGAGTAGATGTACAAACTATAACATAAACTGACAGAGACCTCCAAAATAATATAGGCTGCTGCCACTGCTCTTAGTTGCTCACCGTAGGCCCCTATTGCTGAAGACACAATACATTTGGGCTGTAGGACCTACGAGAAACCAAACTGGAACTGATCTGAAAACTTCCCCACTTCTGCTAGCTTTAGAAAGGAACTACACAGTGGCAGGAAAGTCACCAATGGTAACATCTAGTTAACACTGAATGCTACAATATCATCACGCCAGGCATGATGTGTCCACTGGTGCCACAGGGCATGAAGGTTATCAGAGTAACCAACTACTTTCTGTGTTTGAGGCCTATCCCACAGGAGAGAATTCATGCCCAGATTAGTGCTGCTCTCAACTGGGTCAGAGACGTTGCTTCTGAAAGGCGCAGCAGGTGACTCACACATAACTGGCCAAAGTGCTGAGAAAACTGAACATCTATATCAACTTCTGATAAGGCCCAGGGAATGGATGGGAAGAAGTAGTTTGAAATGCTGTCTCTGGACATGGCACGGCTGTTGCACTCATGAACTTACTGCAGTAGTACCTGCATAAGACTGGAATGAGATCAAGCCAGTTAACATTCCAGTCTGTAACACATTAGGATACAAAAACAACAGATGACATGAGGTGGGAGGGATACACAAGGGGGGTGTCCTGGGTGGAGCTGAGAGTGGATGTGATAAAGATACATAGTATACATGGATGAAATTGCCAAAGAATAAATAAAAGATATTTTAAAAATTGACAGAGCAATTGTCATATCAGCAACTACACATGAGTTCAACTTATTTATCAAGAGGTTTTTAATTGACTTACAAAAGAAGACCCAACCTTATATCATTACAAAAATGATTCACAGGGACACAAATAAAAGAATGAACAAAGGATATTGGGAAAATGGAAACAAAATAAAGTGTAGGACAAGATCCTAATATCAGACAAAGTAGAATGAGAGGGGGAAAACAGCAGTTAATTTTACCATCTGTGGTGTACATTTCTCCAATCAAGCTACTTGGGATGCTGGCCCAGGAAGATCACATGTAGAAGGCCAGAACAATTTAGCAAGACCCTGCTAAAAATGAGAGTATAAAGGACTCTGGGGATATAGTTCAATGTAGAGCATTTGATTATCATGTGTAAAGCATTGGGTTCAATTCCCCTTCCCAACCCCGTGTGTGTGTGTGTGTGTGTGTGTGTGTGTGAGAGAGAGAGAGAGACAGAGACAGAGACAGAGAGACAGAGAGAGAGAAAGAGAGAGACAGAGACAGACAGACAGACTGTATTTAGATACATTTTATTATGCATGTGTTTATCTATGTATGTCCTACTTTGATATCTACTGTTGTGACAAAATCCCATGACACAAAGAAACTTGGAAGAAAAAGAGTTTAATTACACTTACGTGTCCAGATCGCAGTGTATCATAGAGGAAATCAGGATAGAAATTCAAAGAGGGTAGGAACCTGGAGAAAGGAACTAAAGATGAGACCTCAGAGGACTGTTACTTACTGGCTTGCTCCCTTTGGCTTATTCAGTCTGTGTTCTTATACCACCCATGACCACCTGGCCCGGGCTGGCACCACCTACAGTGGGCTGGGCCTTTCCATATCAATCATTAACCATGAATCCAAACTGATGAAGTCATTTTCTCAATTGAGGGAATGTTCCACTTCCCAAATAATTCTATCTTGTGTCAAGTTGACAAAAGTAACCAGGACAGAGGCTGTATGTACATGAGTGCACTGTTACCCACAGAAGCAAGAAGCAATGGACCCCTTGGAACCAGAGTTACAGGTGTTTGTGAGTCTTCAAGCAAGGGTCCTAGGAGCTGAAATCCAGTCCTCAAATTGAGCAGCAAGTACTCTTAACCTCTGAGCCATCTCTCTGGCCCCAGAACAGAACACATTTTTTAAATGCTAAAAGCCATGCTTTTCAACAAAGGTATAACAGTTAGAAATACCTATGCAACAACTATTGTGGGCACTTTTGTTTTTGAGACATGAAGTACTGGTTGGCCTCAAACTCATGGTAATCTTCCTACCTTGGCCACTGAGGGCTGAGACTATAGGCAAGAGAAATCATACATGACCTACAGCAATCATTTTTGCTAAAACAAAAGTCACAGAAGATCATAGGGGTAAGACATATATTGATAATTCTAGGAAACTTAAACAGGCCAAATGGACAACTAATATAAGCAATGAAACAATAGCTTTTTAAAAAAGAGAATATATACTGAATTTTATATCTAGATAATATAAACAAAGAAGTATATATTATTCAAAATTATTTGGGCAATAAAAACTGAGTTGAGAAAAGGTTTATCATATTGAGTGAAGAATATAATGAAGTAGGCAGGAGAGACAGCACAGCAGTTAAAGGTGAGGCTCATAACCAAAGTGTCAAGAATATAATATAATAAACATCATAATTCAGGTCAGACCAGAGCAGCAATATAGCAAGACCATCTCTGTTAGCAAAGAGAAAGATGCAGAGGTTACACACACATGAAAAGACAGGAACATCCCTGGTGTTACTCAAACAACGTGCTCCCTTTATTTCATTATCTAACCCAGTACACTGTCACAGAACTACACAACAAATAACTTAAATAACTTCTTTTGGGATGAGGGGGTACATGCCAAAGCACACGTGTAGAAGTCAGGGGACAACCTGTGGGAGTCTATGAGTTCCAGGGACTGAACCCAGGTCAGGCTTGGTGGCAACGGCCTTTACTCACTAAACCACCTTGCTGACCTGAATAATTCTTTTTCTGAAAGACAATTCACACCTCCTCTGTGAAGTTCCACAGATATTACATGTCTCACTTCGGTCACTACACAGTGTTTCTCTAACTTCACTGGTCCGATACGGCTTTTGAAACTAAGAATATAAACGGAACATTTTCTTGACTTCCAAGTGGAACATTTGCCTTCATAGACAAACCAAGCTCATGCTCAACTTAAAAGACAGTTAAGAAATACTGTATAATGACCTCCCAACAACACATAAAGTTCCAGTTTTTCATTATCTCCATCATTAATGACTAACTCAAGAGGCAGCAACAGAAAAGCATCCCCTTTCTCTGGTTAAGTTACTCAGGCCTCTGCTTCAGTTAGTGGTTCACTGCGATACATTTTTATTAGAAAAGCTTCCAGTAGAGCAGTAAGAGGTATTTTCTTACTAATACAAGGGTGCCATCTAGTGACGACTGTGGCAATATAGCAAGAAAACCGCATCAGTCCACGGTGCTTGTCATGCAGGCCTATCTAAATTAGATCCCCAGCAACCCCGTGAAGGCTGGGTTCGGTGCCAGATGTCTATAAGCTCAGTGCCGAGGTGGAGGAAGACAGGCAAATCCTTGGAGCTTGTTAAACTGCCAGTTTGGCTGAGCTGGTGAGCTGGTGAGTAAGAGACCCTGCCTCAAAAATTAAGAGGAACATGCCTGACGTCAACCTCTGGCCTCTATATGCATATATGTGCACCTGCCTCTGTATGCAAGCACACATACTGTCTTAGTTACTTTTCTGTTGTCACATAATTAAGAAAGGATTTATTTTGTCTCAGTTCAAAGGACAGCTCATCATGGTGGGGAAGTTAAGGAAAAAGGAGTAACTGATTACACTGTATCTGCAGTTAAGATGAAGAAAACAATGAATGATGTACACAGTTCACTTTCCCCTTTTCAGGATCCCAGCCAGGAATGGTGGTACAACCTACAGTGGGTGGCTTCCTACTTCAATGAACTTTAGTCTCCTATAAGCATGCCCAGATGCCCACCTCTCAGGTGATTCCAGATCATGTCAAGTTGATTACTGAGACTAATCACATGCACACACACACAAACAAACAAAAGAAAATTGTATTTATTTTATCCCAGTTCTGCTTTTTTAAATGCTTTTAAAAATGCACCAAAAATGGTAGCAATACCACCATGTTTGAGATTTCTAACACACACATGGACACACTAGAACAGCTAATAAACACTACTTACATCGCTGCTCAGATCACTAATCTCATTTAGGATTAGGCATCTTTTAGTTTCATGGAATTCAGAAAACCTGGTATTGTGGTGTCAACATTCTAGCTTCTCAGATCTCAGCCCAGATGGTAGATGCTTGACTCATTACCCAGGCACCTAGGTAGAATACAGTTCACTCACGCCAGCTTCTTGTAGACTAGAAGGAGCTAATGGTTTAATTTTCAACACCTTTAGAGATGTTTCCGATCAAGAGGCCCTGGCTTCTCCTTCAAGGGCAGCAGAGGGCAGTTTCTGGGCTCTTTTCACACGTTCTTTTCTGAACCGGAAGTGGCCACACAAACACAGGTACTGTTTTGCACAGGCTTTGGGTTCCAACTACCAAGTGCTTGTGAGGTACCAGGTAGTCTACAATGTCCCAAGTAAGTGCCTTGGGGTCCTAAAGAGCACACTCCACTTCTCTCCCCTTTCCCTAGTTTAGTATGTTTGTGAACATACAACAGTGTTACAGCAAACAAGTAACAGAGCCGGGTGTTCCTGGCAAAGAAGCTGTATGTGCAAAACTAGAGATGTGAAAAAAGAGCTGATTCAGAGAACAAGAGTGGAAAACTTGTGCATCAGGAGCAGAACATGCAGGTGCCAACTCCTTCCTTCCTTCCCTCCCTCCCTCCTTTCTTTCTTCTTTCTTTTTGGAGCACAGAAGGAAACTATATCAGGAAGCAACAGAACGAACTGTAAGCAAGACCAGGAGGCTAAGCAATGCAGTCTAAAGGAAGTAATTGAGTTGCAAAGGTTTCAGTTTGATTAGTGCCATCCCGACATGAATGTATGGAGTGTAGATGCTAAGAAACCACTGTATTTGAGGTAAAAAGCAAAGGTAACACCAGAAAGGACAGAAAGGATGGAAGGTAGCTGTCCAAAGCTGAGCCTTAGAAGCCTGAAGCTGGAGCACAAGCTGGCCGGCTGGGCATGATTCTCCATTCTTCTGACCTACTCCACCTGTCATCACTGTAGTCCAGACAAAGGCTGCACCTGAACCCGAGTAAGAAATAGTTTGTATTCTTATCTGTAAGGAGGATGAAAATGTGGGGTTGTAACAGGGGTCTGGGTTCCTCTAAATCTTAAAGACTTGAAGAAAGGTGTGTGTGTGGCTGTGCTGGCTCCCAGGGACTAAGCATGAGTTAGGCTTTAGGACCTAACTCTTGTTTTTTTTTTTGGTGATATAAAGTTTTTATTTTAGATAAGTATTCCCCTTTTCTTCCTTCCTTACTTACTATTTTGGTAAAGTTCAGTTTTAAAATGTCGCCCACATTAAGTAGAACCAAATAAAGCAGTTTTGGTTTCAAGGAAGCAATTCTGTTTGTGTGCCCAGCTACCCTGAGGGCTGGGTACAAGCTGGAAGCAGATGTTAGGGGTACTAGCTGCTTTTCTTATTGCTATGAGCACATAAACTAGCAAGAAGTATCGCAGGCTTCAGTTTGGCTCAGTGTTTGAGCATATATGGTCTATCACTGTACGACATGGCATGGGTGGCCCTAGCGCAGCAACAACATGTGGTAGCTCCTGGGATTTTATTGCTGCTGGTTTTTTTTGTTTTTTTTTAAGATTTATCTTCTATGCGTACACATGTTTTGCCTGCATGTATGTCTGTGTACCATGTGTGTGCAGTACTTGCAGAGGCCAGAAGAGGGCATTATATCTACTGGGGCTGGAGTTATAAGTTATGAAATACTAGTGAGTGCTGGGAAAGGATCCCAGGTCCCCTGCAAGATCACCCAGTGTTGAGCCATCTCTCTAGCCAAGGCAACTGTGAGATTGGGCCAGCTCAGGCTAGAAGTAAGTGCCTCTGAACTGCTCACAGGAAAACCACAACTTAAGAAAAACAAGAAAATAATTACATTTAGATTTCATTTGTACATGTGCATTGTACATGTTGGGTGGTTTGAATAAAAATGTCTCCTATACTTGGTCCCAGCTCATCATACTGTTTAGAGAAGCGCAGAACCTTTAGGAGATGCTGCCTTGTTGCTGGATGAAGTGAGTCACAAGGGGTGGGCTTTCAGGTTAATAACCCTGCCTACTTCCTATTCTCTCTATGTTTCCTGGATGCAGATGAAATGTGGTCAGCCAACTTCCTGAGCCTGTCGCAATATCTTCCTCACCACCACAGACTCTTCCTCTGGAATCTTAAGCCAAAATAAACTCTTGCTTCTGTAAGGTGTTTTTGGTTATGGAGTTTCATCACAGCAAGAGTAACTATGAGAGAGAAAGGGGGAAGGCAATGTGTGAGTGCAGGTATGTGCATATCACGGCACATGTGGGCAGTCGGAGGAAAACTTACAGGAATTGGTTCTCCCCTTCTCCCTAGAGCCCAGGGATCAAACACAAGACTTCTGGCTTGCCTGGAAAGTATCTTTATCCATTGAGGCATCTTACCAGCCCTTAAAAGATTAATTTTTTTGTTGGTGTGCATGCATGCGTGCGTGTGTACGTGTTATGATGCATGCACATAGGATCTGCCTGTCTCTGCCTCTCAATACTGGAGTTACAGGCATGCACAGCCATGCCTGGCTTTTCATGGCTACATGGGATTTGAACTCAGATCCTCATACTTTTACAGTGAATGTTTTCACCCACTGAGACATCACCCTAACACTTATATAAATCTAACTACTGAGCATTATACTAATATAAGACTCTATGCTATGTTGTTGTCATTTTCAAGCCGACATGCTGCAGGCTCTGTGCTCATGTTCTCCAGGTACTGTCGGTCTGACTTTTACAACCCTGTCCAGCAGGCTCATGAGCTCCTTTTACTGAGACAGAAATGATGGTGTATAAGGTCTGCCTTACTTATTGGAGCCACGCAGTTCACAAGCACCCCCAGTCTGTTCAAGGTCCAGGCTTTTCAGTTTAGAAGCAAACAAAAATATTTTAAGCCTGTAAGTTTCTAAAAGATCAAGTGCTTATAGTAAACTTCCAAAATGGCAAGAAAATCAATTGTTATTCCAAAAATAAACTGCAATTTTATGAGTGCCTTTAGATAAATACTAAAAATAGCTCATTTTTATTGTTATCATTAATTATTTAAAGTAACTGAAACTATTTTGGAATATAATTTGGAACTCCACCAGGATTTGGTAGGCCCATGATCACTGTTCACGAGGCTACACTAGGTGTGACAAGAAGTCCCTACTGTTATGTGCTGGAACACGGGACCGGTAAGAACAGTTTTTGATTTCCAAACAGTTAGTGAGGGCATGAAACACAGTGACAAAGCACACATTCTACAACGAGGACCCGGCACTGGGTCTCACAGCAAAGTCACCAACAGTGCGTCACATAGTCAGAGGGCAGCAGGGGAGTGTAGAGAAGGAAGGAGACAAGTCAGTCAGGTCGGCTCACTCCAGGAGAGGGAAAAGCCCAGACACAGATCGAGATGCAGGAAGCCAGAGCTGCCCTAATGCGGACTGGAAGGCTGGGTGCAGACCATGAAGAAATGAAACACCAGTCAAGGTTTTAAGCAGGAAGCAACATGTTCAGAGCCATCCCTTAACTAAAGCCCTCAGGGACAGAGTGAAGCAGGAACATGGGCAACATGGAAATGGGTTCAACACTTGGCTGTATAAACTGTTATGCAAGACTGTTTCAGTTAGGGTTTTTACTGCTGTGAAGAGAAACCATGACCATAGCAGCTCTTAGAAAGAAAAACTTTTAACTGGGGCTGCCTTTCAGTTCAGAGGTTTAGTCCATTGCTGTCATGGCAGGAGCATAGCAGCACACAAACAGACAAGGTGCTGGAGAGGTGGTTCTACATGCAGATCTTCAGGCAGCAGAAGAGAGAGTGATACTGGACACAGCTTGAGCTTCTGAGACCTCAAGTTCACCTCCATCGACACACCTCCCTCCAAGAAGGCCACATCTACACCAATAAAGCCACACCTAACAATGCCACTCCTTATGGGTTTATGGGGGACATTTTCAAACCACTACAAAGATAAAACCTTTTATTTCCCCCTTTTTAATACACACACACATTAGTGAAGATTAACATCTGTGTTACTCACATACTTATCTATGGTGAGAATAGAGATGAGATCTATACTGGGTCTTGCCAACTGTTAATGGAGAGTGGAGTAAGACATAACAAACCAGCAAGTAATAAATGGCAGCTGCTGACACGAAGACTGTGTGTCTCTAGCTTCAGGACCATCTACATGGGAGTTTGATGAGATCTACTGAAAACCTTCATGGGAGAAGTAGCTTTCAATTTTTCAGACAGTCAACAAGATAATCTAAAAAATATTTAGGGGATAAAATCAAAAACTTAAGTGACAGCCCAGGGCTAGAGTGTGAAAGAGAAGGTGTTAGTAATGAATGAGCTCTAGGTCTAGGCTGGGTGACGGAAGGCTGTGGCTGGTGGCTCCTCTGACAAAGAATATGGAGGCAGAATGAGTCTGGGAATGTGAGGTCTTGCTGAGGAGCAGACCCTCGTGTGCATGCAGGAGTAGAGACCTAAAAGGTCAGTGGGCATGTCTGGGGTGTGGGTACAAGGTGGGGCTGGGAATTAAGATGGGTTATGAGCACCTCACACTATGAGAAGGGAAGACACTGCCTGGAGAGGGCATGTTCAGTCAGCTCAGTGAACCAGGACGGAACCTGAGAACACTGACAGGGACAGGCGGCAGGAGCACCCACAGAAGAAAAGAAGAACAAAGTGGACTGGAGCCCAGCTCAGTGAGTGAAGCACCAGTCATCAAATGCCAAGACTGGAGCTCACGTCACACCTACAGGGACGTGTATCGCTCACATTTCATCAAAGAATCTTCTTAAAGCTGATGGAAACCATCACAGAAAGCCACAACTAGTCAGAAGGCAGAGAACAACTGACTCTGGGGTATCTATAACACGATAACACAACCCTTGCCCCTAAGGCCCAAAGAACATTAAGGAAGAAGGGGCAGAAAGACAGCAAGAGTCAGAGGACCAGAGAGTCTGCTGCAAGACTGTGTCTTCGAGATCTGAAAGGGAAGCCAAGCCCATGGAATCTCAATATGGCTGTTTAAACAAGAGCCGAGCAGGATAGAGAAAATCTTATGGGGTCCCATGCCCAGATGAAGAGCTACAAGCAATTAGAGACTGCTGAGAGGGAAAACTAGGCTTCTCCAGATGAGCCCCTTAAATTGTTACCCAATCCCAAGTGGTCAGCACTAAAAATATATATGGATAAACAGCACTAAACAGACTCAGCAGGTTGTATTAACATCACACACATCATACATATATATGAAAGTAAATATGTTAATATTTATATATACATACATACATACATATATATACATATATATACACACATATATATGTATATATATAAAATTAAAGAACGAGAGGCCATGAATTTGAAAGGGAGCAGGGGGGAAGGGAATATGAAAGGGGGAGGCAATGATATAATTATATTTTAATTTAAAAACTTTGGGTTTTGAGATTGGTTCTGTCTACGTAGACTGGCTGTCTTTAGAACTGACTCTGTAGACCAGGTTGGCCTCAAATTCACAGAGATCAGTCTGTCTCTGCCTCTAGGGTGCTGGAATTAAAGGCGCTGGCTTAACTAACTTTAAAAATGGCTAGAGTTCAGATCCCAAGAACACATGAAGAGTTTGAACACAGAAGAGTACAACAGTTATGATGGCAAATGTTGTCAACTGGACAAGACCTAGAGAAGGGCCTCTTGGCATGTCTAAAGGGGTTATCTGCCAACCCACTACGGGTGGTAGTAAAACAAAGTCTGCTGAGCACAGGATCCACTGATAGAAAAAGAGAACATTTCTCTCTCTCTCTCTCTCTCTCTCTCTCTCTCTCTCTCTCTCTCTCTCTCTCTCTCTCTCCCCCCCTCTCTCTCCCTCTCCCTCTTACTCATACACACACATACCCTCATTTGTAGGTACAATGTGACTAGCTGCTTCAAACTCCTCTGCTTTGATTTCCATGTAACTGTGAGCCGAAATAAACCCTTTCTCCTTAGCTTGCATTTGTCAGTGTATTTTGTCACAGCATCAGCAAAGGAAAACTAAGATAATCTCAGCTCTTATATGGAAAGATGGGAGGAGGAAGAGACAGAATAATCCCTGGAATGGGTCAGCTAGCTGGTGCATGCAGTGGCAAACAACAACAGGCCCTGTCTCAAGCAGGGTAGAAGACCAGGACTCACAGTTGAGCATGACCTCCAGATGCATGCTTGTATGTGTATACATTTACACACAACATGGCCTACAGCAGTGAGAAGGGGAAAGAACCTGCCATACACTTAGGTGATAGGACAAGGGGGAACTATCCAGGAGGAGGAAGAAACTCAAAGGTTAGGCTCAACATTATTGTTTTGGGTTTTTGTTTAGATAGGGTCTCATTATGTAAGCGTGGCTAGCCTGGAACTCACAGAGATCTTCTTCCCACTGCCTCTCAAGAGCTGGGAATCATTATTTGTAAGGGAAAGAACTCTGATCATTCTGTGAACTGTGAAAATAGAACCACAGATGATGGCAAAGAACAATGACGAAGTCAGGAAGACCCATTGACAGAACAGGGTCCTTGAGAAAAATGAAAGGCTTTATAAGATTCACCCACGTATCAGGGGCTCCTGGGAGCTCACAGTCTGCTGGGGGAGCAGTATCAACAAACAAGAGAGTGACACAGACACCAGTCCTCCAGGCACACTATGTCACAGAATGGAGGACCCAACTGGCATGGCTTCCCTGAACCATGTCTGTAGCTGCTCCCATTCTCCATTTCTGCTGTCCCACCAGGAGTTTGATGAGGCTTTTTTGTTTATTTTGTATGAATGAAGAAATGAACCCATTGGTATTTACTCCCAGGGATGGAAATTTTAAAGAGGTGTAACAAAGGCTGGAGAGATGGCTCAGAGGTTAAGAGCATTGCCTGTTCTTCCAAAGGTCCTGAGTTTAATTCCCAGCAACTACATGGTGGCTCACAACCATCTGTAATGGGGTCTGGTGCCCTCTTCTGGCCTTCAGGCATACACACAGACAGAATATTGTATACATAATAAACATAAATTTTTTTAAAAAAAAAGAGGTGTAACAATAAATAAATAAATAAAATAAATAAAATAAGCAAAGTATTTTGGGACACTAAAACATTCAAACATTAATAAAAATGATACTATACATACAACAGTACATATGTCTACTTCAGCTGTGAGGTAAACTGACAGGGCGATACTGGCTTGTAGCCACAGTTCTCAAGTTTTCAGACTTTCAGTATGTTTCAATGAGTATCATCTGCATACTGTCCCTTTGTCAGACAAACCTAGAGTGCTATGGGTTTGCTTTATAGGGTCTGTCCACTTTCCGAAATTGACCTTTGTTTAATTACAGGTGTCTATCCATCCCATACTAGAAGCTATGCCTCAGAGTGATGGCTCTCCCAACAAAAAGGAACCAACCAGCCAACCATGCACACGATCTACTTTCATTAGAACTCCTGTACATAGTGTTAAAACCGTTACGCTTTACAATACACAGAGAACATCCATGTATGGATCACAGGAAAATTCTCCAACCAAGCACAGCACCACAACCCGAGCCACACTTAGAAATGTGGAGGAGCGTCCCTACTTATTACTATTGTTCTCAGAAGGGGAGGTACCTCCTAAACGGACAGGAAAGGAGCTACAACAGATAATGGTGTGTGGTGACAACATCTAAACAATACTTACTACGTCAGAAAGCAAAACTACTTAAATGAGCAATTATATATTAATTAAATAATATGAGTTTTAAGGATCAAATCATCATCTATGACTCTAGAAAAAGGCACAATTCAATGCATTCAGAAGTTGTGTGGGGGAGGGGTGGGGATCTACTTACCTATAGCACAATGTAAAATCTAGAGAGAAAAAAAGGGGGAAAAGAAAATTAGTGAGGATCAATATTACAGCTTTATTTCACATAAACTGCTCTTTCAGTTAAGAGCAGAGCAACAGCAGCCAGCAATACTTAACCCGAAAAAACAAGCATTCTACTTTTAAACCTTGCTAAAGGCTATTTAACAAACTAAAACTTGTTACTAGCTTTGCTCATTTTAGTTTGTGTATCTCTGAGAGATAGTAAAGACTTAATGGTCACACAGTGGCTTGTTAGATGTCAATGACCTCTTTTATAACTCATCAGCTCACAAGTACAGCCAAAGCACAGCCTCTCCTGTGTCCTATAATCTGCAGAACAGAACTGTCACAGAACACAACGTGGCACCAGTAGCGCCTTTGTTGGCTGTTCTTGCCCAGCAGGCCCTTCAATGTAGATATTCACTCTTCAAAGCTCCATCCTTGGTCCCTATCTTGCCTCACTCAATGATCTTGCTGCAGAGTTCTTTCCTGGTCTAATTTCTAGACTTGTCTCCTAGCTCCAGCTCCACTTTCCAAACCACCTTGGACATCTGCATGCACTACATCAGCGTCTCATAATGGTTACCTCAAGGAGGCACATCGCTTCTTTCCTCTGTTACCTGAGACCACTGGGCTCCCAATCTGTTGGACTAACGACTCCTCACTTCCAAGTTTCAACTGGCTTCCTATTCCTGCTTGTTTTCACTTCTAGCACCTGGAGTGAAAATGCCATATCCACCCTGTCTCAGTGGCCTCCCAATTGGCCAGTTGTGTCCTTCTAAATCCCTGTTGCTTTAACACTGGTGATGACTCTTGACACTACCTATAGGACTGAGTTCATGAACAGAGTTCTTCTGGGTTATAAGGATAAAATATGTTGCAGTTCCTGGTATCACTTTTACAAAACATCTTTAGCAGTTATTTATTTGATCCTGCTAGTCACCCCGACAGGTAGACAGGGCAGTTAGGTAGTGGGTGGGAGCACCAGGACACAGAATGCTGCACAGCTTGCCATAGTGGTCAGCAATAGCCTGGGCAAGAATCCGCATCTTGGTTTTCTGTCTTCTCTATGTTTTCTGCCACTATTTCTGAGTTCTGAGACCCGGAGGCAAGAACGTCACAAGACAGACTTTAGCTGAACTATCTCTGATTAGCTGTATGCTTAAAGACTACTAATTTCACTAATGCCTCCAATCCCATGGAGAAAGCAGAGCAGAGGGAGAGAGCCTGGCTTTAAAATTTGAGCTATGCAAAAGTTTCTGCTACCTGAAAAGAGAAGAGAAAAATTTCCATCCATCCAGTCATGTTACCCCTTTTAAGATGCCCCGAAAATCTCAAATGTGTGACTATTACAAGAGAATCTCAATCTCCTACTGCACAGCTTGAGAAACTAGAGGACAAATCTAGATTAAAGTGAGGGCTGAAATGAAGGACATGAAGGAAAAGCAGCCTTTGAGGAGACAAAACAGCGTGCATTCTCTTCATGTATGTGACAAGACATCCTGACTGCTCATTAAGGACAGGACACTGTAGAAAAAAATGACAGTAATTTGTGCTACCCTGTTTTCTAGGTCTCCATCCTTTCTCATCACACGTATTTTATAATGCCCCCTTCACCTTCCTAATGAAACTCACAGTTGACGTGACCTACTTACACAAAATTTTCAAAAATTATCCTAACTGATACATGAAGAAGAAATAAGAAAATAATTTAATTAAAAATACATATTTCAGTATGTAAATGCTTTTAGACATAGATATGTAACAACAAGCAGATACAATATTAACTTATAATAAATAAATTTGGATTTAAAAATAAAGCGTTCAGGGACCAGAGAGATGGCTAAGCAGGTGAAGGCCTTGCTGTGTAAGGCACCCATGTGAGGAGCCCATGGAAAGGTAGGTGGAGGGACTGACTCCAGTGTTCCCTAACTGCCACTATGTGCACTCCTATGCCCACACCCACATAGAAATAACTAAAACTTAATAATTTCAGATGCTACCCTGAGTAAGCATTAGCAAATACAAACAGAAGAATTCAAACTAACATGCGAAACAAAACCATCATTAAGGTAAGTAGTGACAGAAACACTGCAGAGCAGACAAATGCAATTCCATTTCAGATTAACCAGATCTTATTTACTTATAAAGTACAGCTCAAAAGTTATCTTGTAGGTTATTCCAAGGAGTCAACTAAGAAAATACAGAAAACTTATCCTTCTGAAATTCTTGCACACCATATTCTCTTTTTTTAAAGATTTATTTGTTTATTATGTATACATGGTTCTGTCTGCACGTATGCCTGCAGGCCAGAAGAGGGCACCAGATCTCATTACAGGTGGTTGTGAGCCACCATGTGGGTGCTGGGAATTGAACTCAGGACCTCTGGAAGAACAGTCAGTTCTCTTTACCGCTGAGCCATCTCTCCAGCCCTACACCATATTCTTTAAGTAGTGAAAGGACCAAAAATTAATTATGAGAAAACAAACCATCACCACCTCAGCAAAACTAACCCATAGCACTTCAAGGGGCAACAACGTAGTTATGTGCTAGACTGGGGACACGTTCAGAAAATTAAAGCAGAGTTGGGAAAATAGCTCAGTCAATAAAGTGCTCATAAGAGACCTGAGTTCAGTCTCCAGAACCACACATAAATAAATCAATAAACAAACCAGGCTGGTAATCTAGTACTGATGAGAAGAAAGCCTCATTTACATGGCAAGTTCCAAATCAGTGGAAAAAACAATCAAAAGGAATAATAAAACCACACACACACACAAACTAAGGTGGATACCAAGGTGTTCTCTGGTTTCCAACTTCCATGTACTTGTATATACGTACACAACCACACAAATAATAATAATAATTTCAAAGCCGGGGGCTGGAGAGATGGCTCAGTGGTTAAGAGCATTGCCTGTTCTTCCAAAAGTCCTGAGTTCAATTCCCAGCAACCACATGGTAGCTTACAACCATCTGTAATGAGGTCTGGTGCCCTCTTCTGGCCTGCAGACATACACACAGACAGAAATATTGTATACATAATCCATAAATACAGACATACAGACAGAATATTGTATACATAATAAATAAATATTTAAAAAATAATAATTTCAAAGCCAAAATTATCTCAAAATAAAACTATTTCACAATTGAAATTTCTTTTTCTTTTCTGTTTTTTCTTTTTTCTTTCTTTGGTTTTTTTGAGACAGGGTATCTCTGTGCAGCCCTGGCTATCCTAGCACTTGCTTTGTAGACCAGGCTAGCCTCAAACTCACAGAGATCTTTCTGCTTCTGCCTCCCAAGTGCTGGGATTAAAGGCATACATAATCACTGCCCAGGCCTGAAATTTCATCACACAGATAACATGAAATATTATTAGTCTATATTAAAGAAGGTGTTCCCACCTTATTTTATTGAGACAGGGTCTCATAGTATAGCCTTGGCTAGCCTGGAACTTGCTATTCAGACCAGGTTGGTCTTGAACTCACAGAGATCCTCCTGCATGCTGGGTTTAAAGGTGTGCACCACCCAGCCGGAGCTACCCCATTGATTTAATACCTAAAATCTGTGTAGCAACCTTCAGTCCCCTGCCCCATATTTCTGGACTGCCTCATTGCTCTTTCAGTTACAACACTAGCACTCTGAAACCTTCTCTGCAAGTATGCAGGCTAGGAGTGCCAAAGCTCTTCCAGACAGAACACAATGTGAGAGGGAACAAATTATTTTGAGGTAGTATCTTTATTTCATATTAGCTTTTTTTTTTCCAAATTGATGGTGATAGAATTCTAAAGGCAATTTCCCAAGATTACAGTTGCCTGTCTATCCAAACACTGATATAGACATTGTAGGATAGAAATTTTGCAAATGTAATTAAAATGTCTATCTATTTATTCATATATAATACCTCACTCTGTAGCCCAGGCTGGCCTGGAACTCACAATATAACCACCTGGTCTAGAACTTATGGTAATCCTCCTGCCTCAGCTCTCTAGTTGTTGTGACTATAGGCATGGGCCACTGTACCTAAGTCAACTGATCTTAGGGATACAGAGATGATTTTGGTAGACACAACCCATCATGCACACATTTTAAGATGCATGCACGTGTCCTTGGGTTTGAGTCTCAGATTTGGAAAGAGAACAAGAGTCTTCTGTAGCAGGTTGTTGCAGGGAAGTCAAAGACACTCAAAAAACAGGGATTCAACACAGCATGCTTGGAGGCTGAAGGGGCTGTGTGCAAGGATTGCAGTGTAAAGATACTTTGTTTGTAATCTAACAAATGAGGCTTGCCTGAAGATCAGAGGGCAGAGCTAAGCCACTAGTTACCCATACAGGCCAGGCAGTGGTGGCACGGCACATAGCTTTAATCCCAGCAGTAGGGAGACAGAGGCAGATGGATCTCTGTGAGCTCAAGGCCACTCTGGGCTACATGAGATTGATCCAGTCTAAAAAGAAAAACAGAGCCGGGCAGTGGTGGCTTGGGAGACACACACCTTTAATCCTAGCACTAGGGAAGAGGAGACAGAAAGGGATATAGGTGGGCAGAGAGAGGAATATAAGGCAGGAGATAGGAGCTCAGATGCAGTCTGAGGATTCATAGAGATGGACGCAGTCTGAGCATGGAGTCTGAAGAGTCAGTCTGAGCATACAGTCTGAGGATCTATACAGACAGACGCAGTCTAAGGATTCAGTCTGAGGATTTGTAGAGACACTATCGCCCCTTTGGTCTGAGCACTGGTAAAGAACTCTAGTGGTTGATCGCTCTGCTTTAAAGCTCTGATCTTCAGCATTAACTGACTCTGGGTTTTTATTAAGACCAATTAGAATTTGTACTGCACTGCAGAATAGTTCCTGAGTGACGAATGGCTGCCAGCCAACAGCTAACTAGGAAACAAGAACCCTGAGGACATCCTCTAGCCTCCCTGATACTTGATTTCAGTCTTGTGAGTCCCTGACCAGAGAATCCATGGGCTCTAGCTTCTAACTTACAGAAATGGGAGCTAAGAGAGTGCTGCTGCAAACTGCTGACTGTATGGGGTGCAGCAGCCAAGCCTACAGCAATGCTCTAAGCCTGTTCTCTAACATCCTGTGAAGGTTTTTAGTATTAGTATATACTACAAGAGGTTAGCCTGGGGAGATGGGGGGAGGAGGCAGAACAAATCTTTATAGAGTTGGACTCTTTCACACACCATGGCATATCAAGTGAGCACTGTCCCTAGTGACTGTGACAATGAAAACACCCTTATAATTTCCCCACTCCTAGGATAGTGGTTCTCAACCTTCCTCATGCTGCAACTCTAATACAGTTTCTCATGTTGTAGTGACTTCCAACCACAAGATTATTTTCGTTGCTACTTCAGAACTGCAATTTTGCTTCTGTTATGAACTGTAATGTAAATATCTGTGTTTTCCAATGATCTTAAGTGATCCCTGTGAAAGGGTCGTTCAACCTACAAGGGGGGTTGCAACCCACAGGTTGAGAACCGCTGTCCTAATAAGTGCCAGTGCTCTAGGATCCACAGAATAAAATCACTGGACTAGAAGAAGCATACCTGTAAACTGAAGTTTCTGCTCCATTAGCTCAGTTGGTAGAGCATGAGACTCTTAATCTCAGGGTCGTGGGTTTGAGTGCCATGTTGGTGCCAGGATGTTGCTACAAATATTTTCGGCCCTGCTGGTCCCCCTGGACTGGGTTTTCTCAGCCCGCCTGTTCCCGAAGCTACTTATAAAATACCACTCTGAGGCTTAATATTAACTACTTACTCTTTGGCCTACTAGCTTAGGATTCTTATTAACTAACTCTTACATCTTAAATTAATCCATTTCTATTTATTTTATATTTTACCACAAGGCTCATGGTTTGTTATCTCACATTTGGTGTCTGACTCCGCCTTCTTTCTCCCTACATTCAATTTAGTTTTCCCTCCTAGTTATATACTGTCCTGCCATAGGCCAAAGCAGCTTCTTTATTAACCAGTGGTAATAAAACATAATCACAGCATACTGAGGGGGATCCAACAACATATACCTCATAGGGATAACAGTATAGAACTTGCCATACTCAAACTGCCTGCAAAAACACCATACATTCTTCCCTTGAGAGCCCTTTATATTGTGGGGATGTGACAGCTAGTCCTAACATGATGACACTGTGTAATTGCCTGCTAAATTACAGTGACACTGCCCCCAGAGTGCTCAGACCTGTATAATAATTCACACATTAACTCCCCTGTGATGGCTAAAGAAATTTAATATGGTACCAGGCAACCATTAAGGGCTGCTGACTTTTGCCCTGGAATGCCTATGAGACCCCAGTGGCCTGAAGATGCGTTAAGAATAGGCTAATGGTGTTCCTGCTTTCTGCTTTTGTAAACCTACTTAACACTCTGAGACTGGGATGAAGTGGTCTTTTTATTACTATACAATGGGAAAGAGAAATAACTGGGGGAAGTACAACAATTTCCTTGCCCAGCTATGAATTCGATAGATAACTGCAATGTACACCTTGCTATCCATCTTTATAAACCTCTTCTTTACCCCCATTTGGCATGGAATACTGTTTGACTCTAAGGCTGCTGTCCTTGTGCTAGCAGTAAAAATAAATTCACTTAATCTAAATTTGAGTTGAGTCTAAGTCCTTGGTCTTTCCCAGTGGATTCAAATGCTATAGTATCTACCTACCAAAATATATGCTGGTTTTGGTTTTAAATTTTAACTTCAGTATCAAATGCCATCTTGTATAATGGCTATTTAGAAATGCCCTTTTGAAAAAGTTCCTATGATTTGAACTGAGGAAATTTTGTGAGTTATCAACAAACCTTTCCAATTTCATTTAAAAATATTTTGTTATTTAATGTGCATGGATGTTTTGCCTGAAGGTATGTCTGTGTGTCACATGCACACCTGGTGCCAAAAGAGGGCCCCAGATTCCCTGGAACTCTAGTTACAGATGACGGTCAGCCACCATGTAGTTGCTGGAAATCAAACCCAGGTCCTCTGGAAGAACAGTCAATACTCCTAACCACTGTACGAATTTAATTTCAGGTAAGGAAATAACAGTAAAACACCCACACAGAGTTAACAAGTCTCAAGGTGAATAGGAACCCATGTGGGAGGATAAGAGGCTGACCAGCCCAGTACAGGTCAGGTATGCACCCCTGCTTCAACTGGCTATGGCTTAAGAAGGTGAGTCTTTGGCAAGGGATGCAGATGCTGTGGATTCAGTCTCAAGAACAGAGAGAACTTCCAGACAGGACAAAAATCAGAGCTGGGTAACTCAACATGTCTACTATGGTTGTCTACACTGTGCTATAGCCCATAATTAACTGTGTACATTAACTAAAATTTGATTCAATTTGGAAAATAAAATACCATGTACAGATAATCTCATTTTGCTTTAAACCCATGCATATAACATGTAACCTTTTCTCCCAGTGCTAAGGACCAAATCCAGGGTCTCACATATGCTAAGTAGGTACTCTACCACTGAGAAACACTCCCAGCCTTAACATGTAGTCTCGAGGGACAGACACCAAAATGTGACAAGCAATTTTGAGGCATGGAGCATATGAACAACATGCATCACCACCTTCACCATCTTCCATCCAGTGAATACACATGGCATTTACTGCTAGAAGGAAGAACCTCTCTCTCCTCGGGTGGCCAAGAGCAGGGTTTCTGCCAAATCCTACCAGTCTTTCTCCACCTTTTAATTTATTTACCTCAGGAAAAGCAGATGACTCATTCTGGTGTCAAATTTGGAAGGAATAAATAGGGAGTGCTGAACTCAGTTCACAATTTCTATAAAGTGCCTTATGTGGAAGGAGACCAGTGGGGCAGGGAGAGAGGAACCACTATATGTGTGATACACATATGTGAATTGTATAGTGAATCTATTATCTTCTACAATGACTGTGTTCACAAAAGTTCTTGAGAAAAGAACCCTAGGTTCTCATGGATTCTTCCAGGCCAACCTGGCTTCTACCACCTGTGATGCGGTGTGCGAAGTCGCTTCTGGGGTTCAGTGAGGAACGAAAGCATGTTTTCCAGCCTAGCCTTCACTACACAGGCTACTTCTAACATTCTCAGGCAACTCCTTTTCAAATGTTTAGGATCTAAGCAAAAAAAAAACAAAACAAAACATTTACTGATCACCTTCAGAGACACCAAATGTTTTTCCAAAATCCTTTTACATCCTTGAAGGAGAAAACAAGTGAAATTTCCATAATTGCCAATATTTTCTCATTGTTCTTAATTTCACCATCTTGTAGCACTATAGTGACTAATTATTTGCTTGTGTTTTATTTCTGAGAGTAAAGTGCTAAAGTTTCACGTAACTTAACATTGGGAAGTAATTTAATACAGTGTGTTCACTGCTCACAATAAATTGAGGCTCAGAGAGAAGAGGGTCACCGCGCTAATCAATGACAAAAACTGTCTCAGGGCTAAGATCTGTGTCTGCAGTGTTTGCATACGCAGCATGACGAATCTTAAGACTCCATTTTCACTTCTCAAGCACTTCTGCCAGCCTTTCTACACATTTTGTTTCTCTGTTCAGATAAGCATTTACATCAAATGATCTCCCATGTTCTTGCTAGGGACACACTGAACTACCAGTCTCTGCTTGTTGTGAAATCAGCTTTATTTTATGCTGGGATCTTCCTCTTGCCTTCTCTCCTTCCCGCTCTGCCTGCTCCTCTTTTGACTCAGTCCTACTACTTAGCCAAGGCTGGTCTCAGCTGGGATTACAGTTATGTACCACCATGCCCATCTAGTCCCAGCTAGTTTTTTTTTTCTCTTTTTCTCTCCACCCACTTTTTTGTGGCAATGGAGTTGAAACCAGGGCCTCACATATGCTATGCAAAAGCATTCATTATGGTCTTTGTCTATTGTCTTGTAAGTTTATAGTAATTCTCCTGTCACACACAGTTTTTTTTTTTAAGATTTATTTATTTCTATTTTATGCATATGAGTGTTTTGCCTCCATGTCTGTTTGTCTACCATGTGCATGCCTGGAGTTCACAGATGCCAGAAGGGGTATTAGATCATCTGGAATTAGAGTTAGACTGTTGTGAGCTAGGTGGATTGTGGGTACTGGGATCCCGGATTCTCCAGAGGAGCACTGAAGCCATCTCTGAAGCCCCTACCATTCTCACTTTCCACTTTGATAGGCTCTGTACAGCAAATGCAGATCTCAGTTAAGTTTCCATGACCCCAAGCTCTCAAGCTGAGGCTTCAAGACTGAACCCATGAACTACCTCAGCTATTGAGTTCCTTATTCAAAATGGTTTTAATCCTACTTTCCTCACCCATCCTGCTTTTTATTATATGTTATTACATATAATTATTGTCTGTCAAGATTCATATAAAGAGGTACACAAATGTATACAAAGCACAGAAAGTAGAAGAGGATAGCTGTAGGAAACAGTGCTGTCTCCTTAGGGGCCTACTGCTCTCAGCCAGCATCACGTGGATTTTGTTTCCTAGGAAGGTCCAAGTCTAAGGCCCTAACTCGCTTTTACTATTTTATTTCCAAGTTTCTTTTCTTCTAGGAATTAAGATCTTTGATCTAAGTTTAAGAACTTAAAGAGAAATCCAAAAAGAGGAGGAATGTTTTTCCCGGCAGAAATTTCCTCTGTGGTGTGCCATAAACTGTCAAAAACCAGCCTTTTCCTTTAGAAAAGTCTCTGGATTTTTTTTCTTCATGATTACTTTGAATTACACATTCCAATTTTTCCTATTTCTTTGGGTAGCCTTATTATTCTTTTAAAGGTTTTATGCCTTCATTCAGTTCTGTGGACGCACTGGTTTTAACACTAGTGGTTAGTTCAGCGGCTCCACGTCTTCACAGACTGGGCCTCTGTTCTAGTACCATGAACCCATCAGCCAGCCCAACATACCGCATCTCCGTTGTGCCAGGCAGCCTGTGTAATGTTAAATGGTGAACTCTGCAAAGTTCTCAATGGCTTCTGCTCTGCATCTGCTTTCCCTGGGATGCTCTATGACTGGGACTAACTGTCTCTCATGGTTATTGCCCGTGTCACTACCGGCTCTTTCCTGCCCTACAGTCACTATCAATAGATTTAGTTTTGGGGGTTTGGGATTTGTTTCTTCAATTTTAACACATTCTGTTCTAAAAGCTTTCTCACTTCTTTGAGCACTGTATTATTTAACTTCTACTTGCTTGAGTTGTCAAGCAATGACACCTGTGTGGGTGGGTTCTTATTTCCTACAGACTCCCTCTTCCTGTCAAATGTTGTGACACTTCTTACATCCAGGCTCGTTTTCTCCCATCTAGTTCTCACACAGTTTCTGAAGCTGGTTTTTCTGGGCTTTGTTGTTCAACAAGTTTGTACTAGATGTCTCCACATGACTGGCTCTGCTAGCCCTCCCAAACTCTCCTAGCGATCTGTTCTCTTAAAAGCAATCTTCAGAATAGAGGGAATCTAACAAGTGCATGTAGACTGGTTCAAATGTCCCTAAAGACATAAAACTGTTATTAGAAAACCAACAGGTTCCAACAAAAAAAAAAAAAAAAAAAAAAACAAAGAAAACCTGGCCTTTTGTGGACCATCCCCACACCAGTTCACAGAAGCAAACCTGACTGGCAGTGTGCCTGGAGCACTCAGCTCTATTAGTAAAACCTTGACACTAACATAGGGAGTAGGCAAGATTTGAGCCACAGGGCCGGGGACATGAGCTATGAGCCTTTTTCTTAAAGACATATGGATTAAGAGTGCCTTCTACTTAAAAAGCATTCAAAACCATCTCCTATTCCATCTGAAGGATGGAAATGTAAAGGTGTGTTGCTATTTCACCTTGCCTGCCTAAGGCACCTGACTGATTTAAAAAAAAAAAAAACAAAACAAAAGCCTGAACAGCCAACAGCTAAGCAGAGGAGGGGGCAGGCGGGGGCTAGCAGTCAGCCACGGAGAAAAGCGGGATGGACAGCATGGAAAAAGATAAGGTAAACGAGCCTCGGGGCAGCACATAGATTAACAGAAATGGCTAATTTAAAAGAAAAAAACAGCTAGAAACAAGCCTAAGCTAAGGCTGAGCATTCATAATTAATAATAAATCTCCAAGTCATGATTTGGGGACTGGCAGTCCAAGAAAGCCTACTACAAGAATCTGTTGGTTTTCTTGGACTCAAACTGTTTGGGCAGGAAAAAACTAGAAATTGGCTTTAGCCTAACTCTTTTCCAAATTAAAAAGGTAAACAAGGGATAAAAGACGAATCCACAGCCCAGCTGGAGTAGGTGCTCAGGGATGCTCAAGTCACAACAGCATCCCTAACAGGTGCAAAGTCGAGAGCACTTTAAAGCAGTAGCAAAAGCTATGACTTTCTGCTTTTAAAAGTGAGTGCGAGAACCAGAGATCTTAAGCATCACTCCTTAGTTTGTGTTTGAAATGCCATGCTGGGTTTGCCCTGGAGAATGAGGGAAATAAAACTGAGCATCATGTCTTCAATACACCCAAAGGTTTTCACTACAGTAACTAAGTAGCTTTTGATTTTGTATGACCCTATTTAACTTTAGCCCCTCTTTCCACTACCAAAATCTATAATCCGTTGGCCAGAAGAACAGGCACACACTCTAAGCCTGCTGATCAAGTTGGTATAAACAGAGCCAAACAGAATCCTTCCTAGAACTATACCTGAAACAGCCGCTCAGAAAAACTAAGCCCTTCCCACCACATAAAGGATGTCTACAGTAGCAGAGCCTAAGAGAAACAGAGTTCTAATGTCAAATCACTGGTTCTCACTCCCAATCTGGTTCCCTTCATTGTAAGTTAACATTTTATCTTTTTAAAACATTATTTACTAACTTATTTTTGAGTGTTTTTTCTTGTGTATTACTGGTGCCCGTCAGGGTCAAAAGAGGGCATCAGATTACCTGGAACTAGAGTTACAGACAGTTGTGATCCACCATGTGGGTGCTGGGGATCGAACTCAGGTCTTCTGGGAGAGCAGTCAGGACTCTTAATTGCTGGGCCATCCCTCCAGCCCAAAATTTAGTATATCTATCAGCTTCAGACCAAAAGACTCCTTTATTCTTAAAATTCTTTGAGTTGAATTTTTTTTTCTATCAGACCTAACTCAAAAATCCAATTATACTTATAACCCGAACTACACTGATTCAGCAAAGAGGATCAAGATAAGCACAGAACCACCAGCTTCACTGAGAATCTCTACTGTCTGTCCTTCAAAGCCTTACTTGTTTTAAATTTAAATGCCTTTGGACAGGTTCTGCTGTGTCTGCCATCCGCCAGCACTCACCATCTAGCCTGCTATAACAACCCCTGTTATACAGGCCCTGAAAGTATGACTTTGTCAACACTTCACAAGGGCATTCCTAGAATTTCTCAAAATCTTAGCATAAGTTTGTCATTTGATTTCCTATAAAAGCTGGACAGAAAATATATTCCAAGCAATATATTAAGTGGAATTCTAATTTTTTTTAGAATTTCAAAGGTAGTTGAGGCGCTGCTTTCATAAAACAAAATTTCTAAATTTTGTTTGCAAAATCCAACAAGGACAAGGCAATTTCAATATATTTTAGTCATAATAACAGTATGTTTTCTATTTTATAGCATTTGAAATTAGCAACAAAAATCTCAAACGTACCTCCAGTAAGGCTCCTGTCTGGAAGAATTTCAAAGGCTTTTCTATTGAGTAATAAAGACTGTGGTAGCTGCCCTTAGCCAGGTATGCTCTCACAAACCCAACCGCTATCACCAGCCACCTAGGAAAAAAGAGAGTGCAGTTAGGAGAGAGAAGAGTAAGGTGGAAGATAATAAAAAGATATAGTAAAAGCACCAAGCACACACAAAAAAGGATTCTAGATTTACCAAGTGCTATGGTTTGCCTCTAATAGTGGTTTTCAACCTGTGGATCAAGACCCCTTTGGGGGTCAAATAACCCATTCACAGGGATCACCTAAAAGCAATGGAAAACACAGGTATCTATTATAATTCGTGATGATAGCAAAGTTAAAGTTTGAATTAGCAATAAAAATAATTTTATGGCTGGGGGGGGGGGGTCACCACAACATGAGGAAGTGTATTAAAGGGTCACAGCATCAGGAAGGCTGAGACCCACTACCCTGCCCCACACCTATGTGAAAGGCACAGTCACCAGAGTAACACTCTTGGGAGGAGGTCAACCTTTAAGATGTGAGACCAAGTGAGAAGTCTTTATGTCACTGGGGACATGCCCCGAAAGAAGACTGTGAGATCCCGACCCTCCCTTTTTACTCTTTTGTGGCATGGTCACGAGGTGAACAGTTTTGTTCCTGATTTATCACTTGACCAACACAAGGAGATCCTTCAGTTGTGGGATGGACCCTCCACAACTGTGCACCCGAACAAAACTTCCTTCTTTGCAAGTGAATTATTTCAAGTGTGGTATAAAAGTGATGGATACACTGACTATAACTCACAAAGGCCACGTTGTAGCACAAATAAGTGTTACACCACCTACAGCACATTGTTAAAATAAAATTACATGGTGGCACCTCACTCATTTGGAACTTGACTCTTTGGTAAATGTGTCTGCTGAGAACAAGGTCAATATAAACGAATAAGCTAAGATGGTCTTTGTGCAGTTAAATCAGATCCCAGAAAGTCTAAAGGGGAACAAAGGGTTCGATTTTAATCATTTTTTCAAACTATTTTCACAAGAGTCTCAGTGGGACATGCCCATATATAATCTTTCTTATCTAAATTACCAATAAAATATGAATAAAAGTTGCCTTTGAAAAAGAATAGTTTTAAATTTCCCAAAGCCAAATGGGAAGAGAGATCAATAGGCTTATTGATTAGAATAACATGGAACAAGCGCAGGAACATACAGCTGTGAACATTATCATTCTGCTCAACTTTCCTTCTCAAAAACAAACATTAGGCCCTGGAATTCCTTGTTAAATTCCATAATGAAGCAAAAGTAACTCGGTCATTAAGGCACATCTCAGAGAGAACAGTAGTATTGAACTAAATTGACACACTCTATACCTACAAACTATCACAGAAGGACATTAAATAAGGGTTTAGAACAGAAGAAATGAATTCCTTGCTGGTAGAACTGGCCAGATTCCAGTTATAAATTCATCCTCAGGTTTATTATCAGTTTTAGGCATAACTTCCCTCTCAAAACCCCAACTTCTCTTTCTGGTTTAAGATCTCACTCCTCACTCTTATCTCAAGCTCATCACCCAGAAAAATATGTTCCTTCCTCATCAGAAAAGTAATGAAATGCTTCTACAAACTAGTACAGGAACTTTACACACGAGCATATAGAGATCCCTCAATAGTCTCCCCCCCTCAAAAAAAAAAGTCACTCTAATTGATCTGGGGGCAATTATGTGAAAGACAACTTGGATCTGCAATAGTTTCTCACTAACCTGAGTTTAGATTCAGGGATTCTGAGAACTTGTATGATCTTATGCAAGTTACAACTTCTTAAAGCCTATGTTTCTTTTTTTCCTTTCTTTCCTTTTTATTTCCACCCCCTCCCCCCCCACACACACACAGGGTTTCTCTGTGTAGCCCTGGCTGACCTTGAACTCAGAGATAGACCGTACCCAGCCTGAGCCTATGTTTTAACACCCCCATTTCTAATCTAGCAATAAGCCTACGACCCTCCCAGCCTATTTCATTCAAAGGCAACATACTAACTATAAATCTATAACATTTGTGTAAGTGTATATTAGCATGTGCTAATAACAACATCTGAAGGAGATACAAAATTAACTGATTTAAAAGTAAGGTGATCTGGGTGGAACAGCACTGGATCCCTGCCAACCTATCTCCTACTCTATAAAACAATTAAAGCTGGACTTTCAATATACAGTCCATAATTCTTTTCTGTATATTTGAAAGTTTTATCTAAACATTAGCCAGGGATGGCACACGCCTTTTAATCCCAGCAGTAGGGAGGCAGAGGCAGACAAATCTCTGTGAATTCCGGGCCACCCTGGTCTACAAGAGCTAGTTCCAAGACAGGCTCCAAAGCTACAGAGAAACTCTGTCTCGAAAAACCAAAAAGAAAAGAAGAAGAAGAAGAAATTGTTGGGGAAAATGGTCATAGTGCTAGGGATATAGCTCAGGTGGAGTGCATGCAAGCAGGCCCTAGGTTCAACCTCAGAACCAATAAACATACAAACGAAGGCATGCTAGGGAGTCTAGAGGGGTGGCACAGGCCCCTAATCCAGCAGTCAGAGAATGAGGCAGGAGGATCACAAGTTCCTGACCAGGCAAGACTACATAATGAGCTCTAGTCTTAAAAAACAAGGGAAAAGGGAAGGGGAAAGAAGTAAAGGAAAGTAAGAAAATGTGCTTTACAACTTAGAAATTGCCTAACAAATCATATTGGGATCCACCTCACCAAAGCCACCGGATTGCGAAACTGGATTCACCTAGCCCAATTCCACCTCACTGAAAAACCAGTGGCCCAGAGACAGCAGCAGATTCATTCAGAGTCACACTGCAAGTTGTGTGAGAACTAGAAGTAAAACCCTACTATTATTAAGGGGCAGGCCGAAAAGGGTAAAACCATTTCGAGGGTCGATTCCCTCCCAACCTCAACTTGGCCCAGTCCTCCCTACAAAGTCTAAATCCGTCTATCTATCGGACAGCTCCGACTTGGGTGGCTGGTCAGAAACTTTGAACGCGTTCCCACTCCCTCCGAGATGCAAAGCTCTGCCGGGATTTTGAAAACGACCGCTGAAATGAATGATCGCCGAGGCCAGCGCCGCTTCCTCGCCGCGGCTCGTGACCGGCCGGCCGGGCTGGCCTCCGCTCCGCTTCCCTCCGCCCCGAGCAGCACCTGTGGCCGGCCCGGCGACGCCCCGGCCGGGCAGCCCCGGGCCAGCCTTCCCCGCGCTCCGCCGAGCCCGCGCCGAGCCCGCACCGAACGAGCACCGCGGCGGCCCCGGGGGCGGGTTCCCACTCCTGGCCGCGCGCGCGGACCGCACGACGCCCAGCCGCAGAGCTCGCTCCCCGCGCTCGCCCCAGCCTCACCCGGCCGTCATCACCACATTGTAGATGACCAGGTACGCCGTGGCCACGGGCCCGGGGCCCTTCTTCTTCCGCGGGCCGCTGCCTTCGCCGCCTCCGGCTCGGCCACTGCCGCCCCCATTCCCCTTGGTCGCCGCAGTCGCCACCACTGCCGCCATGTCAAGCGCCCGCAGCCCGCTTTGCTCGCTCGCCAGCGCGCGTGCACCTCAGCCCGGACTGGGTGCTGCGAGGGGGCGGAGGGAGGGACGGGGAGGAGGCGGGGCCGCGACACGGGGCGGAGCCGGGGCAGCGCCCACGGGGTCGCCATCTTGGATGAGAGCAAATAAACGCCCCAGACGCTCTTGCCTGTCGGTTCGTCTCCTTTGGTTGGGGGGGGGGGGTCGTTCCCTCCCCACTTCCGGCACGCTGCCGGTGCCGTGTTGCCATGTTTGTTTAGGTTCATGTGAACCTGGGGCTCATATGTCAGGCCTGACCCTACGCACAGATGGATAATTTGTCTCAGGCCATTCTTTATCTTGTAACCATTTCTTCCTGCTGGATCCAAATGATACGCCCTGGTCCGTGTTTCTCTTAGCCTCTCCCAGGTGCCCTGTCTTCACCCCTGTATACAATTGCCCAAGTAGCTTGTCATTTTAGATAAGGGCGATTGACGTCAGTTAAGCCCTGTAAAAGAGCACCAGGAACAAGTATTTTTGCCACATGCATCTTTTTCTTCAAACTGTAGCCAAGTTAGGGAGCCAGCCTTCAATCGTGTACTTACTTGTCTTTTGATTTTCAATTAACCTGACCTGTACAGTGGAGACTCCCAACTCGCCAAGAGTTAGGCAGTTCGTCTCCGTTCATATTCCTGATTCTTGTGAAGGGGGATTAAAGTGATTCAGTGGTTTGTAGAGAACCGTTGTGGTACAAAGGGTTGTTTATACCCACGGGGTCTTAGCTTGGTGGAAAAATCTACTGAGTTAAAACAGAAACAACTTCTGGAAGCTGCTTTTATCTGCTGACCCCACTCCTTTTTCTAGGTGTTTCTTCATTAAAGTACCTTGCTATCAGTGTTCATGCAACCAAGCATCTCCTTAAATAAGTCACTATCTATGTAATGTAATAAAATATGCATTATTCCTGAAGTATTTATGGAGCATCTACAAGGTTGTATTGGAGCTTATCACACTAATGGAAAGAGACAAAAGTCTTCAGTGTCCCAGAGATTACACAGAAGGAACCAGATATGATAAGTATGCATTAGTTGGTAAAAGTAGTATCAATTAGAAAATTATTACATGGTGATGGTGATAACTGAAGAGACAAATGCTCAATTCTCAAAATATTTTAGAGTTTGTGAAATGTCTAGATAGAGCATTAGACTCTAATGGAAGGCAAAAGAGACATTGGGATAGCTTGGAAGAGTAAGTTGTAAAGAAAGAAGTGACTTTTAAGGCAGAAGTCAGGACTTTTATGTTCAGTTTGAAACCCTTTTTAAAAATCCAAGTGAAGTTGTTGGATAATTAAATTTCGACTCTGAGGTTGACAACTTGAAGGCTAGAGAGAGAGAGAGGATTTGAGAGCATCAGGATGATTATAGGATTTAAAATCACAAGGCACCCAAAAACTGAGAGGTAGAAACTGTTGAATTCTCATCCTTTACTACTCTCCAAGATTGTAAAGACATTCTATGACCTTGTTTTTCCTGACTTCTGTAAAGAACAAATCAGGGAGGAGGGAGCAGGCTTGGTTTTCAGCATACACATGGTGGTTCACAACCATCTCTAATTCTAGTTTCAGGAGATCCATTGCCCTCATCTGATCTCTGAAAGCACCAGGCCCATACCTGGTACATATACATACATGCAGGTAAAACACTCCTAAAATAAATAAATATATCTTGAAACAAAAACCAAGTAGGCAGATCAAAAGTGCAGCAAAAACCTTTCCCCTTTTTCATAAAGGATGAACTGTTCTGCAAAGCAATCATTCACCTAAAGGTTTCTCTCATTCATTTAATTGATGCTCTATCCAATATAATATGCTTAATGGGTAAGTAGGAAGCACAAATGCATAAAATTGAAAATCAACTTAAAACTCAGGATATCTTCTTGTAGTCATTTACATCCAATCCCTTCAGTTCTGCAAAAATATAGGTGATCTTTTCTAAGTACAAATTTATTTATGTCTACTACTTCTCTTATCCTATTCTTTTGTGACACTTAAATGATTTTTAATGGCGGTTAAGATACAGTGTAAAAAATTCAATGTGACCTTCAATAATCTAAATAGTCCAATTATTCTCTACCTGCCCCTTTGGTTTTGTTACTGGATCCTTAGGTAAAAAGTCCTGGATCCAAGTGCCAACATTATAGTCACACCCACTCATCCCAATGCACACATGATGATGGTGATGAGTAATTATGAAGAACAGAGAAAAGAGATTTAATCAGTGTGACTACATTGGGAAATATAGATCAATGGGTGCAGTGATTCCAAGTTCACTTTTGGAGCACTGACACAAGTCTTAGGTATAAACAGAAGAAGAATTGGAACATGGGGCAAGAAGCATTCATGGGTAAGCAATCTTGGCCAATGTGGGATTAAGCTGATCATTATCTCAGCTATGGTAAAGTAGCTGGAAGAAGTCTCATCTTTTGAGAAGATAAGCTGGTTCCTATGAGACTGTTGTTCTCTGTTGATGGTACTCTCATGGTAGGATGATCTGTCGGCAAGGCTCTGCTGTTGCTGGATCCACAGTGACTACAATGACAGGAGGCCTTCAGGTACTTTGAGGGTTCCTGGAACATGATAATGTAAAAAACTGACAGTAAACTATCAGTTACCATTCTTGTTGTGCCTTTAGTTTTAGAGAGTGCTGAGACAGGCATTGCCATGTGTCTTAGTCACTGTCCTATTGTGAAGAGACGCCATGACCAAGACAACTCTAATGAAAGAAAGCATTTAACGGGGGCTTACTTACATGGCACCACAGCAGTAGCTGAACGCTATATCCTGGTCCATGGGCTGAGAGAGAGAGAGACTCTGGGCTTTTGAAATTTTAAAGCTCACCCTCAGTGATACACTTCCTCCAACAAGGCCATTCCTTTTAATCCTTCCAATCCTTTTAACTGATGTTACATCTTGGTGACAAACATATGGGTAGGGGAAGCATTCTTATTCAAACCACCACACCCATGTTTTAGGTTGATACTCTTTAATTAATAATTAATCAAATAATTAATGATCAAAATGAAGCAGGTAACTGATCCAAAGTAAAGGAGACAGAGGAAGAAATGAAGGTAGACATGCTGGGGTTTCATCCTGCTTTTAGTTACCTTGTGGCCCCATGGGGAGAGCTAGACCTTTTTAGCAAAAGTAGTTTTTATTGCATGCCTACTCAAGTCTCACTCACACCCTGTTCTGCCTAGCCATAGCATCTTTATCTTAGTTCCTCTGGTGAGCAAGCTTTCTTTTTGCAAGGATGGCTTCTCTCATGCTATTCCATCTGCCTAAAACAGCATTTGTTCCTGTCTTCATAATTAAATTCTTCAATCACATTCTTAAATTCATTGCTTTGAATTTCTGGAATGAATTGATCTCCCAGCTGTGGTGTCTACATATTTCTCATGATAAATACCAAAGCAATTTCACACTTACTTGTGTGGATTCATTCTCCCACTACACTACAAGATTTAGAAGACATAAACAATGGTGTATTTTGTTGGTGGAAGCTAATTTGAATTCTTTTTATATTTCTCTTTTGTTGCCCAATACACTGACTTGTCAAGATGATATAGTCTGGTTTGACCTTGGTAATTTTAGAACTATGATCATAGCCCTACTATGAAATTGACTTATAGATGCTTAGATAGTGTTTGTGGTGTTTGTTTGGATTACTAAAAATGATGCAGTACTGCATGTTGTGGTAACCACCCTCTCTTCTATGTGTATAGATACTCTTAATAGAAAAAAAAAGCAAACAGACATGGTTGTATTAGTTATCTTTATGTTATGGTGACAATGCCTAACAAAACTATATGAGGAAAGATTTATTTTGGCCCCGAGTTTCAGAAGACCTTAGTTCACAGTGGTGGGAAGATGTAGCATAAGGGGCTGCTTGTTGGGGTTTCTGTCCTGCCAAGTTCCCGCAGCTGTTTAGCCCCAAAAAAAATCACATAGAGGTTTCCAGAAGATTATAAACTGATTGGCCCATTAGCTCAGGCTTCTTATTAGCTCTTGTAGCTTATATTAACCCATTGTTTTTATCTATGTTAGCCACATGGCTCAGTACCTTTTTCAGCGGGGCAGATCACATCCTGCTTCTTTGGTGGTCTGAGCAGGAGTGCGGAAAGAGCTTCCTTCTTCCCAGAATACTCCTGTTCTCATTGCCCCACCTCTACTTCCTGTCTGGTATTCCTGCCTATACTTCCTGTCTGGCTATCAGCCAATTAGTGTTCATTTAAAATATAGATAAAATATAGACAGAATATAGATGATTGTCCTGGACCAGGAAGATATGGCAGGTTTTGTGCAAGTGGGAGCATACAGCAAAAACCTCATATTACAAGGGACCAGGAAGCAGTGTGGACCTGGAACTAGAGGCAGGGCCATAACCTTCAAAGACCCACCTCTAGAAACCTTCTTTAGCTCCTAGGCCATCCTCCTAACGACTCTACAAATCCCTATAACATTAAACCTATGCAGGGGACAAGTACTCTAAACATAAACTTATGGGGGACATTTTAAACTAAAACCATAGCAATCTGCTCCTGATGCCCATAGGTTCATAGCTATGTCCCACATCATGGTACAAATTTCATTTAATCTAACTGTAAGAGTCTCAAAGTCTTAACACATTATTCAAAATCCCAAAGTCTCTTTGGGATTCAAGGCAAACTCTTGACTATAAAGCTTTATAAAGTAAGATTTAAAAGTTACATACTTCCAGCATAAAATGGCATAGAGTAAATGTTCCTTCTTCAAAAGGAGGAGTGGGATGATAGCAAGGAGGACTGGGCCAACAGGGAAAGCATTGCATCTTGAACCACTATGTGAAAGACAGAATGTAAGCACATTTGGGAAATCTATATAAATAATTTGAAGACTACAAAGCAGTTTTTACTCTGAAGGAAAATAAGCCATGGAAAGCTTTCAGGCAATGATTTGAACACAGTGATGAAGAAGGTGATGAAGTGTTATAAAAAGGTAGGGAGAAGAGCTCAAGGGTACGTGGTGTGTCCATAGAAAGCTAACCAGGGTGAGATGACAAAAATGATTTTAAGTAAAGAGTGCCATCTTGAGTGCTAGGCTAGGGATTTAAACTTGAACTAAGACATGATAACAAAATATTGTAAGTTTAAATAGTTTTGGAAGTGTTATCCCCAAACAAAAGTGTAAAGTATACTTCACATGCATGCTACTTTCTACTGCCTTTGTAACAGATTACTACTCACTTAGTGGGTTAAACAGCATGGCTTACTCCCTTGAAGTTCTGGAAGTCAGAAGTACAAAATTGTTAATAAGGAACAATACTAAAGTATCAGCAAGGATAGTTCCTCCTAGAGGTTCCAGGAGGGAATCCATTTTTTGCAGCTTCTAAGAATGCTAGCATTCATTGGGTCATGGCTACGTCAATCCAATCTCTACCTGATCTGTTTCCTGTTCTCTGATTTTAATCCGTTAGCCTGTCTCTCATAATGACTTTCATGATTACATTAGGCCTCCATAGTGTGGGGAAATGGAAATGAACACTTTTAGGAAGGATGTATTATTTTGCCTACAATATTTTATTACCAGAAAATCAAAACCCCAAGATTGGAAAAAAAATACAAGTATTCCTTTTAAACCATTTCTGGACAGTAAGATATATGTCTAAGATGGGGGACAAAATGTGGCAAGAGCTTATAGTAGTAAAGAATGGTAAGCTGATTCTAGAATAATTATCAGTTAGAGAAAGAAAAAGTCAAGATCAATCTGAGGACAAATGTTAATACCAGTGAGGCTGGGGAACTAAGGCCTGAAGGCCATGGTAAACAGAGGAAGCCAGACCTCCAGATTCCCTAAAGGGGCCCTAAGTGGTCCATATGCTAGTTGGTTCCTACATAAGCATATAAAAATCCTCTGTAGGGAATCATCTCCACTGTGGACCCTTGAAAGTTACACGCATCATCCCTGGTTTTCATGTGGATGCTGGAGATTTGAACTGAGCCATTTCCCCAGTCCAGCTTCTCCAAGCCTTGCTCATGCCTTCAATGTGAGTATTTCTTACTTACTTGAAGGAATTTTTATAAGACTTTTGGAGACTAATTTTTTATTTTACATGTGGCAAATATTTTATGTGCCTAGATTTTTTTTGCTTGTTTTATTTTATCTCTCAACTAACAAAAGCTTGTTGTTGTTACTGAAAATATATCAATCTTTTCACTACTGGTTGGTAACTTTGATATCTAGTCTTAAATTATTTTATCTTTGAGCTGGTAAAGTTACTCTTCTATACCAGCTTCTAAAAGTTGTAAATATTATCTCCATGTTGAAGTCTGACGATAATTTTTGTGAAATATGTGCTATGGTTTGAATGCGTCCCGGCTTTCCCACACTAGAAATTTAATTCCCAGTGTAACACTGGTGAGATGGAAGTCTGATGAGGTGGTAGAGCCATGAAGACCCTTGGGTCAACACCAACACCTCAGGAGTGGGCTAAGAGAATGTGTTCTTCGTGAGAGGATCTGCCTTCCCACCTCTCTGCCCTCCCACTTTCTGCAACAGTATGACACAGCAAGAATGCCCTCCCCAAATGCAGGTCTCACAGTCTGGAGATGTAGTTTAGTGATAACACACTGACCAAGGCCAAGGCCCTGGAGAGATTTGATGTCCAGTCCACAAAAGAAGAAATTATAAACAATAGAAGTTTATATTGCTCATACTTCTGGAGTCTAGGAATTCCAAGACTGAAGAGATGCACCTGATGAGAAATTTCTTGCTGCACAAGATGGTAGACAGTTAAACAAATACATATGATATAGAAAAAAGTGGATGAGGAAGGAGCCCAACTTACAAAAATCCATTCTTATAATAACTAACCCGTCAATTCATTAAGAACCTTTATGACCTAACCACTTTTTAAATGCCTTGTTCTT
Source organism: Dicrostonyx torquatus (assembly GCA_028555095.1). Classification (NCBI taxonomy): domain Eukaryota; kingdom Metazoa; phylum Chordata; class Mammalia; order Rodentia; family Cricetidae; genus Dicrostonyx; species Dicrostonyx torquatus. The sequence continues at coordinate 846,106 of JAQHUG010000063.1, forward strand.
TAAAACGTATGTATGTACAAATGTATGTATGTGGTATGTATAGGAGAATACAAGTTTTATGGATGTCAGAGACATGAGATCTGCTGGAGCTTGAGTTACAGGCAATGTGAACTGTCCAACATAGGTGCTGGGAACGGAACTCTGATATTCTGCAAAAGGAGTACACAAGTCTTTTGTTTTGATTTTCAAGACAGGGTCTCTCTGTGTAGCCCTGGCTGTCCTCTGGAACTTGCTCTGTAGACTAGACTGACCTTGAACTCACAGAGTTCTCTGTGAACTCACAGAGATCCACCTGCCTCTGCTTCTTCCTGAGTGCTGGGACTAAACATATGTTCCACCACTGCCTGGCTGGGGTACAGAACCATCTCTCTAGCTCCCAAAGTCTCACTTCTTAGCACTGTTACAATAACAATACCATTTCGACCTGAGCTTTGAAGAAGACAGTCAAACCACAGTAGTGTTAGCTTCCTCCAGGTATGACACACTTGAACTACACAATACATAGCCTTCTCCAGCTCACTCTGTGTTTTGTATCATATGGTCATCATTCTGACTGCATACTACACAGAGGTGGTGAAAGTGTGGACAAAGCAGAAAACCCTCATCCTCATCTTTTTGCCTTCCCACCAAAGGGCAAGTTTCTGCATGAAAGTTGTAATGTACCAGTTAGATTTCCAGGTTTCTAGACAATGGAGCCTAGCTCTGGTTGGTTAGAGAGAAAGACTTTATCGAACTGACACTGACTAGTTCATAAAGTTGATAGAAAAGCTGAAGAATGAGGTTTGGGCATGGACAGGAACTGTGGGAAATGAAGCAGCCATACATAGAGACCAAATCAATACACAGAAAGAATGTGGTCCCTGGCAAGCCACCACTGGACCTTGGATGCCAGCCTTACTGCTTCTCCTGCCACCCTTGGAAAGATTCTAGACTGCCACTTGGTTGTGCTACTCCAGTGTCAAGGCCTTAATTAGTATCATCTGACTGGAAGATCTCATGTCCAAATTTTACAGATGTAAGAGCTGGACAGGGGACTGTTTGGCTGCATTGGAGGCTTCTTATGTGCACCCTCCAAATAGGAAGTGTGGTAAGCTGGCTCTGATGAAAAATGAGCATCCTAAGGAATATCAAAAATAAGCATATCTGGCTCTTGCGTATTCAAGGGAAGGAGAACTGAGCAATATAATTACTTAAGATCTGGGAGAGTCACTGAACCCTTGTCTTTGCTCTGTATACGAAGTTGCGCAGTCACTGAAGAGAAAGGCAGCTTGGGCTGCCCCTTCTGTTTGGCAAAGCACTGCTTTTGCTCCCGTCTAGTTTTCTTTGCCTGTGACTGGGGATAGGGAGGGAGAGGAATTCTGTGCTGTGGGATAGGCAGCTATCATCCATCCAGGAGGCTAGGAAAGGACCTCAGTGTCACTTCCCACTGATTATCAGGACAAGGTCTACAATGGCATGTTTTGGGCTGTCTGGTCAACTATGAAGACAGCTACAATTTAGAATCTCATTTACTTGGAGAGCTAGCTTCTCTAAAACCTTGGAGGGAAGAAAGTGTGGTGACAGGGTTGATGCTGAAGTTCACCCTAAACTACCAGTGAGCTAGTCCTTTGTTATGGTTTGAATCTGGTTTGTCCCCTCTGAAACCTATATAGATGTTTGACTGTCACTGTAGCAGTGTTGGCAGTGGGCCTTTAAAAGTCAATTAGGTTGTTGGGAGAGGAATGACTTTCCAGATGAATTGGGTTCACTTTCAGAGAGCAAAGGGTTTCAAGGAGATCCAAGTTTTCTTCCACAGTACTTACTTGTCCTCTCTCTTCCTTCAAGAAGATGCTCAGAACCATGAACCAAACAAACTCCTTTCTTTTACACAAACTACTCAGTTAGCTATTCTGTTATGGCAACAGAAAATGGTCTAAGACACACCAAGACTGGCTGGCATATGTCCTAACTTGAAAACAATAGTCCATCAGATACATGGGATAGGCAGAGGCAGAAGAGTCAGAAACAACAAACTATTACTGTCAAAAGCAGCAACTAAGCAGTGCCTTGTGCCAATTCTCAAGTCTCTTCTACCTAGGGTGCTAGATCAGCAGATCACACACACACACACACACACACACACACACACACACATTGTCGTGGTGCTAGATCAGCAGATCACACACACACACACACATTGTCGTGGTTTAAATATCAGATGTCTTCTATGGGCTCAGGTGCTTAAATACTTAATTCCCAGCTGTTTGGGAAAGCTGTGGGGTTTTTGGGAGGTAGAGTCTTGCTTGTAGTATGAATAATAAAAACCCAGAGGCAGATATTAGGGTTCAACCTGATGATCAGAAAAGCAAAGCAGCCAAGGTGCTAGAGATCTCTTACCTTCAGGAAATCTTCAGACTAAAAGAGAGCAAGTTCCTGTCTCATCCCACCTTATATTCCTCTCTGGTGCTGGGATTGAAGGCGTGCACCACCACTGTCAGGCCTCTGTGGCTAACTAGTGTGGCTTCTGGGATTAAAGATATGTGCAACCACTGCTTGGCCTGTATGGCTGCTTTGCACTGACCTTCAGGCAAGCTTTATTTATTAAAATACAAATGAAATGGCACTACATTTCCTCTTTTTGCTTAAAATAAAAAAGAAGGCTATAACTAATATAATAAAAACTATATACAACAAGTATAATAACTATATATAATACATACAGGCAATAAATACATCAACAATGTCTAGTATTTGCATTTGACAAATTCAGAGAAAATATCCCATATCTGTCTTATCTTGGTGAATCCAAAGTCTTGTACCAAATTTACTTTCTATCATAACTTAATTTCTGTGTCTGGTAAACAAAGAAAACTATAACTATCTAGTCTTCAACTCCCTCATAGACACAATGAGGAAATAATATTAACT
>JAQHUG010000063.1:856697-894405 GCA_028555095.1 Dicrostonyx torquatus
CCTGTGTCTTTTTATAGGTGAGTTGAGTTCATTTATATTAAGGGATATTAATGACCAGTGATTGCTATCTCCTGTTAATTTAGTTTTTGTTGTTGGTAATGTTAATTTGTGTGTTTTCCCTTCTTTGGGATTTGTTGCTGTGGGATCATCAATTGTCTGTGCTTTTGTTGATGTAGCCAACTTCCTTGGGTTGGAGTTTTCCTTCTGAGAAGACTGATTTTATAGATGGAAAAAGCCTGCAGAAATAGAGACAAAAGTAAAAAGTTACTTTTTTTAACTTAGGATAACTGAGCAGTGAAAACTAATGGGTTGTTTAACATCAATTTACTTTAGGTACACTTTAATTAATTAATTATGCTGGGGTTTGAACCCAGAACCTTACACATGTTAGGTAAGTGCTCTAACATGGGGCTACATTCCCAGCTTAATTTCTCAGTTAAATAGATTTGGTGAAGTGTGGTTGCCTAAGAGTTTAGGGTGCATGACTCCTGTCTGTTTTTTAGCTTGGCCTGTGAGACCCTAGTGCTGGAACTTAGTGCAAGCCAATGACCTGAATTTTTATTTAACGATCATCACTCCTTTCATCCTTTGCCCTTATGGCTTCATGCCTTTTGTTTCTTTGCTTTAATTTTATAAGGTTTTGGGAGGTCTGATAGATAACACAGGTGTTCCTTGTGCCAGGCATGATCAGAAGTCTCAGTTTAGCTCCCACAGAAGCAGCTGCTGTCCTGCTCAGCACTACGGTTGTTGTTGCTTAATATAATAATCAGATTACATAACTACAATGACATGTATAAATGGCATTAAGAAGTCTATGAACAAACCTATTGACTTTTGGTATACATGTAACTTAGTGGGAACAGAAGTATGACCCTTTACTAACCCATTTTACAGGAAAATAAAAAATGTGGTTAAGATAGCAAGTTATAGCCAATGGAGATGAACAGCCTCTGCTCTAGGTACATGAGTCTGCCATTCGTCTGTTGTTATGGACACTTAGCTGATTCAGCCAAGTTATGAAGTCAACCTGTCTTAAAAATGCCATCATCAAGCAATTGCCATCCCTCTAGGCTGAATCTCTTTCTTGCCCTTGACATGGATGTTATTGAAGTGTTCTAGCTGTGTATCTGGGTTCACTACCATGCCTGGCCTAACTCCCAGAAATCTGTTCCTCTGCCTTGGTCTTCTTCGGACTTTTGGCTTTGACTTTGGAGGCATTGGTTTGTGCCATCTATTACCTCGAGTCTCCCTTTCACAGGTACCCGACTCTACCAGCCTCTAGCCCTCTGTGAACTCATCAGGACAGATTTACTTGCCTGTCTTGGGAGAGCTGAGAGGGGTGCAAATGCACCCAAAGAAACACACAGAGGATTATATTAATTATAAACTGTTTGGCCTATTACCTCAGAATTATTATTAACTAGCTCTTTCAATTTACCCCATAATTCATAATAAGGCTTGGTACCTTTTCTCAGTAAGGCATTCTCATCTTGCTTCCTCTGTATCTGGCTAGTGACTGACTCTCTGCCTTTCCTCTTCCCAGAATTCTCTGGTTATAGACTGGTTGCCCTGCCTATACTTCCTGCCTGGCTACTGGCCAATCCGTGTTCTATTAAACTATTATGAGTGACAAATTTTTACAGTATACATTATCCCACAGTACTTCCCTTTTTTTTCTTTTCAAAACAAGAACTCTGAATCTAATCTCCTTGTTTAGATTTTTTCCTGACCATTATCTTTAACAACCTGTAATCGATACTCTAAACAAGAGAAACATTCATGATACATATTTTGGGAATGTGGACATAGTTTTCTAGGCTACTTCTTGCTGATTGGGGGAGCTGATAAACTTATGGGGACCCAAAGAAAATTTAGGCTTATGGTCAAGTCCTGACTGGAGTATTCTATGAGGCTGGGTTATCTCAGCTAGTCATCTTGAGTCTGTTCTAGATGTAGAACTTAGAGAAAACTGCAACAGAGGTGCTCTAAAATATTAGATCATCTGGGCCATAGTTCCCAAGATTTTTCAGGGGGTGTTCCTTGATCAAACCTTATTTTTCTTAACCCAGAATGGATCCACAGCCTCTTATTTCCTGTGGAAATAAAAGCAAAACCTCTTGTCCAAAGTAACATCTTTTGTTAAATTTTGAAGTCAAGGCATTTTCAAAATATTTAGGTTAAATTAATCCAGTAGCATTTATAATCAAATGATGTTTAGCAGCTGTTTCTCCTTCCTCAGCAGTCAAACAATTCAAAGACAACACAATAACATACAGTATCCAGACTTTCTGTATATTTTCCATCTTTATGTATCTTTTTTTACTTACTCTATTTGTTTTTAAAGGACTTTATCATTTTTTCTTTTTCTTCCCAAAGCCTATGTATATTTTTAAACATACTGTAAACAGTTTAGAGGGTTTTTTCCCCATCTGAATCTGTCTTTACTGTATATCTCTATCTTTTCTGATTACATGAGACTTTAATCTGCTAAGCAGCATGACTAGGATAAAGTGGTGGCTTTGGTGACTGGCTCTGAAAGTCAGATAAATATTGGCAGGAGCCATGTTTATTGTCACAACTCTGCAGTTTCTAGGTCCATGCCACCACCAAGAAGCATGCTGCTGCTGCTCATAAACACCATTTAACTGTTTGGTGGCAGGGCCTCTTTTTTTTTAAGACAGGATTTCTCTGGGTAACAGCCCTAACTTTCCCAGAACTAGCTCTTGTAGACCAGGCTGGCCTCAGATTCACAGAGATCTGCCTGCCTCTGCCTCCTGGGTGTTAGGATTAAAGTCATGCATTACCACTGCCCAACTGGCAGGGCCTCTTACAAGAGCCACCATGTGGTCTTTACTCGTAAGGCTGAGTCAGGAGCCTTTCTTAAAGAAGCCATGCCTCTGCTTGCCACCAGCAAACAGAATCTGCCAGAGTAAAGATGATTACCAAGAAGCTGTGCTTGATTCTGTTCTTGGCTACCTAGAATCTTTTTTTCAAACTTTTCTCAGGCTTTATGTAAAAATTTTTGCCAAGTGTTTTGGGTGCCATTTTTTTAATAGAAAAAAAGGGATATATATATATATATATACATATATATATCCCTTTTATATGATAAGATAAAAAGGTAGATCATTGAATCTGCTTTTAAAAAGCAACTACTAGTTTTAAATGTTTTACATAGGATTGGACTTTTGTATATTGAATACAAATTTTGTGTGTTGATACGAATTTGAGATTAATTTTGTTAGAACTTACTGTATGTACATTTCTACTCTTGTTCAAGGTATTGTAGCTATACATCTCATTTAACAATGTAATGAAAATTTCATACATCTCATCTCATTTCATACATCTCAGTTAACAATGTAATGAAAATTATTGCCAACTGTTTGGGATAATAAGGAAATGAAGGTTAGTAGCTACGTAGCTATTATAATTGAACTTGTAGTCACAGTTATGTTTTCAAGGTCAAACAGATATATTTTAGATAGACAGGTCATATTCAAACACTTCCAGAGATCTACAGAATGTGGCCTTTAAGATTTTTTTTTTTAATAACAATGAGACATGTTTGCTCCTGGCAGCACCAATCTACTTTAGAGAAGATGATGGACATCAGAGAAACTCCACAGGGAATTTTCTTTCTTTGTGGCAAAAGTAAACCTCTGGGCAAGAAAGTGCCCTTGCCTCAACTGCTGTATGCAGTTGACAGTAAGCTGTCCTAATGGGACAAGCAGGACACAAAAGAGAGTGACTGCCAAGCCTTGCCCAGACAAGGTGAGACAGTCCTTCAAAAACCCTGCTTCATAGAAAAGTCTGTCAGATATTCTAGAACCTATTTTGCCAAAGATGGATGATTCAACATTTTAGAGGAATTTTGGGTAGCTGTCCAGGCAGCCAACTGTTTCTGTCATTTCTTACATTTTTTAGAAGTCACTTGCTCACATTTCATGCTTACTCAATTAATATTATTTCCTTCCTGTATCTCTGAGGGAGTTGAAGACTATATATTTATAATTACAATTTTCCTTGTTTACCAGACACAGAAATTAAGTTATGATAGAAAGTAAATTAGGCACAAGACTTTGGACTCACCAAGATAGGATAGATAAGGAATATTTACTCTGAATTTGTCAAATGCAAATGGACTAGACATTGTTGATTTATTTATTGCCTATATATATTATATATAGTTATTGTACTTGTTGTATATAGTTTTTATTATATTAGGTATAGCCTTCTTTTTTATTTTAGGCCAAAAGGGAAATATAGTGATATGTTATTTATGTTTTAATAAATAAAGCTTGGCTGAAGACCAGAGGGTAAAACTAAGTCACTAGAGGCTAGGCAGTAGTGTCACACAGCTTTCTTTAATCCCAGTAATTGGGAGATAGAGGCAGAAGGATCTCTGTGTGTTAAAGGCCACTGTGGGCTACACAGCATCAATGCAGAAACAATCCAGGTGGTGTTGATTAACAACTTTAATCCCAACACTAGGGAGTCACACAATTTTAATCCAAGCACTAAAGGGGAATATAAAACAGGAGGAAACAGAGGCTCAGGACTCAGTCTGCAGTTGCCCAGTCTTGGTAGAGGTAAGACTTCTCTAGTGGATTTTCTGATCTTCATCTTGAACCCCAGTGTTTGTCTCTGGCTTTCATTATTTGTGCTACAAATGCTTGATAAACTCATTTTTCATCAGCATGGCTTCTTTCTCTGTAGAAAGTTACTTTCACCTTCCAAACTTCTGATGGATTTCCTCTCCCAAGGATTATAGCTTTAAAAATCACGTTCTTTAATGATCAGTTCAACAGAGGCTCTGGAGACTATAGAGTACCTGCTGATACTTAGCAGCTGATGTTTGGCCTTCTCCCTACTCTGGCAGCTCCCTATTTCTGAAATTCTTCATCTTCCAGTGCCCCCGAAAATAGAAGTCTCTTGAGTTTTCTAGACTGCTTTGAAAAGATATGTATTTAGCCTTTTCCTCTGTATAGTAACCTGTTTGTTCTGTGGTTACTATGCAGACAGAGGCAAATGAATGTGAATTTGCTTTTGTAAATAGCCATTAAAACAGGGAACTTTTTGGGATAAAGGTTAAATGTGATTAAAACCAAGAGAGAACACTACTGATTGTAAAGGTGGACACATAAGTTCAGGTATATTCTAACCCTTCAATGATGAAGGACTACTGATTGTAAAGGAAGACTCCTAACTTCAGGAATGCTCTAATCCTTCAACAGCGAAGGGAGGCGTGCTCTGAGATAGGAAGTTAAAACCTTTTCTTAGTAGAGGAGTTGTAGACTCCTAGGAACTATTTTTTATGTGATTGCATAGATGTCTTAGTTAGGGCTACTATTGCCATGATGAAAAAACATGACCAAAACCAACTTGGGGAATAAAGGGTTTATTTCATTCACAGTTCCAAAGAACAGTTCATCATCAAAAGCAGCGAGGGCAGGAACTCAAGCAGAACAGGAACAGAAGTCATGAAGAAATGCTGCTTACTGGCTTGCTTAGTCTGCTTTCTTTTAGAACTACCTACCCAGGGGTTCACCACCCACAATGGGCTGAGCCTCCCCTATCAATCACTAATTAAAATTCTCACGTTTGCCTACAGTTGGATCTTTTTTTTAAAAAAAATATTTATTTATTTATTATGTATACAATATTCTGCCTGTGTGTATGTTTGCAGGCCAGAAGAGGGCACCAGACCTCATTACAAATGGTTGTGAGCCACCATGTGGTTGCCGGGAATTGAACTCAGGACCTTTGGGAGAGCAGGCAATGCTCTTAACCACTGAGCCATCTCTCCAGCCCGTACAGTTGGATCTTATGGACATTTTCTCAATTGAGGCTCCTTCCTGTCTGATGACTCTAGCTTGTGTCAAATTGACATAAAACTAGCCAGCACAACAGGTAATGTCAATGCCTCTTCTTTGGGAATTTTAATGTCAAAGATCTTTCTTTGGGGTAGAATTTAAATAATTATTCCCATCTTTCATAGCTTATAACTTTTTCAAATATTCATTTTGTTTCCACAGATCTACAATCAGTTCTCTCAGGGCGGAGAGGTCTCTGCATAAACTCAGTACCTGTGTGCCAGAGTAGAGGCTTCCACAGACCCAGACACTGTGCATGAATTCAGATGCTCTTTATATCAACCTATGAATGAGCAGCTATTCTTATGTTAATTTACTAGGTGGTGAAACTGAGGTACAAGATACCAGCTATAGTCAGTAGCAGCTTTCATAGAAGGAATAGAACCTGTGTCCTTAGTCAGACGCCTGAGTTCTGAGGATAGTCCAATTTGAAAATAGCTTCACTTGGCCGACTGACCAGATACATCCTATTTCAGTGTATCACAAGCATTTGCCTTTAGTGAATATGTATGATTAGTATTAGTTTGTTTTTGAGACAAGGTCTCACATGTAGCCCTGGCTGGACTGGAACTCACCATGTAGATCAGGCTGGCCTCAAACTCACAAGGCATCTTCCTGCCGCTGGGATTAAAGGCATGTGCCACCATGCTGACAGTATGATTATTTGATGATGTTTGGTGAAGCTGATCTGAGACTCTCTTTTGCTAACAGGCCCCCGGAGCAAGGCTGGAGAGCTCTAGAGCAGCTGTGATCCCTTCAGGGTTGATGACCCTTTCACGGGGATTGCCCATCCGATATCCTGCATATCAGATATTTACAGTGTGATTCATAACAGCAGCAAAATTACAGTAATAAAGTAGCAACAAAAATAATTTTATGGCTGGGGGTCACCACAACATGAGGAAAGGGTCCCAGCATTAGGAAGGTTGAGAATCACTGGCTTAGAGCAACCTAACTCCTAACTGGTGATCAAGATGTCTGCCTAACAGACATCAAATAAATGTGAAGGATCAAGATGACTTAATTTGTAGTCCTCTCCTTTACTTATGGTCAGTGAAAGAGAAATCTAGTTAAGCAGAGTCAGACGATGTCTTGTGAAAATTTACCAGAGGTCACTAACAGAAACTCACAGGGCTATGACCTCTAACATGAAGACTATTCTGCATTGTGAAAGAACTTAGAAGACCGGTAAGACCTACTCTTAAAATCTCAAACAAGCAGCTGTAGTAAGGTCCTAAAACTCTATAAAAATCCTTCCTAAGGTAGTCACTAAACTGATCCTTGAGAGAGACTTTGAACTAAAGTGTAAATCAGGTCACTTGTGAAAAAACGAGAGCTATCTTAATTAATTTTTGCCCTAGGTCAAGAACAATTTAGCCAATTCTTGTGTTTGCTTGTGTGTACATGTTTACATGCTTGTGTGTCAGCCAGATATTGACATGTGTTGTCTACTTCAGTTGCGCTCTGTTCTGTTTTGGTTTTTGTTTGTTTTCTAAGAGTCTCTCATTGAACCTAGAGCTCACTGATTGGCCAGGCCGGCTAACCATCAAGCTTCCTGGGATCTGCCTGTCTCTGCCTTCACAGTGCTGGGTGACACCTGCCCTTTGCTGAGCTTGGCTTTGAAACCCATGCTGAAAATCTGAACTCAGTCCTTGTGTTTGGGCTGCAAGTTCTTTACCGGCTGAGGCATCTCCCCAGCTCTAGAAGCCAATTCTTCATAATTATGCAGCACAGTGTTCGGCTGTAATTACAAGATGAACCCACAGACTCTGCAATTAGAACGGAGAGAAGACTACAAAGATAGGACCAACACCATGCACTGTGGTACCCTTTATTAAAAATCGTGAGCTAACTGCAGTTGTAGTGTTCTCATTCACCATTTCGATGGTATAATAAACTGAGAGCACACTGATACAGTCCCAGGAAGGCATTAACCTATAAACACACGCATAGCCACCCATGCACACATACACACAACAGACACACAAAGATTATATAAACACAAAAGTGATGAAAAACACTTTGAATGCTCTAAATCAAATTAAAACCCCTTTATTATGATGATAAGCTGTGGCACTACTGTGACTATAATGAAAGATATTGTAACTGCTTAAGAAGCAAAAAGGGAAAAATACTGGCAATTTGAAACTAGCGGCAAAAAGCAGGCAAAGTAGAATGGAAGATAAGACTAAGAAATATCAAGTTTCTAATGTTGGTACTGTGTAGGATTGCACAGAAGTAATTAAAAATTGATTTTTAAGGAACTATTTAAAAAGTCCTTTGAAATATTAACTTCCTGTGCTCTCCAAACAGTGGAAAAGAAAAAATATTTGGAATGTTACACACACACACACACAGAGGAAACATACTAGGATATCAGATTATGGTCTTTGTTTATGACCTCCAAAAAGTTTCATAAGAAAAAAATTAAGTGCCAACGAAGTGAGAGAAAGTTAAAAATTCCTAAAGATGCAAGTCTGAGTGCGCAGATGAGGTCTAAGAATATAGCTCAGGGGTAGGGGCAAGGCAGGACTGATGCACATTCAAGAAGGGAGCAACGGTGGGGCCGCAGAAGGCAGGCCAAGCTCTTTGAGGAGCGCCGAGAATGAGGGTGTGTTCAGCTCAGACTGGAAGGAGCTTCCAAAGTGCATCGAGTTCTACAGTTGCTCACCAGTTGAAATCAGTTTCATAGTGCCCAATAAATAATCAAAACCAGCTTTTCGGCAAACTGGGCTTTCTACATCCAGATGCAGAAATAGTCACTGCACGCGCAGGCTGATTGTTAATGGCACAAATATGAATCCTGGCTAAAGCAAAAAAAAAAAAAAAAGCACATTGGCAAGGATCTTTTCTTTTTTCCTTCATGGATTCTCATGCAAATGTCTGAAGCTGCCAGATGCTTGCAAAGAGGGGTGAGTTTAGTTTCCTGTGGATTTTTAGAGGAAAGGAGATTTTATTTCCCCAAGGAAGCCAGAGTCACCCATGAGCAGGGGACCTGTTTTCAGGCTGTAAGAAACATAATTAATGTCCTCATTGCTGCAACTCATGCCAGCTTCAGAGCCAGGAAAACTGGCAGGTAGAATGGGGAGAGAAATGGGAGGTTTGAAAGTGGGGAGCTGGAAGGCAGCGTGCCTCTGAAGTCAGGGTGGCTCAACCGCTTTCAGAATGAGACACTGCACTATGGGACAAGGCTGGTTCTCTGGACCAGGGTGGAGGTGGGGGGGGGGGGGGGAGGGATAGAGAGGCATTCTACCCCTAGGGAATCTGGCCTGAGCTGCAGCAGGGAGGCTCAGGGTCCTGGTGGTGGCTTTACTTTACAGGAGTGTATTCAGTTGGGAAATTATGACTTTTCCCAGGTAAATATCCCTTTTAGTTATTTTCTCTCTAAAATCAAATTGGTTAGACAAGTTGCTGGTGACTCCCCCCCCCCCATGGAATCTAGCTGCACTGGCGTCTTCAGGTGCTATCTAATTTAATTTAATGCCCGTCAATAACGCTGCTGGGTATCAACTGCTGTTGCTGAGGAGTCAACCCCCTGAATGACCTAACTAATCTACCACACGAGGTGCTTTTTCTATCTCGAGTTTTCTGAGCTTTAAAGAACTAGTCCTTTTAAAATTAGGAACTGCGTCTGTTTGGCTCTGCATCACTCTTCCTCCTCTTCCTCTCCCCCTTCCCCTTCCCCTTCCTCCATGGTTTCCACAATGAGCTCCGCAGTGCAGGTGGCTTCTCCGAGGCTGTTGACAGCCTTGCAGGTGTACTTGGCATCATCATCCCCGCAGACATCGCTAATAATTAGAGAGCAGTTCCCCTCTTCGTCATAGTCTATCTGGAAGTGGCGGGACTCTCTGATTGACTGGTCATCCTTGAACCAGACAACCTCAGGGTCTGGGTATCCTACGGCACAGGGAGAAAACACAAGTTGCAGAACCTGTTAGCAGAAATTCTTATCAACATCATCAAGGGGCTCTCAAGCTACCTCTGTTGATTAAAACATATGTTGGCTCTTAGGGTACATTTCCATATTTACACTAGAGTATGGACATATGCTGTAAAGACTCATTTCTTAAACCTCAAATAGAATAGTCTAAGTTTGTTTTTGTTTGAGATAGGGTCTTGGTTTGAAGCTCTGGTTAGTTTTCAACATTCAAACTCCTGCCTCAGCCTTTTGAGTGCTGAGGTTACAGGTGTGCACCCTGAATGTCAGTGACCCTGACAATGCCTCACTGTCAGATGGCAGAGTGTAGTCCAGAAATGTCTAAATTCTAACTGTACAACTAAGGCTAGACATATTGATGAAAGTAAAATGTCTAGAAATTAAGTGTATAAAAGTTTAACTTAAATTTGAATTAAAAGTTATAAAAACAGGTACAAGGGATGTTTTTGGAGTTGCACACAAATTCTAAAATGTCATGGTGCACACCTGTAGCATTGGGTTGTGACAGTTGTTACATGATGTGAATTTGTGAGAAAGTTCAGCTGTAATCTAGAATGGATGAATTTATTGTATGCAAATATTAACTCCATACAGCAATGTATAGTAATGGCTATACAAAGCACCACACAGGGGAGCTGGTAATAACTGCTAAGAAAAAGAAAACCTATCTTTTTTTTTTTTTTAGTTTCTTTTTTTTTCTTCGAGACAGGGTTTTTCTATGTAACAGCCCTAGCTTCCCTGGAACTCACTCTGTAGACGAGGCTAGCCTTGAATTCACAGAGATCCGCCTGCGTCTGCCTCCCGAGTGAGTGCTGGGATTAAAGGCGTGCACTACCACCGTCCAGCTTAGTCTGACCCCAAACAGGTAATCTGTTTGTGTGTCTCTAGAGATGGGTCCCAGTGGTTGGCCTCATGTTATACACTAGTCATGTCTCTATATGGAAATAAAACACGTAAATGTATGTGTACTATATATTTTAAGATTCTGTGTGTACACATCCATCACCAACTTTGCCTATGTGTATTTTTAAATACATAATGTACTACAACAACTTGTTCCTAAATTTTGTAGAGGTATTTTTAGATGAAAAAAAAAACAAACTCTGTAGCCTCTGGCAGTATAAAAATTATACACAAAGTTCAAGAATTCTAGCATTCTTCCCCAGCGTAATTTTGCTTTTATCAGAACAGCATCCATATGCTTTAGTTCTGCATCAGGGCTGTAGTCGGAAGTTATGCAAATACCAAGGAGATCATTTCAAAGAAAAAAGCACAACAGATGATAACCACACTGTCATGACACATATTTCAACATTTCAAAGGATAAAAATCCCCGGAAGGTCCAGTGACAACAGTGAGGATCTGAGTGGCAGGCCTCAGTCCAGAGCTGTCAGCAGAACCCCCAGTGTCAGGACCTGCTTGTCACCACAGGAGACACATCTGTTAGACCGTAGGCCTGCTGCTTTGAGAGAAAAGGTTGGCAGGTGACTCCCTGCACGTGCACATGCATGCACACACATGCGCACATCCAAGGTAGGAAGCTGTACTGTGCCTTGGCCTTGCATCCTCTCCCCCTTGAAGTTGCAGGAGAAATTAATGATCCTACCGAGTAACTGGCTTCAAGACCTGACATGGTGTGGAACTTTTCACCAATGCCCCACCACCCCCTCCCCCAAAATGTATAAAAATCTAACGTCCCATTGTTTAGGGGATCGATACCTCTGACACCTTGCCATGCTCACCCCTCATCCTGTGCACGACAGCCCCCTCTCACGCTAGTTCACTTTAAGCAGCCCTCTCAAAGTTCTCACAGGGCTCCTAATTGTTCTCCTAGTCTCTAGTCAGTGTACGTGTGTGCGTGTGTGCATTAGAGGGGACTGGACCCAGGGCCTCACACCTGTCAGGCAGCTGCTCTCTCTCCCCCGTTGGGTTACACTCTCAGCTCTAGAGTCATTTCATATTAGATCCTTTCCTCTGTTTTCTTTGGAAAGAAAGATTGTTTCTTCCTTCCTAATATACACCTACTTTACCCAAAAGGAACTGAGAACCCCACAAAGCACAAGATGCGGCTGGCTGTAGCTGCTGTGCTGGGCTATGTGACCTCGGGGAGGCTGCTTGGTAAGTTTTTCTGCTTTACTTGGTCATGCAAGGATGAGAGATAACCCTGTACTTCGTGGGCACATGTTAGCACAGCCTTGAAGCCAAGAGGCCTGTCTTATCCTGCCACCTACCTTTTCAAAATGTTGTAATCTGTTGAAACAGAAAGGCTTTTGTCTTCAACTTTGCTAATTTCTTGGGACCTGTGCTACGATTCCTGAGGCCTTTGTCGCTCACTACTATGTGGCTGCATGACTCCCAGGAACAGAGACACCACACAAGGAAGAGAGGACAAACGGAGGTTGGCTCTGGATGTGGAGGACCCAAGTTTCCTTACTGTAAACTGTTGCGCATGCCCTCCCTTGCCCTGACCAACCTACCGTTTCTCTCTTTATTCCAAAACCTCTTTAAAGAATTAACAGGTTTTAACTTTCACACACGGGGCCTTGCAGATCCCCTAGGACCACTCCAGATATTGGATATCATTTACCAAATGAGGGGCCTACATTTAGCAGCCATTCGCTCGCAGCCCAAGGTCACACAACCTGCAGACAAGCAGTTAAGCTGGCTGACGCCGGTGGCTGGACTTTTGTGCCAACAGTCCTTGCAGAGCCTCTTATGTGCATCCCACATGCTTCTCAGTAGCTTGCAAAGTCCCTGTTACACGTGTCCCACAGCTAAGGAGGTCCAAGGTGGTTCACGTAGGCCTAGTGGCTGGTATGACGAAATTTCAACTAGGGCTGTGGGAAAGTCACTGAATAGCAAGTAGCCTTCAGGAAGTCGGGTGAGCAGAAGCTGGCCCTTTTGGACCAAAGGGACCCAGTGTCCCTCTGCTTTGACTGTTCCTATCACTGAAGGCAGTAGAGGCCTAATGTCTTGCCCCTGGTCTCATGCACAGCCATCACCATTTATCATAAGGAAAGGCCTGGCCACAGCTTACCTTCAATCTTGCAGTCAAATCTAGCAGCGCTTCCCTCTACGACTTCCAGGTCACGGATGGTCTTAGAGAAATAGGGCTTCACATGGGGCTTTTCCTCAGCAACAGCCTCAAGGAAAGCCTGGGAGACATCTTCTAGAATATCAAGAGGAGACCAGGTCATGTCTTCATTCCTTGTTCCCTCCCTGAGTTTAAATGGCTTCTTTCTTTTCTCTTTTCTTTTCTTTTCTTTTTCTTTTCTTTTCTTCTCTCCTCTCCTCTCTCCCCCCTCTCTCTTTCTCTCTCTCTCTTTCTTTTTAAACTTGCTATAATTTAGAAAATAGTGCAGCTTAGGGAAGTGAATCATAGCACGACTTTCTCCTGGGGATGAATTGGCCTGCTGCCAAATGGTTTTTGGCAGCAGAGAGTACTGTGCCCAAAACAGGGAACTGCTCAGCCCCCCCCCCACTGATGCTGACACATTGAAAAAGAAAGTCATCTTTAAAAAGGATTTTTGGCTGGACTTCATGGTCTTCAGGATTCAGTTGAGGGTGTGAGAAGGACGGAATCTACCCCTTTCTGATCTTGGTACCCTAGCCCTTCCTGTTGTCGTAGGTCCCTCACCAGCTTCTGAGAAAGCTGCTGAGCACCGGTAACTCATCAGAGTTCTGTGTCCCAAACCTATACGGCTTTCAAGAAGCACAACTGCAGGCTAGGATGTGGGACAGGTCTGGGGAACAACCAAGCCTTGGAGGAGCTCCAGTGTCCTCCTCTGTTCCCCTGGGCTATTTCTGGCTCATCTGGAGGGGCAGCAGAGGACTACAGACTGTCTCTAGCTGTAAGGATGCTCCTCCGTAGCAGCCAGGCACCCCTCCCTGTGCACAAAACCGTTCTCAACTTAGTTTCCCACCTGTGGGTAACAGAAGCTTCCCCACAGTGAACATGAGGGCTGTCTGGCTCAAGAAGGAAAGGATCATCCCTGTGTGCATTCAAAGCGCCGAGAGGTCAAGGCCCTCACTGTGGAGATGACTACGGCAGCTTCTTGCATGTGGCAGCAAGGAGTTAGCTCTATCAGTTCTGGGAAGGACCTACTGACCAGTCTGCCCAGGCCACACATGTTTCAGCTGCATAGACTCTGTCATAGAATCTGGCCTGTATGAGTTAATTTTTCTTTAAAACAAAAACATAAGGCAGCAGAAATTGGAAGGATATTTTTAAAATATTATATAACCATATGTGATTTTTTAATTTTATTTGTTCTTGTCTATCAGTATACAAAAAAATCTCATTTTTATAATAAGAAAAAAAGAAAGCTCTTATTAAAGTCTTTCTTAAGTCTTCCAGAAAATTAGGCAAAAGTTCGAGTTCTATCAAACAAATAATAGCTTTTCCTCTGAAAATAGGAATTAAATTAACAATTAAAAAATAATTGCTAGAGATAGTAGTTGTCAGGGAAACCTCCAAAGTCCTTCTGAACTTACCACTGTAGAGCATATTAAAAGTCCAAACTAAACCCTAAATTCTTAAAATGCTCCTCTACCACCAACCTTCCCCCGTCGCAAGCGCCTGGGAAAACCCTGGCCCCCTTACCTTCGGACTCTAGTTTCTCAGCATTGATCGGGCTGGTCGGTGACCCTGTCGAGGATTTCCTGCCGCTGAGCCCTGATATCATTGCCATAGAGGACAGTCTCCCAATGGCTCTCACAGCATTGCCCGTTTTCTGAAAAATAGACACGGAGGTTGGACTCAGGCGGTGGTCCTGGTTCCAGTGAGCAAGTTCTGATCAGATGTGAAGAGCCCAGGATGGGAGACGCAGCTGCTAGATGCAGGGCCTTTGGACTGAGCCCAGCCTCGCTCTGCTCACACTGTCAGCGTGTCCGAAGATGTTCGGAGAATGGAATGGGCCCTGGAACTGATGTGTGCGTTAATGTGACTAAACAAGGTCAACATGAGACAAAAACTCTTTCATACTGTGCTTCAACTCCCATAAAAGGGATAGTTTATATAAAGCCACTGCAGCCTGAGACAGCTCCAAAGACTTATTGCTGACTGGGCCCAGCGGGGCTGTTCTCATAAAACAATGCCTGCAGCAGGGTTTCAACTGGTCAAGGAGCTAGTTACTACAGACCCATGGGTCCAGAAAAGCAAAGCGGCATTTTATTGACCTCAGGCAAGCCATTTGACCTCTCCAGGCTTCAGTTTCCTTCTGTGTATAATGAAGGGCTGGGCGAGGTGGTCTCCAAGGCCCCATTTGCTCTGTTTATGACTGAGATACTTCAGAGATTTGAGGAAACACCCCCGCTGGCCCCAGCACAAGACTATGGTTGCACAGTGGACTCGCTAGTGTCCACTCGTGTGTCTGAGACAAACACTCCAATGGGCCACTTGGGAGAGAAAGGAATTTCTGCTGCGTAGGGTCAGGACTAGTCCCATAATTTCCATGCATTGTGACAATTCTATCTAGCCTAGGATTTATCTCAAGAGGTGCTTGGGGTACAGTGGCACCTTTGTCTCACATCTTCCAATACAGTTTCTCAGCCTTTTCCCAAGGTCAGCGGGGTTAGCTAAGATAGGCCAAAGCACCTTCCTTCAGCAACCAGAGACTTCAACTCGCAGAGCTGACTTCACCTCAGACTGGCTCCTTGCTGTAGCGAAAAGGAACCCAGTTTCCTCCTCATAGGCGGTTGCCCTCACTCAGTGGCCGTCATACTGTGCTAGCAAAACCACTTTTTTCCAGAATTAATTTTACACATTTGTGGATTTCATTGGTCTCACAGTTTTGACTATTTGGAAAGACAGTGTTTTCAATAAAAAGGCTGATTATTTCAAAAGTGGAGAATTTCAGGATATTGAGGGCTCGTGCAAAAGCGTGTGTGTGCCTGCGTATGTGTCTTAAGCAGAGACCTGCTGTTGCAATCCTAACTGCTACTCTGCCCTCCTTGTTGCAACCTATTTTTGTGCACTTTGGACAAACATTCAAACTGACCGACCTCTGGCCATTGATCGCTTCCTACACACAGCATTGTGGAGTGTGGGCATGCCCCTAGCTTCCTGCTACCACAGTGTGTGTGTGTGTGGGGGGGACCTGAACATAACCCAGGGAGACCCAAGGAGGGGGAAGAGAGATGGTGGTAACCCTTCAGAGTAAGAACATGTGACAGCCTTCAGGCTCTCCTGGTGGTCTGGTTGGCTGGTTGCTTGCTTTGCCAGTTGTAGTGTGGGAAGACCCACCTTTTCCCATGGGAACCTACCTTGTCCTGGGGACTGATGAGGTGGCATCCATCCCAGTGGAGTCAAGATCTTAGCAGCCCATTTCCTAATCGTCTGATCCTCCCTCCTCAGCTGACTAGCCCCTTTCCAACACATACTGGTTTGTCCTGGCCTCAGAGTCTAAGCCAGAGGACTCCTTCCCAACAAAGTCAGTTCTCTGGCCACTCATTACTCTGTGACCTTGTTCAAGTTAGTTCTCCCTTCTCTGAGCCTTGGAGTCTGGATCCTAAATAAAAGCCTGAAGATTTTAATCTTCTTGCAGCACTAGTTTCCTCAAGAGATTATTGATTCCTGATAAGGACTGTGTAGCAGGGCCCCCACATTCTGCTTTGAGCCCCCAGGCACACTGATTCCAGACATGGAGAGTGGGGTTGATCAGGACTATATTCACTGCATGCTGTGGACAGATGATGTCTTTCTTCTTTCTCGGTTTTATTTTGTAACCAAATTACTAATACGAACTTATCAGAATGAGGCAAACAAAAGCTGCAGTATTTCAGAAGGAGCAGCAAAGGCATTTAGAGCAGACACTGTCCTGTGGAGAAACTTCCAGCAGATGTAGGCATTCATATCATTTTTTAAGTGGGGGTATTTGCAAGCACTAAATAATGAAAAATTTAAAAATATCGGCATCAGAATTAATTCTTTGGAAACTGCTTTCTGTAGAGCAGTAGTAAGGAGCTCTCAGAACTGTCTAGTTCGGTTTCATGTCTTTAAGCTGGAAAAAAACAACCCTGATTGCTGCTTCACAAAGACCTTTGGAAATTTTGGAACAAAAATCAACAGAGCCAAGTTTCAGTTCTTGGGCTTGTTTAGCAAAAGCCTCTCTCTTTGTTGGAGGACAAGGTTGGCTAAGGCTGTGCTCCTGGCAGGCGATGTGTGTCCAGGCCTCCTGAATATAGTCCCAATTCCCAAGCTCCTGGAGACTCAGCTAGGATGACCAGGACTGTTGGCCCAAGACTGTTCATCTCCCAGGATTGGGTCTTTCAGTGATAACAGCTGAACAGTTCTTGGAACACTTAGGCAAGCTGGTCATCTAAGCACCAGCCTGCACACAGTTTTAAAACAGCCTCAGGATGAAAGAGCCCCTGACAGGTAGATGATGGCCATGAGCAGTCTGCATTTATATATATTATATATAGAGAGAGCAGACTCTGATATTTTATCCTATTATTTTTATATACATTGCTGGAGTCTCTATGGTTCCTAGAAAATAAGTGCAGCTAACTTTAGCCCTTTAACTTCCACTCTTCTTTTCCTTCTACTTTTGTTGCAGAATATTTGTTTATGCAAAAATCTGTTGCATTTGTTTAACTATGTAAAGATGTGTTACATTTGTTTATGTTGCAGAATTATTTGTTTATGTGTTACTGTTTTACCTTGCCTGCCTAAGGAACCTGATTGGCCTAATAAAAAGCTGAATGGTCTATAGTGAGGGAGGAGGTATAGGTGGAACTTCTGGGCAGGGAGAGTAAGTAGGAGGAGGAATTTATTGGGGGGGTGGGGAGAAAAGCAGATGAGAAGGAGACACCAGGGGCCAGACAGACAGACAAGAAAAGGCAGGAAGGTAGGACATACAGAATGAAAGAAAGGTAAAAAGCCCCAAGGCAAAATGTAGATGAAGAGAAACAGGTTAAATTAAGTTAAAAGACCTAGTGGGACAAGCCCAAATTAAAGCCGAGCATTCGTAATTAATAATAATAATTAATAATAAGTCTCTGTGTCTTTATTTGGGAGCTGGTTGGTTGGCCTAAGAAAAATTATAATTACATACATCTCCTCCCATACCCAGCCTTTTACATCTAGTTTGCAGACAGAAACCCTGTAACCCTGTGCAAGCCACCCCAATTGCTACATTTCATGCAACTGTCTTTGTACTAGTCTTTCAGTGTGAATTGGAAATATGTATTTTCTCAGAATAACTTTATCCAAAGATCAATAATATGATTAGATATCCGTGCCCCACCTAGCCTTGCATGGAGGGCTTTGTTACCAGGTCAGCTCCCTCTCCCTGTTTTTTGGAGTCTTTTATCAGAACAGAATAGTCAGAAGGTTCCTTCTGGCCATGTGTGCCCCCTGCTCTCTCTCCCTGTATAGCCCAGTCCTACTCCCCCTCTCCTGCTGCACATCCCCTTGGCTACTCTGAGATAGAGCCCCATATTTCTGGGGGAGCCAAGGTTCTGGAACTGGAGTTTAAATGTGGAAAATATTTTCTTAAGGAAGCAACTTACCAGAAGGTCAACACAGCTGAACTGTTCTCAATGAAATTACTCCCCAGGGCATTCATGTCTAGTGAGATTTTTACAGACTAATGTGTGTGCAGTTTTGCAGAAAAGTCCTTTCCAAATGCTTTACTTAAATTAAAACAGGGAAACAAGGTTCTTTTTTCTGAATTTGCTCCCCACCCTTCCAGAAAATTCTATTGCCAGTAAAGAGGAAAGCCAGCAACTAGGAGATGAGTTGTGAATTGTGGGTCCCTAGCTGCAGAGACAGAGTCATTCTCTCTCCCATTCTCTCTCATCCAAGCTCCTCTCTGTGCCCATGCCCTGGTCCCAGCACCCCCCTGGCTTAGAGCCACCTACAGATATTCTGAGGCGACAGCTCTGACCAGTGCCTTATGCAAGCGAGATCCAGTTAGACTTGCTTCTCTGACAGCTGTCTGCCTTTCCTTCCCAAAGAACCCACCTGATGGCCAGAGCATCATCAACAAAGACAACTTTAATTTGTACACCTTTAAAAAACATCAAATGTACTTTCTCCTCTGACCAGAAAGGCCTCAGGAGGTGAGTGAGGCAGGAGTTCCAACCCATCTTGCATTTGAAGGAGTCAGATCAGCCCAGTCCTTCCCACCTCCTTGCAACAGAGCCCTGGCTGCCGTGTGCTGAGGATGCTGGCCCCTTACACCCTGCACCCGCCCTTGTGGTGGTTCCTCAACTCTCAACCCTTGTGTGAAGTTGTGTTTTATAAGGGAACTGTGGTTTAGTCACCGTGTGGTAGTGACCAGTGTTCCATGAACTCCTTTTTCCCCATCACACGGGCAGTCTCAGTGCTCCTAACCTTGAATCTCCTGTAAAAGGCTCCACCCTTTATGTCCAATCCCACCTCAAGGTGGGCCCAGTTTTCACCTGCCAATCGCTCCACCATGCTATTGCTCTTTACCTCTGGGCTTTAAGTATCTTCTCTACTAAATTCTCAGCTTCTGTCCCTGAAGGGTTTTCTTAGAACCGTGTCAACTCTAGTGAAATGGCCCCCTCTGCACCCCCACACACATATATGGTCATGGAGCTACCAATCGTGTATAAATCCTGGTGTACGTGTGTCCTTTCATGTGACATTTGCTTTGGTTTCCCACTGCACCATATATTCCGTGGGTATGGAAATCATGTCCTCTCCTGAAGCCCAGGAGTTTTACAATTCAAATTGTGATAAAAGAAAGAATCAAACAGATGGAGAAGGTGCTAAGTGCTCTAGGGTCTGTATGAAAATATTACCATCTTGCTATTAGAGGCAGTTCTGGCATTATCAGTGCTGTGGACTTTGGAGCCGGGTTCTAGGCTCGATTTCCTGGTTTTCCACCATGACCCTGGATGATTTCTCTCATCTACTCTCCTCCTTGGTTTGCTTATATATGGGAGAGAGAATGACTCTGTGATGTTTAGTACTTAGTGTTAACATGAGCACACCTGGGCAGGCCTGTAAGGGATTATCTAGATTAGGCTAGCCTCTGGACAGGCCTGTAAGAAATTATCTAGATTAGGCTAGCCTCTGGGCAGGCCTGTAAGAAATTATCTAGATTAGGCTAGCCTCTGGGCAGGCCTGTAAGAAATTATCTAGATTAGGCTAGCCTCTGGGCAGGCCTGTAAGGGCTCATCTAGATTAGGTTCACCGTGGTGAGAGAATCCACCTGCTGTGGGCAAAGCCATTCCATGGCTGGAGTCCTAGGCTGAATAAAAAGGAAGCCAGCTGACTGTTCACTCATCTATTTCATGGCTGCAGATAGGATGTGACCAGTGGCCCAATCTCCTGACACTGTGACTTCTCCACCATAACTGACCATGCCTCATTTCTGAGCCAAAACGAACCTTTGTCCCTTAAGGATGCTTTATCATGGTAAAAGGAAAAGAGACTAACACACACAGGAAATCTTTGAATAAGCCCTGACCCAGGCATGGCCAGCCCTCCATACATATTAGCTACTGACAGCATTGCACTGTGTTCCAGGCACCGTCTTAGAGACCTTCAAAACTCATCTCATAATTTCCCACAATTTTTGGTACCAATGTTATGTCCACTTGCTAGATAAAACATAAATTTACATTCAAGTTAACTACCTTGCCTAAAATTAGCACTGTTTCCTCTTTGGAGCATATGCCCTCCCCACCCCCTCAAGGAAATATGTTATCATCATGCTACCCTTAAGGAGCTCAGCTTCTCTAGGACTGCCAGATACTCTTCAGGCCATGCTGCTCCTCCCCAGCCAGGAAGCTGGACCACTAGCAATTTAACCTAGGTGGGCAGGCTGCACAGGCCTCTGGTCCCCATGAGACAAAGTTGAACAGGACTGGAGTTTCCTCTGAGCTAAGGATTTTGTATTCAGGACTTAAGTAACTCTGGGCCTTAATCGGCTGTCTACACTGGACAGAGGTCATTTCAGAAACAAATTCAGACCTTCTTGGAATCAAGTTATGGTCAATTGGGCCTGAATAAAGGTGATCTGAAGAACAGCATCATATCCCATGGAGCCCACATTACCTGCCACTTCCGTCTTGCCATGTACTTCTTCATCCGATCCTTGGACAGCTTCTTGGCCTCCATGTTCTTGGTGTCTTTCATTAGCCATGGGTGCTGAAGGCACTGGGTGCAGTCCAGACGGTTTCTGATGGAGGCAGAGATCAGAGGATTTCTGAGCAGGAGGGGACCTCGGAGATAATAAATGGGAAGTCATCTGTCCCCAGTTACACAGGACACAGCTCAGGGCTGCCCATTCCCAGCTCGCACATAATGATTGGGGGCACTGTGTACTTGGTCCCTTCTCCCCTTGGTCTGGATTGCACTGACTGGACCCAGCTTAACCACCAGCAGATTCTCAACCTTCTGGGGTCCAAAAGGTTGAGACACCATATTCCAGGGAGGTTTTATCATTCTGCTGGTCACATGGGGGCCTGATCCTTTTGCCTTTCCAAATAGGGGATGAGAATGAAAAACTAAGACAAAACCTGTGAGCATTTCTGAATTTTCATGTCTTATAGTGTGGTTGAGTTTCAGGTTTATCCTGTCACAGTCCAAAGAGCTTGTGGCCTGCCTACATATAACTTCTAAATTACAGCAGCCTAGGAACTGCACTGAAATTCATTTAATCTTCCTGAGAGCTTTTGGAATTGAGAAACATTTCAGGGTTATCACTTTAACAGCAACAAGACTAAGTCCAAAGAACCACATGCCAACAAAAAAGAAAAGTGGCTAGAAAGAAGTGCAGCTCATCGTGGAGATCTTTAGATGAAGGGACCATGATGCTTTCAGTTGACTTATAGTCTTCATATGTCTGCATCCTGCATGTATAACTTCATCACAGACATTTCAAAAACAGTGACTGATAGATGGGGGCTTTGGAAGGTGTGTTGGGCTTAGGGATTTAAAAGAATGTAACGATTTACTTTATATAATGAAGCTTGTTCTATAGGAAGTCCATTTTATAAGCACAGAGAAAGCTAATACAGCCTGTTGCTAGATCATTCTAAGGGCAGATGAGAAAATGGGGTGTCCATACAACGCTTCATCTATTACATCTTCTATGAATGAAGTTTAGTTTGTAAAATCCATCCTTGGGCCAGCGTGATCAGAAGCAAGCTATCTATCTTGGGAGGAGGAACCTTCACCTTAAAAGGGAATCCAGACTCCCATGACACCCAGAGTCTTTTGGGGTTTCTAACTTCTGACACAACCACTGCGACCACTAAGAGGCTGGGAAGAATTGTGAATGTAATTCACAACTGTGTGTTCTTCATGTTGCGCGGCTATCACTCTGGGAGTCTGAATCTGGAAGGCTCAAGAGGAGCTGGGGATGGGTGGGTATTAGGAGATTAGGCACAGCCATCTAAGAGGGTCTGCAGCAGCCACCTATAGCAACCATTCTCTCCTATTCCTAGGGTGGGAGGTGACAAGCTACAGCACAGGGAAGCCGCAGGCCAGGTGGCCAGGTTGCAAAATCACCTGCCAATTCTGAACCTCTCGCCTACCCCGGCCTCTCTCCTGCTCCTGTCACATCACCCATGTCAACAGCACCCTTCTTGGCATGGTCACAACTATCTCCTGTTGCCAAGTCCCACTTGGAGCTGGGGGCAGAGCAGGGGGCGGGTACTGGAAATAGGTTCTGCCTCTGGGCTGACACCTGTTAGCCTAGAGCTCCCTGCCCCAGCAGCTCCTGAGGAGCACAGAGGCACCCAAGCAGAGCGTCTACCTTCTGGCTTTAACTTAGCTGACTCCACTCACCTGGAGAGATACACCAATAAGCTTGTAACCACAGCCCACCTCTTCTACCTAGCCTCACTCCAACTATGATAAAGACGGTGTGTTTCATCTTTCTTCACAGGCAGGGACACCCCAGCACCCACTGGTCACCAGTTTGCTCTGTGTTAGAAGGAACTAGGCCGTATCAAAGGAATAATTTCAATGTGAATAAAACACCAAGCCAGAATAATCTGGGGGTATAAAGAGGACCCTTCAATGAGCTATTGGCTGTCTCTGTCATCTGTGCTTGTAAGTTAAGCAGGCACGCCCCCTGTGAGCCTTGACGAGGTCCTGCAGGGTCTGCTGGACTGTGAGGGCCAGAGGCAAACAGATAATAAAAGGCCAATCATCACAAAGGAGAAAATGTCCATTCCTTGAGACCCTTGCTCAGGGGCCACCATTCCAATGGAGTTTCTGTGCTAAAATGGGCGAGGTGTCTGGCACCTGGAAGCAAGGACCACTCTACACAACTACTAGCTGGGTCCCTCAGTGGCCACTCTTTCCTCTTCAGGGAACACAGGACTGATGTGGAGCCAGGAAGAGGGAGCTTCCCAAATAAAGGAAGACCCTGCCTTTGGAAAGAAGCCTAGAGACGGACAAGACTGCCACCCCAGCTTATTACTTCATATCTTTCTTCAGCAGGTTACTGATGAAATCCTTGGCATCATCCGAGATCTCGTCGAATGCCTCATCATCAAAGTCCCAGGTGGCAGAGGTGACGTTGGCTAATGTCTCATTATCATTGTCACCCATGAATGGTGACAGTCCACTGACCCTGGAGAAGAGCAGAAGAACAAGAATGATGGGGATTGAGCTGGAAGGTATGGGAGGAGCATGATTCCTCTAAGTGAGGGCTGAGGTCAAAGGTGGGGGCTCACCCTGCACTCTGAAGCACACACTATATGGCTCTTGCACCCACCCTTCCTCTACCTCCAAGAAGGAATCCATACAGCTTCTGTGTCTCTTCTCAGCCCCTCACTGCATCCCTTAAGTGACCTGGAGGATCCCCGGCCTCTTTACATCAAACACTTGATTAATCTACAGACTTTCACGATGTTCAAAGCAGAGCCGAGACCTGCCCCAATTCTATCCTCTCTTCAATCCCCAACCTCGAGCTGGCTCTCAGCCCTCAGAAACCTTCACTGAGTCCCTTCCTCCCACCTAGTCTGCATGTATTCTTTTGTATTTTCCTTTCTACTTCTTTACATCCCTCCAGATATGTGTGTGTGCATGTGGGAATCATATAGGGACGGCTCATCAAATGTGAGCCCAATAAACATGAGGGTTTTTAACCAGCAAGGAGGCATAGGCTGCCCGAGACGTTTACGTCCCTCTGGAAAGCCCATCTCCAGGCTGTGTGGCCGAGGACAGAGAGCAGCCTCTTCATCAGCTGAGTGACCTTGAGTGTCACCTTCTCTTCGTGCTCCAAAATGGTCTCTTACTTAACTGTCCCTGTCCCCTCTTCCTCAGCAGCGGGCAGTGAGCACACTTTACCACCCACCCGCAGTGTAAAGATGGGAAACAGATGAACTCATTTCATCTTAACACCGCCCCAGAACACAGGTACTTTTCACCTCTTCATTATATAGAGAATGCAAGTGAGGCCAGGTACAGATTTATTAGGTAACCTAACAGAGTCCCAGACACTGAGATGTGAGCCTAGGAGCCTGAACCCCCAGGCCGACCCTTTACCGCTGCTGTACGTTCATATTTCTATGCAGATTAAGAAAGCTGTAAGCATCGGCTAGCACACGGAGCAGTTAGGGTTCATCCGGCACCATGTGTATCACACAACTCTTATGGATAACTGTACCATCTCCCAGGAGCCCAAGCCATAGTTTGAAGGGCAGCGATCCCAAAGTCAAACAGAACAGACTGAAGCTCACCGTCCTCACCTGTGACATCGTACACCTCTTCTTCATGCCAGCAGCCCCCTTACCTTGCGTTTCAAACCAAGGGCTGACTCTGTGGGTATATGACCTGCACAGCTGCCCAGGGTCCCCCCGATTTAACATCAATGCTCTACTGCCACCATCTTTAAATTGTTAATAATGCTCCAACAAATAGCCCCTACCGCTTCAGTTTGAAAACTGTACACTCAGTCCCTTCCTGACCCTGTCCAAATTCCGTGAGATGCATCTAGGGCCCCCTGAAGTCAGGGTTTTATGAGCATCCTGCTCCCAAATCGTTATTAATCCATCACCACAAAACACAACAACCGACAGCTGCTGGAGCTGTTCAGCATTCAAAAGGCCTCAGCATACGAAATCTGCTTGTACCCGAACACCGTGCTTAAACACTGGGAGTAGGGTGGCCATGGGAGGAGCCCCTGCTGAACGCAAGTGCAAAGCGTTGGCGAGTGTGTATTTTCTCACTCTAGTTAACATACTTGTGTTTTTGAGTAACAATACACCATGGTAGATGGCTTTTCTTAAAGCAAGATGCTGACTTAAGTCCATGGGGGCAATCTGGATCAGTTTGGATCATGTGCCAGTCTTTGAATTTACACTATTATGTGCTACTCCATCTTGACACCATAGTGACTGGGCTGGGTCTCCCAGGGGTCATTCAGTTCACCAACCTCTGTGATCTGTGTGGCCTAAGAAAGCTCCACCAAGATGCAGCCTGTCTTCGCCTGCGGGCACCTGCTTCTTTTCACCTTTACATTTTTTGTTTGAAGCAAGAGGGAAAGTCTTGCAGTGCTCCAGAGGACAGCAGGGAAAGCAAACAGTCTTGCTGAGGAATGCCAAAACGGCCCCTTCTGCATGCCTCCTTGCCTAATTAGGACTTGGAATCCTGCAACGATAGGTCTTAATCGCTGTCCACATCGCAGGCACGGGGAGCCCCAGCCTCTGGCCTTGGCACTGCTCCTTCCTGGCAGCACACCCACCTGAAACACTCTGTCCTGCCTGGCTCTCTGCTGGCCCGAGTTCCTCCTGAATTAGAAACTTACAATATTGGTACACATAGCATGATGACCAAGGTAGAGTTTGGATATTTTAGTAATGCTTGGGTTTCTGGTTATATTTCTGTTTCCTGGGATTCGTAATCCTCCTGCTTCTGCTTCCCAGGTGCTGGGATTAAAGGTGTGTACAACCATGCTTAGTTTGGGGTTTCATTTTCTTTTTTCTGTTTTGGATTTTATTGCTAGAATTTACTAAAAGAGTCATGTGTCTTATTATCTTAGAAACAAATAACCTACCAACCAGTTAGCAAATACACTAATGCTGTATGACACCCTGCCCCCAGTGTTATCTAGTTTTAAATCAAAGGACTTAGCCAGTTATCATAAAACTGCTGTCTGTGCAAGTTCTTGGATGCTTGGCTTTTCTCTCAAGCATGTAGATTCTTGACATTCATTCCCAAATCTGAACCATGGACTCTTCAGGGTGTTGTACTTTCTTAATAGCTTTTCAATGCTGGCATTAAACCCAAGGCTGAAAGCATGCTAGACCATCCTTATGCCCCTGTGCTAATTACTTAATTCTTATTTGTTTCATGTATATGAGTGCCTGCATGTATGTCTGCATACTACATGTGTGGTCTGTGCCTGAGGAGGCTAGGAGAGGGT
Source organism: Dicrostonyx torquatus (assembly GCA_028555095.1). NCBI lineage: Eukaryota > Metazoa > Chordata > Mammalia > Rodentia > Cricetidae > Dicrostonyx > Dicrostonyx torquatus. Next base: position 882,872 of record JAQHUG010000063.1, read on the forward strand.
GTCGTATCCCCTGGAATTGGAGTTACCAGAGAATTATGAGCTGCCATGTAGGTGCTGGGAACCAAACCTGGGTCCTCTGCAAAAACAGCAAGTGCTAAGCCATCTCTCTGGTCCCCTAATTGATTATTTTTGTTTGTTTGTTTCTTTTTATTTTTCAAAACAAGGTTTCTCTGTATAGCCTTGGCTGTTCTGGAACTTGCTCTGAAGATCAGGCTGACCTCTGCCGCCCATGTGCTGGGATGAATGCCACCATGTCTGGCCTTGCTTAATACTTCACCTCCCCACAGCAGAGCTTCACCATCAAATCTGAGGCTTAAGTCTGTTCTCGCAGTCAGGGTGGAAAGTCAGGAGAGCAGAGAGCATGGAAATGCCTCTGGAGTACCCTTGCACCATCGCTGGCTTTAAAGTCACAGACATGATCTAACTGAGTGAGTGGCTAGTTAAGGGAACACATGCCTGCCGGTAGAACTTCTGAGTGCTTCGAAGGGCTTAGGCTTTATCCCACTTCCAGAAACCTTAAGAATCCCCAGTGGAGAATCTGAACCAGTTGGGCAGATTCACGGGTAGAACCAAGGACTAAACTGGGGGTTTAGTCATATTTGCCAGAGTCAGAGTTTGGGGGTGGCAAAGCTTGAAGGTAGTGACTGGGTTTGGCAAGGGAGCAGAGAGGAATCAGAAGCATTCCTGGGCTCAGGAGAGGGGAGGGCAGCTCAATCCCAGGCAGGGCGGACAGAGGCAACAGCCACACACTCTTTTCTAGGCATTTCCCTGACTTGTTTACAGTGTTAGAGGATGGCCCCTGGCTCTTTGGAGTTGGGAGGATGAGGGCAACAGGGAAAAGGAACCGGTAATGACTGCCTTTTCCTTGTGGTCAGGCAGAGAGGGCGGGAATGGCGGAGTGGAGATGGGGCAGGGCTCAGTCAAGAGTGGCTCCCTCAGGTGTAAGGAAACACCCAGTGCTCAGGAGCCAGGGAGGGAAGGTGGGCAGGCGGGAAGGAGGTTTCTGGGAGGAAGGCTGGTTTATGATTTCCTTCCGGGAGTGTGGCCTGGAGCTCCCCACACTCTTCCTGTCCACTCAAGCTACCTTCAGAAGGAGCGCCAAAGAACCTCCCTCTTCAGGATCTCCTCGGTGCTGCCACTGTTTCCATGCAAGGACAGGAACTGCCCCACTTTTTGAAGTGGTCAGATGCTGCTGGCTTAGCTTAGTCCCAACACTTGCAGCTGCTGCAGGAGGCCTCCGCTGGAACTGCTGAATTTTCGAGGAATTCAGATGCCCATAATGAAGCTAGATCCCCCTGCATTGACGTGATGGTGCTGTCTGTAGCTCAGGAGGTACTCCCCCAACAGCTGTACAACATTATGAAAACACTATTTTCTGGCCAATGAGAACCAATAGCATTCACTGGTCCTAGTCAGGAGGTCAGGAGGACTTTCTATACAAAGGTGGAAGGGGCCAAGGTAGGAACTGTTAGACAGACAACCCATTCTAAAGAGAGGCATGAGGCAGAGCAAAGGATACCACAAAGGCATCCGAGAGCCTCTTCTGCTGCTTTCAGTGCAGCCCTGGTTCTGCACAGCAGGGGCTTAAGAGAAGCCATTGGGCTGGCTCCAGTTTTTGTTTTTACCATCATGTACTCCACCGAGAGCCCCCTAGCTCTTGAAAGGAACTCCCAGATTTGGACCAGCCCTTAAGCAGCAGTTCAGAAAACTGCCACAGCCACGGGTACAGCCGTCAGGACACCGAGCTGCGGTTCTTGTTATCTGCCTCCCAGCCCTTTCTTTACACCTGTTACCAGGCCAGTTCCTGTACTTCCCCATTACAAAAAAAAAACAACTCTTTATTTCTTAGTCTGCACTTTAGAGGCAACCTAGTAAACGATGGGGGGGTGCAGTAGCAGCATCTAAAAGAATTTTTATTTTAAAACACAGTGCTCTTCTGACCCCGTACTCCAAGTCCCAAGTTACATTTCCAATGGGAATGCACAGCTATTCTTTCTCAGAACACATGTGCCCGAAGGTTGTAACGCTACACACTGGCCACTACCTAAGGCCCCGTCATTCGCCAGATTATGGTCACACGATGGCATGCTGCACAGTTTAGATGGTGAGTCCCCACAGCTGTGTATAACAGTATGCATTGGTCTCATGGCATCACATAAAAGAAGCCAGCTGCTTCCTTCTGGGTCATTTCATGACGTCCAAGGACAGACAGAACTGACCACTAACTTCAGAATAAAGGGATGATGTTGGTCCCTGGGAGAGTGAGCATGAGCGGACCCAAGGTCTGCAGGATGCTGGTTCTGTCTGGCTTTTTGATCCAGTGTGAGACACAGGGATGTGTTCATTGTCAAAACGGACCAAGCAGTCCAGTTACCACTGCAACTCCTCCTGGTCTGTCTGGGACTATTCCCATTTTTATGATCAAAGTCCCATTTCCTGGGAAACTATTAGTTCTGGGCAAAATGGAGCACTTGGTCACCTGCCCAGACCACGGTAAGCAGTCAGTCATGCAGCTTCCATGGCCCTAGTCACTTTGATGTCCAATACAGTCAACCCCCTGCCAAGACCCACTCTACATTTGTGCTGAGATCAGACCTGTTCTTGTGAAAATCAGAGGATCAGATGACCCTTGCCGCAGTTAAGAGAGGCCTCCTTAACATGCAGTTCTGCAAGTATTGGGACCAAGCTAAGGCACAGCACCAGCAGGCTCTGACCAGAGCGAACTCACCAAACGTGGTTTCTGCAGGGTTCAGTGTTTCACTAGGCCAGAGACCAAAATGAATCTGGTTGCGCCACTAGCCCCAGAAGAGACAGACTGAGCTATTGGCCTCTGTTCTGCAGTTAACCAGGAACAGGGAAAAAGCATCCAGTACAGCATCCTCCGTCCTAGCACCTCATCCTAGAGGGCACAGGAAGAGGCAGAGAAATGCAGGGGTTCTTCTCTGGCCTGGAGGACGAAGACTTAGGTAAGAGAGGCAGTGACTCTCTGTGGCACAAACACTATTGCACAGGTCTAAGGGAAGGAGACTGTCCTCACAGGCCATGGTGACAGTAAAACTCTGAGGATGTGAAAAGCCAGGTCACACCAGAGTTTTGCTAACAGAACTTCTTAAGTTGACTGGGCATTAAGAGTCACCTTTCGCCCTGGGGGCTGAAGACCCCAAATGTCTTAGAGAGCATTCCTTGAGATCCTTCTTAAAAAAAAATTAAAATTGATATGTCTGTGCATGTGCATGCACGTGTGTGTGTGTGTGTGTGTGTGTGTGTGAGAGAGAGAGAGAGAGAGAGAGAGAGAGAGAGAGAATACTTGCACTTGGTGAATTTGGGTGCTCTATATTGTGCAGGTACTCATCAGAGTCAAAAGAGGGTTTTGTATCTCCTGGAACCAGAGCTGTGAGCTGCCTGATGTGGGTGCTAGAAACTGAACCCAAGTCCTTTGCAAGAATAATAAATGTTCCTAACCACGGTGGTGCAGGACAATTCTGTATCCTGTCAATCATGTTTTAAATAAATGCTGATTGGCCAGGCAGGAAGTATAGGCGGGAAAACCAGACAGGAAGTAGAGGTGAGAACAGGAGATTTGGGAAGCAGGAAGCTTCCCTGGCATTCCTAAGCAGATCTCCAAGGAAGCAGCATGTGTCCCTGTCCCAGCTGAGAAAAGGTACTGGCCATGTGGCTGACAATGGGTTAATATAAGTTATGGGAGCTGGTAGGAAGACTGAGCTAATGGGCCAATCAGTGTATAACTTAATGTAGACTCTCTGTGTGATTTTCTTTGTGGCTTGCCGGCTGTGGGGTACTGGGTGGGACAGTAACTCCAACAAGCAGGACCCTCATGTTACACCACGGAGCCATCTCTCTAGCCTCAAGTTTTCTGTGGAAAATATTTACTTTCCCTTTTGTTTTAATGACAATATACTTATGTATGTAGTTCTGAAACAGGGTCTCATGTATCCCAGGCTGGCTATGTAGCTGAGGGTGATCTTGAACTCCTTATTCTCCTGTCTTCATCTTTCATGTGCTGGGACTGTATGCATGCCACCATATCTTGATGTTCTTGTGGAGTGACGAGGCCTGGACCAGTTCTTCAGACATACGTGAAAAGCACACTACTGATTGAGCAACACCCCTAACCCCAACAACGATAGTCTTAGCAGTTGCATGAATGCCACCGCTTTAGGGAGATCATCCCACCATTGCGTGTTGCCACACAAGTTCAATGGCAGCTTCTAAGGCTAATGACTATGACCAAAGCTTCATCACAACTCAACGAAAGTACATGGAACTTAGTTACTCCCAATGTAACCTTGGACAAACACTATAGGTGCTTGGGTCCTGTTAGGAGTATGGAATCTCGGGTTGCCCAGTCCTGAGGCCAAGCTTGCAATCTGAGGCATTACCACAGAGGTTGAAGTATATTATAGGTTGCCTAGCACTGGTGTATACCACTGGCTTCTCCTCTTTCCCTCCAGCATTGCTAACTAATTACTGTATTGATCTGGTGTCTGCTGTTCCCCTATAAGCCTTTCCATGAAGAATGCTTATTACTCAGTATATATGTACTGGAGTGAAGGATGAGCCGGGACTGGGGTGTCCATCCTGTGAGGATGGGGTTCTGCCCTCAGAAAACAGTGAAGATGCTCATCTGTGCTTTCTCTCACTCTATAAGCCTGACCAAAGCCCCCAGGCTGCCAGCCACTAGGGACAGCGAGGCATCCATCATGGAAGTCTTTATGTGTGGCACTATATGTGGCTATGGAAGGGTGATGCAGGTCCAGAAACAGGGTGGGCTGGCAGAGCCAGAATGGAAACCAATCACCCTTCTGCTTGGAGGGTGTGGTCCCAATAATGATCCACCCTCGCCTCTCCCTATCACATAGCACCTTGGGGGCCCTCTGGTGGGAGTGTCTCCCTCCCCACCAAGAACCTTGGGACTCACAGAATATAGCAGATGACCCCGATGCTCCACATGTCTGTGGCGTAGCCGATGGGTTCATAGTTGATCACTTCAGGAGCCACAAATTCCGGGGTCCCAAAGAGGACCTTCAGAGACCCAGCGTTCTCTGAAACCAGAATGGAGGGGGTCAATAGACAGCATATCACAGAGTTTACCTGGGGTAAGCCCTGCCCTCGTTTACGGCAATGGGCACAGACAATGGCTTCATTTCCAGGTGTGTTCCAGACACAAGCACCTGGCCACCTGTTAATACATCAATCCATCAGGAAAACCAATAAGCTATATACTCACCTTAAATGCCCTGAGTTGGGCAGGAGGGTAGAAGAGGACACTAAAGTACTTGTCCCTGAGTAGTCCTTTCATAAGTTTGTATCTTTGGCCGGCCAACCCCCTCAAGGTAGACACTGTGACTTATGTCCAATAATCTCAAATAGATTGGGATGCTAACATTCATTATGTCTTGTAACCAGTTTCAAAAGGATTTGTCATTACATCAGATACATCCTTTGTTCTTAAAAAAATTTTTATAATAATGTTCTCATTAATGCTAGGATGATTTCTGTGCTGCCTAGGGCAAGAAAGGTGCAGGGAAGTGAGGTGATTTCCCCATCCAGCTCACTAGAGATGCTCAGGACTTGGTCCCAGGTGGTCTGATTGCTGCTCCAGGTTCCCCACACCCCCATCCACTGCCTCTCATCTTTATTCTTTGTCTCTGCTTGGACAGTAGTTGGAGAAACTTAACCTCCAAAGTGGTCTATCTGGGCCATAAAGGAGCAGAGATGTCCATTAGTGGCCAGAATCCACCTCTGGATGGAAGATGTCAGCAGTGGTAGAGCTTTGGCTTGGGAGCCACAACTGGTCTGGTTCAACACATCAGGACCCATCTCAGATACTCCAAACAAAGGCCTTACCAGCTTTCGCAGCCTGAATTCCTACCCCAGCTCACACCTAACTCCCCCGCTACATTTTAACTGCTTCCCTGTTCTTTGGTCCTCGGATATCACTGTTCCCATAGTGTCCCTCTACCAAGGAACTGGAACACTGTGTTCCTTGGGCTCTGTCACTGCCAGATCCTGAGGCCAGTGCTTTATTGGTGGTTACTGTTCAAGGAAGGTCCTATGTGCTGGCTACCATCCTACCCATCCTGGTGGCAGAAGAGAGTAAAACAAACATATCTGCTCAGTATCAAAGAGGGCTCTGGCCTTACTGGGCTGGCTGTCAAACAAGTCCATGCCTGTGAGGACCTCACACCCTCACTGTCCTCCGGATGACCAACATAAGCCTGGATGTCCTGGAAGGCTTACCAGGTGGGATTATCTTGTTTAACTATTTCCTGCTTCTCACAGGGTGGTAAGATACAGACTCGCTCACTCCAGTCCTAAGTCTCTGTATTGACGGAAGTGTCTAGGATGCTGCTCAATGGCAGACACCAGGGAGCCACAGAAGCAGAAAGGGTACAGGTGGTACATGAGGCACAGTTGCTGACCATAATGACTTCAGTGCCTGGCAAAAGGTTCTGACTGCTCCCCCACACCTTTTTCCTGCTGGAGATGTCATAAGTTAGGGTGAAAAAGCAAGGCACTGAGAGCAGAGGGGCACCCGAGCATGCTGAGCTGGGTTCAGGGTTCCTAGGCCAGCCTCAGCACTTCACTGGAACCTGCTGGGCAAAGCTTTGGAGAACCTTGATCTCTTCAAGTATGCCCTCCTCCAGGTAAGAATGAGTGAGGTTGGCTCTTTTAATGTGACAGTACTATCAAACTGTAACACAATGCAGATGTGAGCAGCTGTCATCCCCAAAATGAGTCGTTGTCATCACTATCATCCCCATTACCTTCCCACCTCTGTTCCCATCACCACCATCATCTGCATTATCACCATCATCATATACGTAGTTAATGCCAAGATGCGTACTGTGCGTAAGGACTATTGCCATCGTGCCTTAGCAGCCTAACACCTCTATGGGGCAGGTACTGTTTAGTTTACCTAAAGGAATTTGAGGCTTAGCGTGATAGAGCAGTAAGTAGTAAGGACTAGACTTGAACCTGAGAAATCTTACTGGTCTCTGACTTTGGCTTCAACACTGTACGTTTCCAACATGCCTTGTGTAGAACACACATAGCCACTGCCACCATGACAGATAGATGATAGCCTTACCTAGTCTTCGTGCCAGACCAAAGTCAATGAGCTTGATCCTGGTGCCTGTCTTGTTGACACACATGATGTTCTCGGGCTTGAGGTCCAGATGCACGATGCCCTGCTTGTGGATGTACTCTACCCCTTCCGAGATCTGCCTCATGTATTGGATACACTCTCGCTCCGTCAGCTCGAAGTCCTCGTCAATGATGCGCTCAAACAGCTCACCCCCGGACACCCTGTGGGGACAGAAGAGGCAGGAAAGGCACTGTGGTCACATCATAGGTTTCTAGGGACCAGAATGGCAAGGTATCCTGCCAAGGTAGGCTAGGGTGTGCTTCTGCAGCTTTCTAAGCCCCATTCATTCTTCTACACATGTACCTCTAGGCAACTGGAGGGCTCAGTGGAGCATCTGAAAGCCAGGAAGCCCTCAGGCCAGGCAGGAACAGAAATAAGGACAAGGTTGCCTTATTCAGAAGGGTGTCCCTAGTTGTCTTTTTCTCTCATAGACCCCCAGGTATGCTTTTAGGTACAGGGAACTGACATTTCAAATATTTACTTTTCTATAGACTATAAGAATATATTTACATAGTCAGGAAGAGAAAACTGTCTTTAATAATGAGAACCCTAGCAAATTTACTGGAATTAGTTGCTGTAGCCTATTGTTATCGCTATAACAGATCAGCTGACTCTAAGAGATTGTTTTCTCCAGTTGTAGCGAGCTTCTCTCACTTCTACCTGGCGGACTGTGTGTCCCGGACATGTGTAATCCAGTCCACTTCCAGAACCCACATCTGGGCAGCCATTACTAATTTCAGGTGGCCAGCGTACGGCCATGTGCGAACACGTGGCCCTGGTGTCTGAGGTGTATCGTCTTCTCTGATCCCCATTGCCGACCTCTAAGCCCATTTTCCCTGCACACTGTTCAGAGAATTTAAAGCCTGCCCTTGGTAACCTATGTGACATCAGGTATCAGCAATGCACCATGTGAATTCAGCCTCGGAGTTTTACAAGCTGTGACTTTGGGCCAGGTAGTTCCTTGTTACTGACCCTTGCAGGGGAGACAGACAATCCTGGGGAAGTGCTGAGGCCGGTAAAGGCCGGTGAGTATTCCAGCCACTAGAAGGAGCTAGAACAGACACTTTAGAATCACCCAGAGAAGAAAGACCCTTCATAGGCAGCAGGTGGCGCCTCTTGTCCTGAAGTCTTCATTTCTGTTGATTTCCAGGAAGGCTCTAGGACAGTGTTTCTGAACTTGTGGCTCACAACCCCTTTGGGGGTAAAATGACCTTTCACAGAAGTCACATATCAGACATCCTGAATACCATACATTTACATTATGATTCACAATAGTAGCAAAATTACAGTTATGAAGTAGCAACAAAATAATTTTATGGCTGGGGCCACCACAACATGAGGAACTACATGTAGGAAAGAAAGAAACTACAGACTCTCAACATCCTCCCTCGGAGATTTGACTCTGTAAAGTCTTGAGAGGAATCTGAGGCTCCTCACATATTTTAGAAGTCCCTGGGTTACTCAAATGACATGTTTGGGACATGCTGGCTTCTTCTGCTATGGCTCCTGTGAGGAACTGAAACTCAAGCTCTTGGAGAAATCCTCTCCTGTTCCACATACACGGCCCTTCACTCTGAGGGCCTCCATGCCTTCCTTGTCTCAGCGTTGCGTATCAAGCCTGTCTTGTCTCCATTGCTGCTCATCACAGCTGTATGAAGCCTGGCTCATTCCCAGGCTTTCGCTTGCAGCTGCCAGCATCGAGCATAAACAAGGTGCCCACAAATGTCTGCCTCTAAGTTTAAACTGCTCTGACAAAACTGCCGTTCGTCCGACTTCCCGGGGGATCTCTGAGCTGTAAGTGTCGATATCTGAGCCACGAAGCTCATCTGGCTGCATTTCTAGAGGTAGGGAACTTACTCAGTATTAGTTACATGGGCTCAAGCCTATTTGGCTGCATCTAATGCACTTCTAAGGCATTTCTTTAGTCACTTCGTGGGACAGAAGGAGTTAAATATTAAGTCTCATAGTTCTGTGGCTTCTCTTCAAAATGGTCACAACTGTGGGGAGAAAATATTGGTTTGCTAAAGGCAAACCCACAGACATGGACCAGGACAGGGCCAGATGAAATGTGTTCTTAGTTAATTGATACTGAGGGATACTGAGCAAATGAATGGATACTTAGTATCACTAACACTACCCATCCCAAGGGACCATACTTATCCCCAGAGTTCAAGGTCTGGGCAAGCCTTCCCTGGCAGTTAGAGAGGACAATGCTGTCTAGGGACTTGGTACCCAGTCTCTCCTCCTTGTCTCTTGGCAGCCATTTGGATGCTCTTTTATACACTTTGCTAACAGTGGAACAAAGATGACATCAGCCCCCAGGGACCCAGCTGAAACTTCATATCCTCTTCAAGGCTCAGCCTCCCACCACCACTTGGCTAGTCCCAAGCACTTCCGATAAGGCAAGCCCAGGCCCAGGCCAGCAGCCAGAAGGACCCTTGTTGCTGTATGACCAGGGCTAGTTCAGAAACAAAGTCAGACAGGCTGCGGACATGCTCTCTCTTATTTCCACATGTCTGAGGCAGGGACTCCGGAGTGTATTTACTTTTTCTCAGTTTCTCTATCAAACAAGAGCATAAACTTGCCCTGCAGACTTTCAGTCTTTCCCGTCTGTGGCCATGTGTTAGATTAGGTTAGAAGGGTGACCAGGTGGAGGATGAGCCCTGGTTCCAGCTCCTATTATAAAGCAAACTCCTAACCCTCAATAGAGGCTACTCTGGCATCTGTGCCTGTGACACTCGTTCCGTCCGTGGGGGAGGAGTGGGGTGCAGGGATGAAAGCCAGACCAGCTGAAACCTCCTTACATTTCTCTGCTTTTTCCACCCGGCTTGCCAAGTCCCAATTCCAAGCTAAGTATGGTATTCTGCCCACTGGTGCCGCTGCTTGGCCTTACCCAGCCTCGCCTGCCTCCTGCCCCCCTCACGAACTTGCTCAAAGTTGAACTTCTAAAGATAAAGCCTTTCTCCACGTCTTCACATACCCACACTGCCTGGACAAAGCAAGCTATTCTAGAACAAATGTGAGATCTCAGTCCACGAAGATACTGAAAGCTGGGACGGGGTCACAGCCAGGCGCTCGATAGTCCTAAAACGGGGGTGGGTGGTGGTGGTGAATTTGACCATAACATACTAGTGAAAATGTTCTCTGAGCCTTTTGCGATTCCACAGAAAGGAGGCGTGTATAGCCAAATGGGGAGCCTTGAGATTATTTAATCTGAATACCTTTTGGCTGGTAGTACCCAACAATTTACCCATTTTAATAGTTAACAGAGCTCGAAGGCTGGCTTCCTGAGTACGAGAAAGGACCTGTTCCATGACATCTGCTTGGAGGTTAAAATGCTCTCAGGATACTTTTAAGTGGAAAACAGATCAGAATACAGAAAAAGTCAACTTATCTTTCTTCTTATAGCTGCCTAGGGCTGAGCACTGAGCCTCACTCACTAGCACTCTTCCACTTAATCCCACAGCATTTGTGAGGGAGCAAAGGGTTCTTCTACAGAACTAAGTAACCTATCCACGGTCAGACCATGAGAGGTGGGCTGGGCTCCGAGGAAGGGCTATCTGACTCAGATCTGCACTTTCAGCCATTTTTTTTTCTGTCCTAAGAGCACTTTTTGGGAGGAGCCTGCCGAATGTCTCTGTGCTGAGGAGAGAAGAGGCTCATTGCATTCTCAGGCCTGGTCTTTCCTGGGGAGGAATGCCTGCCAGAGTAGACAGCCCATCTTCTCCAAAGAACTGATTCCACAGTTCAGGGTGCTCAACACAATTCTAAAATACCTTGAAACCCCTCCATTGACCATGCTCTTTCACCCTGAGCAGCTTCACTTCTGGGATGCATGTTATGGGCATGCACAGGTGTCAGTGACAACATGTGTGCGTGAGGCTGCAAGCAATGTCTGCAAAAGCAAAAAAAGGCAGGACACCTCCTGATATCTCTTATCAAAAGCAGTTGGTTCAAATGCATGCATTGTGATGTGGCATGTGTGTACAGTGAAGTCCCTCAGAGCTCGGAGGATGCACACTGTGATGTGGCATGTGTGTACAGTGAAATCCCTCGGAGGACACACGCACCATGATATGGCATGTGTACAGTGAGGTCCCTCAGAGCTAGGAGACACATGCACCATGATGTGGCATGTGTACAGTGATGTCCCTCGGAGCTAGGAGACACATGCACCGTGATGTGGCGTGTGTGTACAGTGAGGTCCCTCGGAGCTAGGAGACACACGCACCGTGATGTGGCATGTGTACAGTGATGTCCCTCGGAGCTAGGAGACACATGCACCGTGATGTGGCATGTGTACAGTGAGGTCCCTCGGAGCTCGGAGCATACACACTGTGGTGTGACATGTGTGTACAGTGAGGTC